>CM035811.1:36897163-37497163 GCA_020458035.1 Magallana ariakensis | reverse complement strand
ATGACCATGCCACTGTAGAAGCTTCATAGATAAAATGGCAAATCAAATATGCTGGTGAATATTTATACATACACATATAGAAAAGAGTGTTAGACATTAAACTGCTAATAATCACACCAACACTAATGCTTTAATTGAAAGTCAAAACTCACTTTCTCTTTAAAACGAACAGATATTTGTAAAAAAAAATAATTGCTTAAAATAAGAATGATATAACAAATACCTTTATCACACATAGGAAGTTGCCATCCCTCTACACAACCTCCATAACATACACCAGTCTTTCTGTCACATGACTTGTAACACTTTTTACTGCACCTTTGCTGACAGTCTCTTCCGTATGACCATAGAGGACATTCTAAATGAATCCCAAAACAAAATAAATGAATAAATAAATGAATAAATAAATAAATAAATAAATAAATAAATACCTCTATCCACTGACATCATGTTTACTCTGAATACAGCAAAACCTTTTTCACAAGTCTTTTAGAGTTGAAAAGATGTAATTTTCTAGATCAGACATTCTTTATCAAAAAATTATACAAAAGCATATGGGAAAAAAGGCTTTTATTTAAATGTTTGATAACATTTGTAATTTTCTTTTTTAATGAGAAATTACATTTAGAGAAAGTACAAATTGTACTAGAATTATTTTTTTGTTGTTGAAATTATACATATATTTTTTTTTTAATTTTATGAAGTTTTTAACTATAACCGTAAGAGTTTTACTTCCTTTCTGCTTTGCAAACTATAACAAGCTAAAGTAAATCAATAAATTTATTGCTAAGATACAACAGTGTATGTTGTGTTATTGTTTTTACCTGTTTCGCACATAGTTGAATAATACCCAGCCTCACACCCATTGGGACAAGCCCCGTTGACATGGTGACATTGTTCTCCATTCACACAGTGCCCACACCTCTTTAAACATCCGGCTCCATACGTGTTGTACTGACATTCTGCAAGTAAGTACAGTTGAACTTTGATATCTCGAATACAAGGGATATGTCGAAGTGATTTGTTCGTCTCAGCTACTTATTCTTGTAAGTATTTTACCCTCGATATATCGAACAGTCGGATATCTCTACGTATTAAACAGTCCCATCTAGTTTGAGGTTACAAAATTTGACTGTATGTAAAAAGTGTTATCGTGTGTGTTACTCAATTATACCAATTTTCTTTGTTTGTTAATCATCCATGATATCTAAACCACTTCATTCTCACACAAAATAATTTTTTGTATTAGAAAGTATGCGTATTTAATACCTTTGCGTTCTTTGTCGTATTATATATTGTCATGTATTAAAACATTGTTTGAGAGATAAATGATTTATTTTCTTGACAGAAATAAAAATGAACTGACTATAACGTGTGGATGATTTCAATGTAGACTGAAATTTAAGGATTTATCCCTTTAAAAAATGTAAAGGATGAAGTTTACGAAAGCATTCGAACTAGTAATTCGAATTGCAATTTTGAAGCACTCTCCAGATGATCTAAAACGCAGCAGGGAAAATTCACTTCCTGCAATTATTCAGTGTAACCCCCCTCAACCTTCACCCAGTTCAGTGTATTTACCACTGGGAAATATTGCACCAAAGTCCATTAATTTGCATTATGAAACGACAAAAGATCAATACTAGTATTCTAGCTACGGTGTCATTTTCTACAATCCACACAGGACAAATGGATCCAAAGGACTAATATTCTAGTAACCCATCTTTTTGTTCGGATAAAAATGACCTCCGAGTATTAATAGGACACTTCTTGTCGTTTCAACGACAACAAATTTTGACGACATATCAAGAACTTTTTAAATGATATAATAGTTTCTTGGAAGGTATTTTTTTAACAAAATGGAATGTCAGAGATATTAAGCTTACCGTTAAACTTACTATTATATTAAATAACAATGGTAAGGTAAATCATTTTAATTTTCAATGAATTTTCGTCAAATGTCCATTACCTTTTGATAATTCCAAAACTCTATGGATTCTCCATAATCAAACATTTAAAAGAGGGTGTATAAATAACGATCACATTTAGTTTGTACAATAAAACTACATAAAATGAAAATCATGAACGAAATATATAACGAACGCAGTATACAAATATTTTTAGTTAGTGTCAATTTCTGAAGAAAATAGTTCTCTTGAAAAATCAGCTGATCAACCATACGGTATTAAGCATTGAATTTGTCTCTTCCCCAAAATCTTAAAGTTATAAAGAAAGCTTTAAAATAATGTTGAAGATCGCTGAATTTGTATTGAAAAATACGCATGAAAACGTTAGGCACCCTAATACCTTCATAATATTGAAATAATGTAATAATGATAGTCTTAATAAAATAAATAAATGCTTAGTGCAAAATATTGGAGTTTTTCGGCGTTGTTTTTTTTTAACTGGAAAACATCGAGCGCATGCTTTCTCAAGTACCATGTTTAAGTCTGATGTGTAAAATGATATAAACAAAACATTTTAAAAAATGGTAATTGATCAGATTTGGGCTTTATACTTCCGAAGACCAAGAAGAAATGAAAAATTGCGGGAATTATACCATTTTAACAAATTGACAAAGAATACTGATCACATTATAATTGTAATATACATTTTACCAATAATGTTCAATGATAATATGATTTTTATTCAATTCTTTTTAAGAATTGGTTAAAATGGAAAGGAAGGGGCGGGCATTTAGTCAAATAAATTGAATCACCCCCCCCCCCCCCAAAAAAAAGATAAATGCTGTAAGTTAGGCTTGTTATGATACTGATTATGTAAATTGCAGATACAGGTAATAATTTAATTTTAATCTGAACTTAAATGTCAACCAGCAGTACTTACGAGTGCATGTCGGACCCTGACACATGTATCCATCTTCACATTCCAAACAATGACCCGTTTCTATGTGACAGCTTCCGTTTTTACAAGAAGCAGAGCACGGCAGGTTACAGCTCTCACCGTACAGTTCAGGAGTTGGACATCCTATGGGAAAACAATCATTTATCAGTCATTGGTGTTTTTTTGCTATAAATCTTTAATATAGATAAGTTTACTGTAGAAAATGATTAGAAAAAAAATGATTTTATCTATGTTTGATTAATTTCTATACTCCACCATTGACGTTTCATCGCGCGGTCGTGAACAGTTCAAATGAAAAAGTTTGTTTTGTTTTTTTTTTTTGGGGGGGGGGGGGGTTGTTTTTTTCAGGCACATGTACATATAAAGACCAAAAGTTGAAACTTTTTTTTAATTTTTAAAAATCTTTACAGTCTGTCGTAACAAAATCAACTTTTATTAGGTTTTATTTATTTATTTTTTTAAATTTTGTTTCATGATGTATATTGTTTGTCATATTGCAGTCTTTATATTAAATATGTTAAAACTAGTTCTGTCAAAAGACAAACTGCATGTCACTACTACTTATAGTAAGTTGTCAGCATAAATTATCTATTATACGTACATGTACATGTACGTAGTGTTTTAATTTTCACACAAGGTTATTTGTTTATTCCTTTATTATTTTATATCAAATGCAATTTTTACAAGAACAAAAATCTGCTGATTACACTACTGCTTTTTAACAAAATGTCTTCTTTTAATATAGCTACAATGAAGTTCACAATTTGATACTTAATCATTACAAGTGAGTCAAATTCCGAAAAGCTTTTGTCTACACGTGTGTGATTTTTTTTATTTATATAGATTGCTATTACAGACAAATTGTCAAATTTTATAAAATGTTAGAACAAGTGTTATAAGATGTGATAACAAATCAAATTAATTTAAAAATTGATTTAAATTCTTGGAGGAAAAAAATCTTTTAAAAGTTTATCGTTATTCATAAAAACATAATTATCTGCAAAATTCAAACACAGGACCAGCGGGTCAGTTGATCAAAGCTACAACCATTGCACTACAGAGATCATTAAACATGTAGAAGTCACTTGATGTTGAGGATCCTTAAAGCAGCTTAGTTCATCTTTAGCAAAACAATTATTTTAATGTTTTTAATCTGTAAAGCAAAATCCAGAAACGAGACTCACCATATACTTCAAACTCACACAATTCATTGTAAGCATAGTCCGAGTAGGTTTTTGATTTACTGCTTGGTTCTTTGTAAGCATGTTGTGAGTAGTAGGGTGATAGATTACTTGATGTCCTGTTGTTGTAGTAGATGACGTATCTACCGTGGTGAGTACAGTTCAATGTTATCACAGATGGAATGGTGTACATGGTAAACCTGTCATCCTTAAAACAGAGAACTCCGTCCTCTTTGTCCGTTGTGTTCGATATGAATACAGAAAACCCTAGGAATCTGTAGACGAATCCATTGTTCGTATCTTTAAAATGTATGAAAACATGGATGTTATAAAATTATCAATATTTAAATGCAATACAAGGGATAACCAGTGGCGTACCAATGGACCCAACAATGTTGATTTTTAAGTCCTTTCATTTTTAAGGTCTTCCGTTTCCAACGGAAGACCTTTATATTATTGTGCAGATTAAGATTATTTAGGGTCTTCCGTTTCCAACGGAAGACCCTTTTGTTATTCTTCGGTTTCTTTTTATTATTAGGGTCTTCCGTTTCCAACGGAAGACCCTCTTGTTATTCTACTGTTTCTTTCTATTATTATTATTAGGGTCTTCCGTTTCCAACGGAAGACCCTCTTGTTATTCTACTGTTTCTTTCTATTATTATTATTATTCTTAATATTCTTTTTCTGCCTCCTTTAAAGCTTTATTTCTCGAAAACTATTCATCCGATTTGCACCAAATTTTCAGGACTTATACAGCATCGGAGGGGACAAATGTTTTTAGTTACATTTTTTGATGACGTCACTTCCGGTTTAAGATATTGACGATTTAATGAAATTTTAAGTGTCATTTTGTCCACGCAACTCCTCTTAAACTATTCACGATAGAAAGTTGAAATTTTCAGGGATTGTAGATGAAAGTCTGTAGATGTACCGCATTGTTTTATAATATGGATAATACGCAAGGCGTTGAAGCTCGCCTGAGGTCGAAAATTGACACCAATTTTTTTTACAAAAATTTTGCACATTTTCTGAAATATTTTTAAACATGTAAATATTTTGTTAAAACATGTAATGTAAAAGTTGTTTCTATTTCCACAGGCTTTCATTTGATATCAAGAAAAAGGGGCTGGCCCCTCAAATTAGGGGCCAAGAGGGCTCTAAAGTCTTTTTGCAATAACTCTTTACGGAACAATAATTTGTTATCAATTATAGAAGCAAAAATGTTTATTGTACAGCTGTTTATATATACAGTACCACACCTTAATCATATGTTACGTAATTAGGGGTTTCAAGGGGCCAGAAGTCCAAAACTTTGATCATTAATATCTAGAAAAGGAGAAATATTTTGAAAAGCATTGTAGAACAAAAAATGCTTAAAATAATGTTCTAAACAATATGCTACCTACAAAAAATTTTTTGGTGGCCCCAGTAAGGAGTTTAAGGGTCGGCCCCTAAAACACATTAGTTCAGATATCTTTAGAACGGTCAACAATTCCTGAACACTTGTTGAACAAAATATGTTTATATTTGCGAGATCTTTCATTTGATATCAAGAAAAAAGGGCTGGCCCCTTAAATTAGGGGCCAAGAGGGCTCTTAAATCTATTAATAATACCTTTTTACTGAAAAATAATTTGTTATATATTATTGAAGCAAAAATATTATTTGTACAGTTATTTATCTATACAGTACAATACCTAAGTCATATGTTACGTAATTAGGGGTTTCAAGGGGCCAGAAGTCCAAAACTCTGATCAGTAATAGCTAGAAAAGGAGAAATATTTTGAAAAGCATTGTAGAAGAAAAGTTGCTCAAAATAATGTTTTTAATAATATAATACCTAAAACTTCTTTGTTGGTGGCCCCATTAAGGAGTTTAAGGGTCGGCCCCTAAAACACAGTTGTTCAGATATCTTTAGAACGGTTAACAATTCCTGAACAGTTGTTGAACAAAATATGTTTATATTTGCAAGACCTTTCATTTGATATCAAGAAAAAGGGGCTGGCCCCTCAAATTAGGGGCCAGGAGGGCTACAAAGTCTTTTAATAATAACTATTTACTGAAAAATAATTTGTTATATATTATTGAAGCAAAAATGTTCAACTTATTAAGCTTAATTTAAATCTGAAATCCGTTTTAAAATCGGACGATGCATTACAGAGATATAGGGGTTTAAAAATTGATTTTTCCGGAAATTTTGATTCCACATTCTTGGTTAAGAAAATAGTGTTATGTTCAAAGTTAAATTAACTCGTACCTTGAATGATTCGATATTTGTTAAATCGTTCTTAAACACATTCGGATTTTTTTTGTGAAGTCGTTCTTGAAATCGTAAGTCATTCGGATTTTGTTAAGTGGTACCAAGAATTATTCGATTTTTTTATATCTTTTTGTTTTAAAACTCCTGGTATTGGTTTTAGAGCTCTGCTTCTTACAGGAACATCTAGCTTTTCTTTCGACATTAACGGAAGACCCACTCGTTGCTTTGCAACGAGCTTTGCTCTAGTTATTCTTAATATTCTTTTTCTGCCTTCTTTAAAGCTTTATTTCTCGAAAACTATTCATCCGATTTGCACCAAATTTTCAGGACTTATACAGCATCGGAGGGGACAAATGTTTTTAGTTACATTTTTTGATGACGTCACTTCCGGTTTCAGATATTGACGATTTTGTAAATTTTTAAGGGTCATTTTGTCCACGCATCTCCTCCGAAACTAATCAAGATAGAAGCTTGAAATTTTTCCAGGATTGTAGATTAAAGTCTGAAGTTGTACCCCCCTGCTTCCAATTATAAAAATTGCGCAAGGCCTCGAAGCTCGCCTGAACCTGAAAATTAGCACCAAATTTTTTCACGAAATTTTCGAACATTTTTTCTAATATCTTTTGATGTATAAATATTTTGTTAAAACATGTAATGCAAAAGTTGTTTCAATTTCCACGGGCTTTCATTTGATATCAAGAAAAAAGGGCTGGCCCCTCAAATTAGGGGCCAAGAGGGCTCTAAAGTCTTTTTGCAATAACTCTTTACTGAACAATAATTTGTTATCAATTATAGAAGCAAAAATGTTTATTGTACAGCTGTTTATCTATACAGTACCACACCTTAATCATATGTTACGTAATTAGGGGTTTCAAGGGGCCAGAAGTCTAAAACTTTGATCATTAATATCTAGAAAAGGAGAAATATTTTGAAAAGCATTGTAGAACAAAAAATGCTTAAAATAATGTTTTCAACAATATGCTACCTAAAAAAAATTGTTGGTGGCCCCAGTAAGGAGTTTAAGGGTCGGCCCCTAAAACACATTAGTTCAGATATCTCTAGAACAGTCAACAATTCCTGAACACTTGTTGAACAAAATATGTTTATATTTGCGAGATCTTTCATTTGATATCAAGAAAAAAGGGCTGGCCCCTTAAATTAGGGGCCAATAGGGCTCTTAAGTCTATTAATAATAACTTTTTACTGAAAAATAATTTGTTATATATTATAGAAGCAAAAATATTCTTTGTACAGTTATTTATCTATTCAGTACCATACCTAAGTCATATGTTACGTAATTAGGGGTTTCAAGGGGCCAGAAGTCCAAAACTCTGATCAGTAATAGCTAGAAAAGGAGAAATGTTTTGAAAAGCATTGTAGAAGAAAAGTTGCTCAAAATAATGTTTTTAATAATATAATACCTAAACCTTTTTTGTTGGTGGCCCCATTAGGGAGTTTAAGGGTCGGCCCCTAAAACACAGTTGTTCAGATATCTCTAGAACGGTTAACAATTCGTGAACAGTTGTTGAACAAAATATGTTTATATTTGCAAGACCTTTCATTTGATATCAAGAAAAAGGGGCTGGCCCCTTAATTTAGGGACCAGGAGGGCTACAAAGTCTTTTTATAGTAACTATTTACTGAAAAATAATTTGTTATATATTATTGAAGCAAAAATGTTCAACTTATTAAGCTTAATTTAAATCTGAAATCCGTTTTAAAATCCGACGATGCATTACAGATATATAGGGGTTTAAATATTGATTTTTCCGGAAATTTTGATTCCACATTCTTGGTTAAGAAAATAGTGTTATGTTCAAAGTTAATTAACTCGTACCTAGAATGATTCGGTATTTGTTAAGTCGTTCTTAAACACATTCGGATTTTTTTTGTCAAGTCGTTCTTGAAATCGTTAAGGTTTTTGTTAATTCGTACTTAAAGTCATTCGGATTTTGTTAAGTCGTACCAAGAATTATTCGATTTTTTATATCTTTTTGTTTTAAAACTCCTGGTATTGGTTTTAGAGCTCTGCTTCTTACAGGAACATCTAGCTTTTCTTTCGACATTAACGGAAGACCCACTCGTTGCTTTGCAACGAGCTTTGCTCTAGTTATTATACTTTTTCTTTTTTTTCTGACTCCTTTTCGGCTTCATAACTCAAAAAGTCTTTAACCAATTACAATGAAACTTTCAGCGATTGTTGCAAGTTAGCGTCCCTCAAAGATGTTAAAGTTTCATTGACAACGTCACTTCCGTTTTGACGTTACGTCATTTTTAAAATTAAAAAAAAGTCATTTTGTCCGGGGCATTTCTCAAAAACGCTCAAAGAGAGAGGCTTGAAATTTTCCATGGTTATGAATTTGTCAATTTACATGTGCAATAAGGCTGGAAATGGAAATCCGTTACTTCCGGTTGAAACCGGAAGTGAATCAAATTTTTCGAAAAAATGAATTTTTTGATCAAATTCAAAGAGTATATGTGTTTTGTAGAGCACAATCAGTTGAATCTAACAGTGAAATCCGTTTTAAAATCGGACCACGCATATCAGAGATATTTGGGTTCAAAAATTGATTTTTCCGGAAATTTTGATTCCTCAGTCAAGATTAAGAAAATAGTGCAAGATTCATACTGAAAGTAACTTCTACTGAAAACAATTCGTACTGGTCATAAAATTATATATGAAAACATAAATTTATATGCATATTGTAGAGTTTGCAAAGTTAAATTCAAAACTGAAATTGGTTTTAAAATCGGCTGATGCATTGCAGAGATATCGGGGTTTAAATATTGATTTTTCCGGAAATTTTGATTTCGCAGTCAAGATTTAGAAAATAGTGCAAAATTCACACTGAAAGTAACTCCTGCTGAAAACAATTCGTACAGGTCATAAAACCGAATTCTGTTTTTTTAAATAGTTAATATCTGAGTGTTTATTGAAACAATTTCGTTTGATAATTACGTTGAATGTGTAAACTTCGTTTGGAAAAAGAGAAAATTTTGTCAACACGAATCATAACAAAAACAAAGCAGCTGGAATTGAAGACACAGATCCCGATTCTAACAGCGAAAAGCGATCGAAAGTCTTTTCTTAAATTTGGTAAAAGTGTTATTTAAATCGCAATATTAAGCCTAGCTTAATCGTCGCAACACGTACAATTAATGTTGATTGGGTCACAGAATATTGAGTTTGGAAATATGAATATGTATTTATTGTAATTATTTACTTGAAAAATAAATGCATTAATGTAATGCATGCTAATTTGTGTTCTGCATATTAAACACAAACTTATTAGCTTCAATCGAAATAATAATCGTACGATTCACCATGTCAACTCGCCGTGTTTTGACTGCGAACAACAGCTGATAGCGGAGTGTCGACATTTTTAAAAGAAGCATGGCCTGCAAGACGTCGATAGTGGGAAATTCAGCTCAACTATCGTATGAGAGATTATAAAGGTATGTTTCAATACAGGATATGTCGTGTTGACTTTTTCTTTTCAGTATTTGTATTTTCAATCTAATCCGAGATTCCTCTGACCCAAAACTTCGCTTTTGACGTGCGTCCCAATATTGAAGCGGATGTTAGAGTCAGAGGAATCTCGGAATATTTTCTGTCCCGTATATTTTCACGTGTATGTTTTGCACATCACTGTTTCGAATTTCTATTTATTATTTTCCTATGTATGTGTATGTCTTATTGTTTATTGACCAACACACCATATGTACACTGTAAAACAGTGCAATTAAAATGGGTGGGGGTCCCAAGGTACACAAGAGTAGAATGTTGTAATTAGAGTGCATGTTTGCATGATAACTTTACCTTAAATATTTGAATATAGCAGATCTTAACCATATCGCCTTTCACTTAATTTATAAATTAAAAAACTCAGACAGGCTTCATCTTTGCTAGCCAAGGGTTTTCGGTCCACTCCGTTCCCCATAAACGGGGAGCGATGTGGACCAAAAACCCTTGGCTAGCGAAGATGGACAGGCATGTGCTTAATTAAATAAAGATATTTGACATGGTAAACATTCAATCTAACTAAAATTAGACCTTTCGTCAGGCTCTGTTATATATTGTTATAGAAAGAATATTCTTACCGTGACCAGGCTACGCTCAGGTCACAGTAAGAATTCGTCCCATATACTTGCAATGTAGCAGCCGCGAAGCGGATCTGCTTCGCGTCGATTTTAAGTCTGTAAAAAATAATCTGCAGGGGAAAAACACATTTTTATACATTACAAACCTTTTTGAACATGCATATGTAGTTAAATCCACAAAATATCCATTTAATTAGTCGTACTAAGGCATTTTGTTAATATACACGTTTGAATTGCCTGCCATTTTGTCGGAAATCGTACTCGGAATGTCTCGGATTTTATCGTAAACATGGCGACCGTAAACAGCGAATTTTCAAATGTGATGTTACAAGTGGCAGTGATTTCGTTACAAAAACAGTTTATGAGGTAAAATGGGATTATAAAAGAGCAACATTGTAGGTATTTGAGACCAATCATATGAAAATTTAGGCGAGATATAGCGCGATATAATTTTTTTATTTGCTACGAAGTGAGTATATGGGACGAATTCTATCGTTAAACCGGGTCCGTAGGACATCTGTCATTTTAACGATAGAACATTCTATCTAATATTGTTATAGCTGGGGAAAGAGCATGTAAAACAGAGTGCAATCACATTATATCCAGCTCAGATTTTAGGTTAATGTAATGATAATGTTCCCTGATATCTATAAAATATTCTTCTCAAGATTTAATTATTTCACTTTAAAAATTGTTTACATACAATGCATATCACATCTACATTGTATGTAAACAATTTTTAAAGTAAGACAAATGTAATAATTTTTACTGCATGTGCCTCAGATCTCTCTCTCTCTCTCTCTCTCTCTCTCTCTCTCTCGTGCTTTTCGTCTTGGCAAAGCATCATAGAGCAACTAAATTTTGTAACAAAAATATCTTTGTCTAGTAAAAGAAATCAACAGTGCATTGAATTTTAAAATGAGCATGTTATCAATCCCTTATTTTTTGAATGTGCAACCAAAATGCAAAGCTTTGTAAAATTGTTAATGGATTTTTATTCGCATTATGCATAGTATTGTGTTTAAAACATGAAATTAATAAGTAAAAAAATACCTCACTAAATTTATTCGCAAAAAACAAAACCCAGTAGAATTGATAAAACATGGTATAGCAGAAGCTTATACTTTGACGCTGTCCGGATGGGTATAATATTCCTTTGTAG
Source organism: Magallana ariakensis (assembly GCA_020458035.1). Classification (NCBI taxonomy): domain Eukaryota; kingdom Metazoa; phylum Mollusca; class Bivalvia; order Ostreida; family Ostreidae; genus Magallana; species Magallana ariakensis. Next base: position 37,485,595 of record CM035811.1, on the reverse strand, counting down.
TTTACAAATAGAAATATTGACTGTCGCACGAGTAAAACTCTCTCTCTCTCTCTCTCTCTCTCTGTTGATTTGATATGTGTCTATACCTGAAAAAAAGGATTTAAAATTTTAATGTTATATTATGACTTAATATGCAAATTTTTGTTTTTGTACTGCCTAAATGTTAATGTCATGTACATGTATTGGGATATCTCATACTTATTAAACTGCATGGTCAGTGTATTTTTTCCAGAAATACTATGCATATGTTAATGTAAACACAGCTATTATTAGTACATGCATGTTATCACAGCTAATTGACTTTTTTTTTTATTTCAGCTCAAAGCGGACTCTTGTTACAACATGGCGGTCACAAGGCACCTGTTGATTCTTGTGGTTTCAGCTCTTAAGGTTAACCTGTCACCTCTACCCACATGCATATTCCCTGTGTTCTACAGACTATTTACTGGTAATTCAAATTAAATCGGATAATGCATGAACAATAATGGAACTTTAAGAAAGCATCATGCCTTGTTGTGGTTTGTGTTTGATAAGAAATTATGACAAACAAAATTAAGGCTGTTTAAAGAAATCTTCAATTTTTAGTTGTGAAAAATTTTTTTTCAATAAAAGTATGCAATTATGTTTTATTTATTTTGTATTTTATGATAATATTTAGATGTGTTTACATAATTGAAAAATCACCCCCCTCCTTTTCAATTGTTACCATTAGGATTACATGTAGGATATGTAATTGTACATTTGACCTTAAAATAATATCTGCTAATGCCTATGAAAATTACTTTTGAAATGAACAAGAAACAACATATATATTTTTACCCTTTTAATGTACATACTTGCCAACCTCCAACATGTGAAAATCTGGTCATGACCAGATTTGGAAAGTAAAAAATCTGGTCATAGCGCATAACGACATTCACGACATATTTACCATGCATTTCAAAGTTATATACAACAGAAATGTGTGTTAAAATGTATGTGTAATATTTTGTTGCAAAGAAGCATTGTAACTAACAGTTACTGATTTTGAATTGTTTAATACTTCCTATGTTGCTATGTACTCAAAGCAATCAACAGATCAGTTAAGTTTACAAGACAGTTGGGCATTCAATTTTCACTGTTAAGTTCCAAGCGAAATTCGGTGTAATTTTTTTAACAATGCTAAAAGCTCTTCCTGAATCAGTATTACTGTTTGGCAGCACAAGAAGAGTCTTTGCTAATTTGGCAAGTATGTTAAATTTTGGCTTCTGAGTGCAAGTTTTTTTTATTAGCTCACCTGAGCTGAAAGCTCAAGTGAGCTTTTCTGATCACATTTTGTCTGTCGTCCGTCTGTCTGTCTGTCTGTCTGTCTGTCCGTCTGTCTGTCTGTCCGTAAACTTTTCACATTTTCAACATCTTCTCCAGAACCACTGGGCCGATTTCAACCAAACTTGGCACAAAGCACCCTTAGGCAAAGGAGATTCAAAGTTGTGAAAAGTAAGGACCACGCTCTTTTTAAAGGGGAGATAATTGGCAATTATTGGAAAATTTTGAGAAATTTTCAAAAATCTTCTTCTCAAGAACCATTTGGCCAGGAAAGCTGAAACTTATGTGGAAGCATCCTCAGCTAGTGTAGATTCAAAATTGTGAAAATCATGACCCCCGGGGGTAGGGTGGTGCCACAATGGGGGGTCAAATTTTTACATAGGAATATATAGAGTAAATCTTTAAAAATCTTCTTCTCAGAAACTAAACAGCCAGGAAAGCTGAAACTTATGTGGAAGCATCCTCAGCTAGTGAAGAATCAAAGTTGTTCAAATCATGACCCCCGGGAGTAGGGTGGTGCCACAATGGGGGGGTCAAATTTTTACATAGGAATATATAGAGTAAATCTTTTAAAATCTTCTTCTAAGAAACTAATCAGCAAGGAAAGCTGAAACTTATGTGGAAGCATCCTCAGGTAGTGTAGATTCAAAGTTGTGAAAATCATGACCACCAGGGTAGGATGGGGCCACAATGGGGGGGTTGAATTTTTACATAGGAATATATAGAGTATTTCTTTAAAAATCTTCTTCTCAGAAACTAATCAGCCAGGAAAACTGAAACTTTTGTGGAAGCATCCTCAGCTAGTGTAGAATCAAAGTTGTGAAAATCATGACCCCCGGGGGTTGGATGGGGCCACAATGGGGGTTGAATTTTTACATAGGAATATATAGAGTAAATCTTTAAAAATCTTCTTCTCAGAAACTAAACAGCCAGGAAAGCTGAAACTTATGTGGAAGCACCCTCAGCTAGTATACAAGTAGAATCAAAGTTTGTTCAAATCATGACCCCCGGGAGTAGGGTGGTGCCACAATGGGGGGTCAAATTTTTACATAGGAATATATAGAATAAATCTTAGGAAATCTTCTTCTCAGAAACTAATCAGCCAGGAAAGGTGAAACTTATGTGGAAGCATCCTCAGCTAGTGTAGATTCAAAGTTTGTTCAAATCATGACCCCCGGGAGTAGGGTGGGGCCACAATGGGGGAGGTCAAATTTTTACATAGGAATATATAGAGTAAATCTTTAAAAATCTTCTTTTCAGAAACTAATCAGCCAGGAAAACTGAAACTTATGTGGAAGCATTCTCAATAAGTGTAGATTCAAAGATGTGGAAATCTTGACCCCTGGGGGGTAGGGTGGGGCAACAATGGGATCAAATTTTTACATAGGAATATATAGAGTAAATCTTTAAAATCTCTAAAACTAAGTAGCTAGGAAAGGTGAAACTTATGTGGAAGTATCCTCAGGTAAGGACTAAGTAGATTTAAGTTTGTTCAAATCATGATCCCCGGGGGTAGGATGGGGTCACAACGGGGAGGGGGGAGGGAAACAAATTTTTGACATAGGAATATATGGAGAAAAATCTTCTACAAAATCATTTGTCTAGAAAATCTGTAACTTTAGTAAAAGCAACCTTGGGTAGTGTAGATTCAAATTCGTTAAAATAAAAATCTTGAGGAGTAGGGTGGGGCCACATTCGGGATCCAATTTTACAAAGGAAAACATTTTTAATTCACAAAAACTAAAATGTTATATTATATATGGTTTTACTTATATGCAAACATTTTGCCAATTTGTGATTCTTTAAAATTGTTAAGACTTTTGCCCCTGGACGATTCTTGGGCCTCACAAGGGGTTCAGAGTTTGATGTAGGTTTATATCCCATGTATAAACAATTGTCTAGGATCTTGTTGAGAACTGCGATGCTCAACATGTGATATGAATATAAAATCATCCTGTTAGAAAAGGGACTTGATTATAAACATATTGAGAATATCTACATGTATTACTACATTGTCCAAATATTTTGTATTATGTCGATCTCCATTAAGCTGATTTTATCATGCCTATTGTTGCTCAGGTGAGCGATGTGGCCCATGGGCCTCTTGTATTATTTTTTTTATTGTTTCTAAAAGCCCATGAGTTTTTAAAATCACACTTCTTCTAAATGTTACTTTTCAAAAAGCTTCGGTCATCAGATTATTTTATGACGTTATACTGTATGGTAAAAATATCGTTTTTGGTTTTGATTCCGCTGGCCCCGATAAAGATCTCGATCTCCCTTTTGGAAGTCATCGCACTTAATGATTTAAACCCTCTGTTTGTCAAAACAATTCACGATAATAATTAAGCCTAACAGTTACTTAGCTGTAATAGCCATCGGCATTGTTTACGTAAATCCAAGCTCAGCTTGGGTTCATAACTGGAAGTCCAATGCGCAACCTAATTTACGAACCAAATCCGGAAATCGGGAGATTTTCGGGTTGTTCGACAAAAATCAGGTGAAAAGCATGACCCGCCGGGTCATAAAAAATAATCGGGTGGAGGGTTGAAAAATCGGGTGTGACCCGATGAAATCGGGTCAGTTGGCAAGTATGTTAATGTATATATGCATAAAAAAAATGTAGGAAAACATGTCAAATTTGAACATTTTTCATGGAATTCTCCTCCGTCTCCAGCTACCTGGGTGTGTTTAAATTTAATTTTAATTTAAGGCAGATTGTCTAACTTGTAGGTCTTACTGTTTTAGCATGGTTCAAAGGAGACGAAAAACCAGAATAAATAAGATATTCACTAAATATGATTGTTAGCTTACTCTTTTTCATGGAAACAAGAAATCACATGCAGGGCGGCATGTCTATTCATTAATTAAAATGCTACAAATCATTCAATAAACAAAAAAAGATCAAATTTTATTATCATTGATACAGTGATTGATGATTGTTTTCAAATATGTGTGAGAAATGACTCAAAGAAATAGCCACAAGTTTCATAAAATTAGGTAAAAAACCTCAGGTAAAAGATTTCAAACCATGACTGTTTATGAAAATCAAAAGATAGTGGGAGGGTATACATGTAAGGGCATTTCTAAGTAATATGATGATTTTATAATGATAATATCATGTAGATGTATGTTATATTGAATAAGGTTTCTTATTAAAGGAGGTTGAACAACAATTGACCGCTAAAAGGTCAGGTAAAGATGTTTTACTATGAAGAACTCTATGAATCTGTGTTAAATAGAGGAAAGTGGAAATGGTGGGTTCACTTAAATGGCCATATTTTTATTAAACCTCAATGGAATTGGCAATATGTGGTATACTTTTTCTCAGAATTGTATTAGCTTTCTAATTCTAAGACAAAACATCTTTTCATAAAATGTTAGTGTACTAAGTTAAAGGTTTTGGATAAAGTACCCATTAATATTTTTGTAAAATTGAGAGTTGCTGTACTTGAAGGCTTATGAGTGTTGCTAAGATTCATGAAATGAATTTTGATGATTATCATTAGTTAGAGGGATGTCTCTTGTTGGAATTGGTATGCAATATGAAGGCACCTAATGTTAAGTACATGAGAAGCAGAAGTAAATTGTGAAACTTGCGACTATGACTGTTGTGTTGACTGTACACTGTGAAATTACAGGTTACAAACGGGACATTATATAACTCGAAATGTAGGTGGATGGGACATTATATACCTATTTACTGGCTTTGAGTAAATAGGTATTTTATTATACCAAAGAAAACTTTATTTGTCGGCGATGCAGAATTTCTTGATGATAAACAAATAAGAGTTATCGGACTTTGAATTTAATGCAGCGATTGGATTACGTCAGAGGTGTTCCGAGTTTAAAAAGGAGGGAAATCAAATGTCGCCGGTGAATAGTTTTGATGACTATTCACCATGGGCAGATAGCACGGAAACAATTTCACGGTTAATTAGAATAGCATGTTTATTCATTGTAATTTTACATAGAAAATATTCACAGAGGTGTAATAAAGTAATTTATACATCAGTAAGTTTCTGACATGTGATGGTGCAACAAGCACACACTGAGGTGACCTATTGCAATTGGTCTTCACCCATCGTCATGCGTCGTGCATCGCTATTACTTGTGAACTACTAGACCAATTTTCATGAAATTTCCAGGACTGAGAGAACATTAAAAGATCTTGATGTTAAGATATTTTGGGCTGATGACGTCACTTCCGGTTTGAGATCTTGAGGATTTAGTGAATTTTTAAGGACTATTTTGTCCACTTTATCTTTACTCCTCCAAAACTAATTAAGATAAAAATGTGAAACTTTCAGGGATAGTAGATAAATGTCTGTAGATGATCCTTTTTATTTGATAATTTGAAAAATGCGCAAAGCGCCGAAGCTTGCTCGAGCTCGAAAATTTGCAGCCAATTTTTTTACAAAATTGTTGCCCATTTTCTGAAATAGTTTAGAATGTGTAAATTTTATTTAAAACATGTATGGTGGCATAGATCTGCCACCACTTGTCAGATAATTATGTCGACTTGTCAGATAATTATGTCGACTTGTCAGATATTTATTTCAACTTGTCAGATCTTAATGTTGACTTGTCAGAAAATAATCATATTGACTATAAACTCAATATTTTGTTGTCAAAGCGTGTTAGTGCCACTAACTGCCATTTGCTTGTCATCATAACATCTGACAAGTCGACATAAAGATCTAACAAGTTAACATTATTATCTGACAAGTCGACATAAAGATCTGAGAAGTCGACATAATTATCTGACAAGTCGACATAAAGCTCTGACAAGTTAACATAATTATCTGAAAGAAAAAACAAAATGGCCACCAGTTTGAAGAAAATTATCATTCATATTATAAGTCGACTTGTCAGATCATGATGTTGACTTGTCAGATGTTATGTTGTCTTATCAAATAAGTATGTCGACTTGTCAGATAATTCTGTCAACTTGTCAGATAATGGTGTCGACATAAAAGATGATCATGTCGACTTGTCAGATCCTTATGTCGACTTGTCAGAAAATATTATGTAACTAAATGGCACAAATTGGGCGTCGAAACGTTTTAGTGTTAAGTTTTTTTACACGTGAATAAGTGATAAGTCGACATAAATATCTGACAAGTCAACATAATTATCTGACAAGTCGACATCAAGATCTGACAAGTCGACATAATTATCTGACAAGTGGTGGCAGAACTATGCCACCATAAACATGTAACGCAAAAGTTGTTAAGATTTTCATGCTCTTTCATTTGATAGCAGCCAAAAGGGTGTGGCCCCTCAAATATGAGGCTAAGAGGGCTCTAAAGTCTTTTTATAACTCTTTGAAGAAAATTATCATTCATATTATAAGTCGACTTGTCAGATCATGATGTTGACTTGTCAGATGTTATGTTGTCTTATCAAATAAGTATGTCGACTTGTCAGATAATTCTGTCAACTTGTCAGATAATGGTGTCGACATAAAAGATGATCATGTCGACTTGTCAGATCCTTATGTCGACTTGTCAGAAAATATTATGTAACTAAATGGCACAAATTGGGCGTCGAAACGTTTTAGTGTTAAGTTTTTTTACACGTGAATAAGTGATAAGTCGACATAAATATCTGACAAGTCAACATAATTATCTGACAAGTCGACATCAAGATCTGACAAGTCGACATAATTATCTGACAAGTGGTGGCAGAACTATGCCACCATAAACATGTAACGCAAAAGTTAAGATTTTCATGCTCTTTCATTTGATAGCAGCCAAAAGGGTGTGGCCCCTCAAATATGAGGCTAAGAGGGCTCTAAAGTCTTTTTATAACTCTTTACTGAGCAATAATTTGTTATTACCAGGTAATTATAAAAGCAAAAATGTTCATTGTACAGCTGTTTAGGCCTAAACAGTACCATACTGAAATCACGTGTTATGTAATTAGGGGTTTTAAGGGGCCAGAAGTTCAAAACTTTGATTATTTATATCTGAAAAAGGAGAAATATTTTGAAAAGCAGTGTAGAAGAAAAGTTGCTCAGAATAATGTTGTCAACAACACGCTACCTTTAAACTATTGGTTTTTGGCCCCAGTAAGGAGTTTAAGGGTTGGCCCCTAAAACACAGTTGTTCAGATATCTCAAGAACAATCAATAATTCTCGAGCACTTGTTGAATATGTTAATATGTTTATATTTACAAGACCTTTCATTTGATATCAAGAAAAAGGGACTTTTTATTGAACAATAATTTGTTATTCATTATAGAAGCAAAAATGTTCATTGTACAGCTGTTTATCTATACAGTACCATACTTAAATCATATGTTACGTAATTAGGAGTTTCAAGGGGCCATAAATCCGAACTTTGATCAGTAATATCTAGAAAAGGAGAAATATTTTGAAAACCAGTGTAGAACAAAAGTTGCTCAGAAAAATGTTCTAAACGAAATCCTACCAAAGAATTTTTAGTTGGTGTCCCCGGTTAGGGGTTTTAGGGTTGGCTCCTAAAACACAGTTGTTCAGATATCTCTAGAACGGTAAACAAATCTTATGTTTATATTTAAGAAAATTTTTTTATATAGATATAGAGATATTTTTTTTTGTAAACATATACAAAATATGTTTATATTTAAGAGTCCTTCTATTTGATATGATAAAAGGGGCTGCAATCTCAAATTAGGGGCCAGGAAGGCTTCAAAGTCTTTTTTATAATATCTCTTTACAGAGCGATAATTTTTTATTAATCATAGAAGCAAAAAATGAGCTTATTTAGCTGAACCTAACACTGAAATCCGTTTTAAAATCGGACGATGCATTACATAGATATTGGGGTTAAAAAAATGATTTTTCAGGAAATTTTAATTCCGCGTTCTTGGTTCAAAAAATAGTGTTAAGCGCGGATAAAGTAACTCGTACCTCAACTGATTCGGTAATTGCTAAGTTGTATTTGAACACATTCGGCTTTTTTGGGGCTAGGTCGTTCTAGAAATCGTTAAGGTTTTTGTTAATTCGTACTCAGAATCATTCGGATTTTGTTAAGTTGTACCGATAAGTATTCAATTTTTTTTGTCTTTTTGATTTAGTTACTCCAGTTATTGGTTTAAGAACGCTGCTTCTTACAGGAACTTTTAGCTTTACTCTCGACATTAACGGAAGACCCACTCGTTGCTTTGCAACGAGCTTTGCTCTAGTCTTATTTTTCTTTTTTTTTTTTTTCTTCCTAGACGCGAACTTTGAGGCTTCATATCTTGCTCATTTCTGAACGGTTTTTGCTCAAATTTTCAGGGCTTATAGGCTTTACAAAACACTATCTAAACCATTTCATAAATTTTAAAAATCCTCTTCCGTTAACGAGTTATTCCCCTTTTTAAAAAATTTAGGGCCTTTCGTTTCCAGACAAAGGCTCCGAGACTATGATAGCAGGGAATGGGAATCCAACGAATTTGAATAACAGAGACATTGAAGTTTTGCACATCGGTTTTTGTTTTTGGATTACTTTCTTTATTTAGAAAAAGGTAGGGGGTCAAAAAACAGGGTTCCAAAAAGTGCGAAAATTTAGACATATTTTCCTTTGTATCTTTTAAACGAAAAATATTTTGTTAAGACATGTAGAATGAAAGTTGTGCAGAATGTCAAGGACTTTCATTTGACACCAATACAAAAGGACTGGCCCCTTAACTTAAGGGCCAAGGGCCCTTGAAAGTTTTTGCTAAATAACTAAAAAACGGCTAGGATTTTGATATAGCTGTCGCTGGAAAAGTTGTTTGTTGAGATCCTATAAATGTCGTTACAATGTTATTTTGTTGGTGAGTTGTGTAGTATGAGTGTAAAAAGCTTTACATGTTAACATGTACCTGTGTTTATTTGGCAAGTTAACGAAAGTCATTGTGCGTACAACTGACATTAAGTTACGACAGACAGTATGCCTGTTTAAAAAGGAGGCTTTAATTCATAAGAAAAACATAATTGTTTTAGGATACATGCTTTTATGTGAGGAGTTTAAGTCATCTTCGTAAATTCTGCACAATCCTAAAAAAACGAGAAACAGAAAATATAAACATTCTTTTTCTTTTCTAGTAAATCACACAAACTACCGGAAAAAATAAATCTATGTGATACATTTTAGTTATCATGCTGCGTGCATTTAAAATATATCTGGAATCAGAGCTGTGTGTGTGAACCATTACGTAAGCTATCCCTCGCTTGCGGCCGAGAAAGTCGGTCGCCATGGTCGCGGCTGGACTACCTAGCGGTCAGCGGTTATCTAATACACCGGAGTCACGTCTCTCAATTTATGAGTTCATTTAGCCGAAAACAAGAATTGTTTTAATTTTGATCACACATAGACGTTTATTCTTCTCAAATTGAATTAAATGTTAGAGTGTCAATTAAGAAAACGTTCTGTAAATTAATAAAAGAAATGTCATTCTCAATCGGAAGTAATATCAGGCATAGATCAATTGTGGGTTTTAAGTAAAAAAAAAAACAACTTCTATTTGGTAGATTTTAGTCATTATTATACTGCAAACATTTCAAATATTCCTGGGTTCTGAGCTGTGTGTGTTGTAACTTTACGTAACCTATTCCTCGCCCGCGGCCGAGGAGATCGGCCGCGGGCTCCTCGGCCGCGGGTGCACTACCAAGCGGTCAGCGGTTATCTAATACACCAGATCCGCGTCTTTCATGTACTTGTTTTGAGTTTATATAGCCGCAAATACAGGAACTGTTTTAATTTTAAGTTATTGATGTTTTATTTAAAATGTAAGTTAAGAAGTCATTCTGAAAATTATAAAATCCGATATTATTCCTAATCCAAAACATCGTCAGACATAAATCAATGGTGGGTTTGTACAAGAACTGTACTAATAATGTTTTAGATCAACAACAAAAAACCACAAAGATTACCCCTTTAAATGATGATCATCCCTCGCACGCTCGCACATGGCCGATAAGATCGCGCGCGAGGGGACATCTACATGTACCTTATCACACGTGTATGTTTATTGATATTTTGTACGAACACAAAACTATTTGTTTATTTTATTTTCATTTATATTGGTTTTAGATGAAAGATGAATTTATCTCCCTTATTCAGTTGATTTAGCGTTGATTTAAACGTTAGGGCGAAAAATCTTATAAAAACCTCTCATTAATTGAATAAAAGTAATCTATCAATTCGATTCTAAATATGCAATGCCGATTGTATAAATAAAAGATTAAATATAATGAAATTCCGAGATATTTACCGGCATATGTAAAATTGATATGTGTTTAACTTACATGTAAGATTAATATACTGCATCGTCGGAACCCACGGGTTTTCTATCCGTTACACTGATTTCAAGCACTGTAACGGATGGAAAACCCGTGGGGTCCGACGATGAATCGACTGTAGTTACTCATGATCATTTCCGTTAATTATTGCTTAGACTTTTTACAGACTTTAACACTTTTAAGACAATATTCAAACTTCGCCTGGCCAACGAGTCATATATGCACATGGATATATGTATATATACTGGTGTAAGAATTAATATTCGACCAACACAAAAATTAAATAGTGTAGAAAGTAAAATAAGTTTTCTTAAGAGTTGTACCAAATTTTAAGAGGGTTGACATAGTAAAAAAAATCATTAATTTTCGAAGCATTCTAGGAAGTTTAAAAACAAAGTCATCTCTGTGCTGCTCCCCCCCCCCCCCCGCCCCCCAGTGCTCGAGCTGAATTTTAAAAATTGGCGAACAAAAATCGAAAATTAATATGTGTCGAAAATCAATTTTTGGTGACTCCTTATTTGTTAACGTTCTTCCTAATGTGTTTCACTTTGCCATCTGTGTGTTTATTCGGCCAGTCTGCGTGTTAATTCAATCACCCCGTGCGACCGAAAAATAAGCACCGCCTTCAAATTTACCTGGTCAGTGTAACCCTTGTTAATCAACTAAATCGAGGCCCCAGTTTGGATGTTAGAAAATGATTGGCATTTGTTTACTCGTCCTGTGTATACCATGCCCAGCGCTCGCGACGACGGTGTAATAAACTTTTTTCTTTTGATTTGATGCAAACCGTGACGATAAATCGCTATCTTTTAGCACTTTAAACAAAAGAAATATTAAAAGATATGAATTAAAAATTTACTCGTACTTGGTTATGTACCACACTTAATGCGCTGATCACCTAAAGTCTGTCAAAATCATGTGGTGCCGATCATGTATCCATGAAAGACGCCGTTTATCAATAAAGATGTTTGTGAATAATTGAGAATAAATAATTAAATGAAATCAAATATTGCGTTCACGATGAATATCGTTAGTTATCACATTTCTTTGAGAAATTTCACGAGCTGAAACCGGAAGAGAAACAAGTACAGACAGTTCTGGTGCATGCGCAGCTGGTAGAATTATTGTGCACTTTTATTTAGCAGCTGATCGGAAAAGATTTACAAGCATTGGTTGCAAAGTAGCATTAGTATTTGAGTACGGTGGGGTGATTGTTTAATTCACAAAACATCAGGATATATTCTCAGTTAATCCCGACAGAAACTTGTTCAATCAAACGAAAGATTTTGCACATGTCGCACGCGGTTTTTCATGCGTTTATATTCATTTCAACGAAGAGCAATTTGTTTTATAAGTACATATACATGTAAATACGATATTTTTTTTAAATAAACGGAAAAACTCTTTTGAGAGCACTTTAATACTCCGTGTATATAGACATGTATACACAAGCGAGCGTGTTTCCCTCGGGGTTTCACACCTCTTTCAATATAGGCTCCACCCCCACCTGAACTTACCTAAGGTAAACTGACCGGTTAAAAACCTCGGCCTTTAAGTGCACACAACCCTGGACACAGATAGCCATAGGTAATTTATGGATGCAGATCATCAATTGTTATGTAATTAAAATACACTTGGAAGTGAGCTATCACTGTAGTGGTCAATTGTTGAATATAAGTTAAAAGTTTTAAGTCCAAGATTTTAAATAATAATTATTTGTTCTCACGTTTAGAAGTTATGAAATACGTTATTCAATGCAGTCGGTCGCCATAGAAATCATCAGAGTACTGCAAGTGTTGACAGTTTCTTATTTCTTTAAAAGACCTTAGGACATAATTCACTTGACTTACAGACTAGCGACACAGTTGCCTCCCAAAAATGTATGCACTTCTCAAAGTTACAATTAAATGGTATAGATATGTGTTGTTAAACGGATTTTATTAATTGTTGCATGCGCGGATCTAGAGGGGGGGCGGGGGGTCCGGACCCCCCCCCCTGAAAAATGAGAAGTTATTAAATTTACATAGTGAAATTATCGCAAATACGACTCGGACCCCCCCCCCCCCTGGAAAACACAAATATGTTTTGGAAAGGCGTCGGAAGCGGAAATATTAAGAGTGATATTGAAAAAAATGCAGTTAATAGCATATTCGCACCCCCCTCCCCCACGGAATAGGCATATCATGAATCGGATTAGGCATATCATGAATATGGGAGAAATACAATTTTTCAAGTTATAGTCATACTACGTTACCCCCCCCCCCCCCCCCCCCCCCACGGACGGATAAGGAATTTCCTGATCTTGGGAAATAAGTTTTTTTTTTTGTTTTTTTTTTATTTTTGCTTGTCAACATTTCTGATGAATAGTGTAGCCCCCCCCCCCCCCCCCCCACGTTCGATTCGGATCCCCCCCTGGAAAAATTTTCTGGATCCGCGCATGTGTTGTAAATTTTAAAGTTAGAGAAATCGTATTTTCTGGAGGTTGACATTATGTAGAACTCTTTTGTTTAAAAAACAAAAACAAATTGCTTTGACGTCACACCATCTCTTTTGGTTCGGTTTAAATATACAATGTACACAGTGCTCTGAACAAAACGCTGGTTTATGCCTTTCTGTTACTCAAGTAAAAAACTGAACAAAATTGATTACTTTTAGGTTCACACGTCACATGTTAATACATGTATGCATAAATATATGATTTTTATCGAATAAATGACATTGTATCTTTAAAAAATTCCAAAATATTATAACTAAAACATGTATATGTGACATGATAGAAATAATTGTAAACCAGAGGTCTCTCTTCCTGTCACACAAAAGTGACAAAAAGGATTTTTGATTCAGTTGGAGTTCTGCCCCCACCCCTGCCAACATTTTCTGAAATTTACATTTAGAAAATTAAATTTTAGGGTATTGACACCCCCACCCCCACACACTTTCTAGATGAGCGCTCAAGGCAAAAAAAAAAATATTGGGATATTCAAAACAAAATCCTATTTGAAAAAAATGAAGTTAGAGATGCCTCACAACCCCTACCACTGCCGCGGATTATGATTTTGAAGATTTGTGAATTTCTTTTACTTGCTTGTGAAAATTTCAGATAAATATACTTACAATACTGAGGCCTGTATGGCCAAACATTATACGGATAGTTATCCCTACCACTGAGCACTTCAGTCTCGTATACTAATAGCGCACCCTCAGATGGGAGAAGGCATTATTGTTTATTTACAATTGGTGTTCTTTTAACACTGCACTTTACATAAACTATTCCATGTTTTAGCGGTAGAGGTTTAAGTATGACTATAGAGAATCAAAATGTTTATGAAACAAAACACTTTTTCCAAGTATCAGCGCAGTGGATTTTGTGATTTTACACTATGATATAGGCATACCAGTAGTTTGAATCCTGTCATCAGTTGTACATACATGTAAACGTAATTATCGAGTTTCTGGTTGGAATAATTAAATACATGTACATATAAGAGATGTGTTTTAAGTTATCATAAATTGATATAACCGTGAAATGAGTTAAAAGGAGAGTTTGTCTGGTAGGAAAATAATACTTTGAAAGTGAGCCTCGTTTTCTGAATTTACTATTATCATATTGACAATCCAGTTTAATGACAGCACATTCTTTTCTCCTTACACTCAACGGGGTCGGATAGGTATCAATAAGAGGTCACCTTTCTATGACCTTTAAATTTGCATACAATCTAAATATATACCCCTCGCTTATTACAGACATGCCTTTATCTGTTTTATGAGAAGTGTAACTCTTCAATACTATGCAGTCTGGAGGTTGCAGTAATATATTGAAAATAGGCATGAATTAATTTTTCTGTCTCCTTTTGAAGAGTTCAAATTGATTTTCTAAAGCCCTGATTGGTCAGAAGTTAAGGTAGTGTGAAGATGACCTCCTATCAATAACTGTCATACCCTGACAAGTGTAAGAAGAAGAGGGGTGGTTTTATTAAGACTGAATGACAATCCTTTCTTGACTTGCTATCTGATTAAAATTTCTATAGTCGCTATACGATGATTTGAAGAAACAGCACTTGAGGTCACCTCCTGGGGAACTTTGCTTTGACCAATGAAATCGTCGGTTCCATTCCTCAGTTACATGATTTGGAAGTTATGCAAATACATTCTTTAGATTCCCTAAGGGCGTCTAATATCAACTTATGCTCCATCTCTTACTTGCTGATACCGAAAGATTCACGAACATGTGGCATCATTTCGTCGTACAACTCCATTTCTGTTTGTAACCCGAAATTACCGTTTCTAACACTTGCTCTGATTGCTAGAATAACTCATGTATATTTATAAACAAACGTTCAACAAGGGGTGATCTCAAGAGGGGTTTCTTCAGATCCTCTTGTAGCGAAAATAGAAAAACAAGGAGGGGATCAAGGATATGATTTTAATCAGATTGTCTCGACTTGAAGCTGTAACGGAAGACCTTCTCGTTGCTTGCAACGAGCTCGGCTCTAGTTTTTTTACTTTTTTTGAGGTGGAGCAATGCTCGTGAGAGTGTCATTTTGTTAGTTGTCGGTATCCAAATAAACAAATTAATAACTATTGAGCCACTTCACGAACAATATTTCCAGACCATGAGAACATAAAATAAGAGAGAGAGAGAGAGAGAGAGAGAGAGAGAGAGAGACGGAGAGAGAAACAGACAGACAGACCAACAGACAGACAGAGGGAGAAACAGAGAGTGAGAGAAAGAGAAAGAAAGAAAGAGATTAAATGGTAATATCCCTAAAAACCACCGATTATGTTAAACAAAACAGCACTCGATTCTTACCCCAATGTACGTTGTCTGTTCTGTAATATATTGTGATGTGATGGATGCCCAAAACGGCTCCAAGGTCAACATACCACATAGCCTCAAATTTCTTCTCTGCAGACACAACACACTGTTTTCCAGAAACGGACAGGTCTGTTTTTAATCCATCAACCGCATTGGACGCGTCCACAGAGAACCGTGTACTAATGTATGGATGTGATTGGGTAGCATTCTTGTATAAAGCAATGTTTTCTGGAAAGAAAAAAAAACACCAATCAAATTTCTTTAAGCTACTTCCTATAGGTCATATCTAAGAGTTAATTAATCTCTACCGGACGAATTTCAACTTTAACACAAAAATTGTCAATGACTTTAAACAAATCAAAACTTCCGTTGTATTAAACGTTAATTATACAATTATGGAGCTTGCGATGTCGATATCACTTTTTGTGTCTGAAATAGATATCACATGACATGGGTCCATATAACCCCATATCGACCTACAATGAAGTCCATAATAGTTATATTTTATAATCATTTGCAGCACAGTTATGACTGTCATGAAAGTCGTTTAGATCAAAAAGTTAGGGATAGGTACGTTTTTACGTCAAAATATAATCTGCAATCTTTTAAAATACTTATTAATGCATTGATGAGCAGATTCAAGCTTTCCATATTTTAATAATTACTACCAGCGAATGACATTTTTACTACACAGTCATCAGTTAAAAAAAAAATCCCTACACACTGAATAAGAGAGAGGACGATCTCGCTGCACAACTTACTATGAAGTCATTTGCCTCAATTTAACAGTTATATAACAACGAAATATAGTGGTTACATTATAGCTAAATGGAATATGATTGAAGAGTATGTTTGCACTATATTTTTTTCAATAGTATGCATTTATCTTAATAATTCTTATGGCATTTTGTCCCTATAATACCTATTTTAGTTGATACTGCCGAGTCGTGCAATATCACATTCGCGTCAATACCAGAAAAGGACGAATGTCACGTGATGTATATTCAGCCAATTAATATGACATAAATTATTGTCTTTAATAATATATCAAATTATTTACTATTTCGTATTCTTTATTATTCACCTTATCTCTTATATCTAATTAATGCAAAAACCGCCTTGTATGTTTATTAGTAAACTATTTATACTTGATAGCAACGACCTCTAAAGCGATTTGTAGTTTAATTGCACAAGTTGCGATTAACCGATTGGCAACATTCATGATGATTGTCATCACCGATATATTTTTTTTTAAATTATATATTTATTTTTATTTATTTATTTATTTTTCTTTTTTTTTGGGGGGGGGGGGTTAAAATCAAAGAAAAGTCTAGTTGGAACTACCAAAACTCTTTCTTTTTCTTTTCTGTTCATCATTGATAAATTTAAATTTTGAAGATTGTCCAAAGACAAACTATTTTATGTTCTTCTTTGCCAATATTTGACACACTTTGTAATGTATATATCTATATCTATATAAAAATAATTGATTGCACTTTCTCTTTTTTGATAACGTATTTCTTGATACAGAAAAAAGTAATATCCAGTATGTGTGCCGTGTAAAGATACTATTGAGTCAGTTTATCAAAATACATTGTGTTTTTTTAATCAAATAAGGTTAAATCATTTCAAATATGAGCCCTTTGAAAGTTATTGAATGTCTCAGAGTATTGCTGTTACAAAATACCGGTGGTCAAATCAATTGCATTGTTTTTCATGCCAATGACTACCGCGTTAAACGGATCCTCAGTATGTATATGTACCAGTCTATAACATTCTAAACGTACCATAGGTAAATGCGATCGATGGAAGGATCAATAAGAATAGTGTCTTTATCATCGTTTTGGAAAATACCTGCAAATTAAAAAAAACCATCAATATGAAATAAACACAATTACAGAAAAAAGTACCCCAAAACTATTGTATATATACATGTTTATTAAATATTACGGAAAACTCGTTGACAGCTTTGATCGAATGATCGAATGTATACGAACAAACACAAACTTTTGAATGAGTAAAATAGATGAAATAAGTTGTAAATTGTATCACATTACATATGCGTTTCGGTCAATGCAAATGTAGAGGGTTTCAATTAGAATACCCATGCAAGTCAACCATCCCTTGAACTTGCATTTAACTTTACCCCATAACAGATTTTCTGCAAGACAATTATTCTAGTCATCGGTTTAATTGATGGGAATAAAAAATTCTTTAGAAACATTATGTTATAAAGCGCAATAATTGATAATTGTTTTGTCTCCGACTAGAATGGCCTTACTTTAAACGGCGGTCGGCAAAATTTAGACGGAAACATAAAGGGTGATATATCTTTTTAACGTAATGTTGACTCAAACGTTCCAACATACTTAAAATTGTTCAGTCCTAATATATTTATAGTAATTTTCTTTTTTCTGTGATGTTTACATTGACGACTGCAATGGCCGATGAAAAGGAGAGATTTGCAGAGATGACAGAAGCAGAGCGCAAACTGAAGCAAATAAAGTTGAGTTCCGAGAAATCTTTAGGAGCAAACAGGAAAGCAAGATAAAGAATCAAAGAGTATTTAATAGAAAGGAGGGAAACAGCTAATTTTAAGCAATTTGATCATTTTGAAATGGTTTAATGTTTTAAACATTTCAACATAAACTTTCGGAAATGTGATGGCAGTTACCCCAAAGTAAATTCACGTGATGGTATTTGTCAATTTATTTGGAATAAACCGACTCGTGAAAAGCAAGAAACAAGAAATGTTAAATAATCAAGGACTCTGCTTTTACGGACAGTAATGTAAAAGCTTGCAATAAAGCTATTCTTGCTGAAACAAAACGTGTAAGAAAAAGAGGATGTCCATTACTCCCCCATCATTTCATAGCGTGATATTCATAAATTGCACATCAATAATCCACAAAAAACTATTCACCAATGTTCAGTTTGATGTACGGATGTTATTTTGTCGCAGAGGCAATGAAACCACACATGAGGTGACAAAAAAAAAAAAAAAAGAAAATATAAAATTTTATAATTGACAAATTTGACTGAAGGTACATCAAATAGGTTCTAGACAATCTCACAAAAACCATCAAGTGTGAAAAGAATCGTCATCTGGGAAAATGCTAGAACAGCAATGTAGATGAACTGTACAGAGAGAGAGAGAGAGAGAGAGAGAGAGAGAGAGAGAGAGAGAGAGAGAGAGAGAAATTAAACTCCAAACAAGGAATATAAAACTTAAGTGGTAGTAGAATGAAACTACATCTAACACTGTATCTTGTTATACTGAGCAAGCTCGGAAACACATCCATCTGCAAAACATGTATGATATTATAGTCACCTGGAAAAACAGATTTTGCGTTAAATATACGTATATTGAGGGTTCTATAACTATATATTTATTTTTTAATAAATAGTGATCAAACAGACGAATATTATACATATATTACAAGGCTTCGAGGGTGACATACCAGATTTTATATATTTTACCGAGGTAACAGGAAAGCCCTGACGTGTTATGTCGCCCGATTACTTTCCAGAGGCTTTCCCGTCACCAAGGGATAAATATCCTGGTATTGACATGTAATTTATGTTATATAATTTATGATACACGTATAACATTCAAAGAAAAATCTAAGTCAGTCTAAGTATCCTCGACATCCCGTGTACTTGTACTTTTTATGACAGTATGTCACAACATGGCGATTTTAAAGCATTGTGAAACAGTTTAAATCGCCTATCTCTGGTGACTCTGTGGCGCAATAGTTGTAGCTTCGACCTACCGAATCGCAGGTCCCAAGTTCGAATTCCGAAGGGATTTTTGTTTTATGAATAGCGGTAAACTTTTAAAACGCTGATTCCCTCCCCCCTCCCTCCCCCAAAGAAAAAAGTTTTTTTCCTGTCAATTTCAAATTGAAATCATGCTAGAAATCCATTTTCTTTAAATCGATTTAGAAGATTGGGATTGTATGCAAAACTTTTCCCAGGTGTGTGGAGGATCCTTAAGATCATTTTAGCCTCAATACACATCTTCATACCTTACAAATCAATTTAAAATGTTTTGTTAAATGTCGATCGATGCTCTCAATTAAATTATATTTTAAAAAAAAATTAATAAAAAAAAAAACCAAACAATTAAAGTCCCTCTAAATAGCAGACGCTGTTCTGACATTTTGATTATCGAGGAACTGTTCACGTTTGCTTAGCTATATGTCGAACATTACGTTATTAATATGCATGGTTATTGCACGAGAGGGTGATATACATGTGACAATTTCGATAGGACAATATAACTTTTCCCTGTGAAATAAAATTGGGAAATATATTTTGGCAAGGCAATATAATTATTTGCAGTGCGTTTAAGCAATTTTAAGGACATGGTAATAAAGTTATCACATCTATGACTATGAACAATTTATTCAAAACTGTTATATAATATGTTTGATGAATTCTGCGTTTTAAACTCGAATCAAATAAAAGATATAGGATCACTTCTATTCCAAAAACCAAAACAAAACAACTTTGTGAAGGGAAAAGTGAGTAATTCAATCAGTTCGTGCTTTGTAATGGTATACCTAATTACATTTGTTTGATACCTACCAATTGAAAAATTTGTCATCCCCTCGAATCTAGAATTGTATTTGTAAATAAAAAGTACTCTGACAAATTGAATAACGACTGATTAACGATTTATTTTGAGGCCTACGAAAAAAGATGCATTTATAATGAAATTTCTTAGAAAAACTTTGACTGAACAAAATCCGAGAAATCTGTTTCCATAGATTTGTGAAGAAAAAAATTAAAACGAAAAGCTTTAAATCAAAATACACGAAGTACATATTTCCATGCTCATTTGATGTGTATTGAAAAAGAAAACGTTTTTATAATGTTACACTAATACAGGCTAAATAGACATATTGAACATTTAATTAAGAGTAACCCGAGTTTATAAGCATGATTACATATTTATATTGATATAGTAAATATAATAAATCAGGGTAGGGTAAGATATTTAAAACACCAACTAAATTTACTTCAGTACACCCTCTTAAAACAATTTTTACTCTTGGCTTGATAAGGGGATGTCTAATTTTAAAATGCCGTAGGCTGATAGTGTAAAATAAATTTATTCCGCCACTCAACAAAACTCGTTACATAGAAGAATATTACCATGTGATATCTAAATATATCAGATGTAAACTTAAACTGACCAACAGACATGCTATACATTCTAGGTTCTTTTATATTTTTATTCAATCGTTGTTCAGAAGACATCCGGTAAACTTTGCACCGTACCTATAGCCCGGCCATTGCTTACGCAACAATTCCGGATAAAACTAACATATTCTTCTCTAAAGACGGAAGACTTTTTCAGATGGTTGACAGTTTGTTATCGTCATTTTTTCATTATACAAGTAATGTGAAAAGTGGAAAAGACACAATAGTAAAGATATCCCACCATTGATCTAATACCCTAATAACAAAAGTCTTATTATCATTACGCAAACCAAATTGAACCTGACACTTTTTTCTGTTTAAATAAAATGAAAAACATGTTCTTTTTCTTGAAAAAAATCATTTTCACTTCCATGCACTGATGGACTAGTTGGTGGATAAAACATACTATACAATTACATACAACAAAAAACAAGTGAATGTTAGTAATAGAGAATATGACCTTTTTCAGTGCCGTTTTTTTATGGAGAAATATCAACAAATTGTTTTTTTCTGTAATATCTAAGCACTGATAGATACTTCTGATTTGTATGCACGCTTAAATTTACCAAAATTAGCTTACAGTTTTAACAATTGAGGAATTTTAAATGCTAAAAGATAATCTAAATCCCCAAAAATTGTACCGAACCTACCTAAATTGTGTCTATCTAAATTAGAGAGAGGATACATTTAAATCAACATTACTCAGTTCAAGTATTGATTGGTGCATTTGCTGAATTATACTAAATATGCATTATTATAGGTCTAAAAAAAATCAAATAAAGCTTTGAAGTTGCATTTTACCATAGTGATCAAACAAACATTCCTGACAATACAAAGTTGATGGAAAGCGATTTAAAACGTGCCAGTGTTTTACAGTGTGTACATTTGACAAGAAAACCTGGATAGAACCCACGTGATTGTTTGAAATAATTTATTCCATACGTGGGTTCAAACATGGGTCATGCAGGTCATAGCTGCCACTTGGTACAGGAAACACCTTGAAATGTTCATACCTTTTACATAGCTTAGGCAACAGCCAAATGTTTACAAACTTCCTATTATCACATTTTTTTTATTGTATAATGCGTCTTTTATCTTAAAATTTTCCAAAAGTTTGTACACGGTAAG
This sequence comes from Magallana ariakensis, assembly GCA_020458035.1. Classification (NCBI taxonomy): domain Eukaryota; kingdom Metazoa; phylum Mollusca; class Bivalvia; order Ostreida; family Ostreidae; genus Magallana; species Magallana ariakensis. Next base: position 37,463,884 of record CM035811.1, on the reverse strand, counting down.
GCCGTCAGTAAACAGACGCTTTGAATTGAATGTCTGTCCTCGTTTTGCGATATAAAGTCACGAATGTCGGCTAACCCCTACTATGTTGTAAAGCTTCATGATATGTATATACACTTCATTCAGCGCTAAAATTTGTTGATTCTTATGGTTTCAATATCAATAGATGATGTGAGATAAAAAAAAAATCTTCATTTTTTTTTTTACTTTTTACCGTGGCCCATAAGTGCTCTTGTCTATTGATTGAAACCATTCATAAAATTTTGCATTTAAGTAAATAAAAAACCCAAACAAACAAACAAAAGAAGAATTCGCAAGAATTCCCGTTGAGTAAAAATTTTAAAACTACATGCATATGTTTGTTTGTTTTTATACATGTTGTATGCTTCCATTTTACAAAACAATACCCCTTTGTGGTCTTCAAAATGAGATGTAGATGCAAAGTTATGTTGTATAAATATCCGTGTCCACTAGTTTAATAGAAGACACTATTTACTTATTTAAAGGAGAACAATAACATGTACTCTTTCTTTTTTTCTTATCTCTCTCTCTCTCTCTCTCTCTCTCTCTCTCTCTCTCTCTCTCTCTCTCACACACATAGTTGGTTTTTATTCTCCTTTGTCAGCTTACCTTTCTTAACTGTCTCATCCTGTCCGTCTTACTGAATAGAAATATTCTTGGTTGCATAGTACTATTACAACCTGCCTTATATATATATGTTTGATAATTTATCAAGCAGCGAAAAAGAGAAATAGAAACATAGGTCAAAGAACGTTGACAAGTTTCAGGTTTTAAAGTATGTTTAACCTTGAGAGATCCCTGATGTGGATTAGTTTAGGATGAGTTAGGTACGAGAAACAAAAGTGAGAATTCTTTGTTTCAATTGCAATACGATGGAATCACAAATGTCTTAGGACTGATCCATACATGTACATGTACAGTAGGAAAATACAATATTTAGTCTCAGTTTAACACTTGAACAACAGAATAAACATACACATTCTTAGAAATAGGACTTAAACTAGACATATGTAAAATTTAAAAAAGATAAGGAACGAATTATCAAATTAAGAATAGAAAACTCTTAAAATACATGTAAATGCAATGCACGTAAAATAACACCACGAACAATAATGAAAATCGGAGATTATAAATCAACCTGTTTGCCTTGATATTTTTGTCTGATTATGAGAGGTGTCTTTCTCAATACAATCATTTCAAAAAAAAAAATTGAGTTATACTTCGAATCAAAAACAACTAAGAAACTAAACTCACCATCACATCGGTTATTTAATCCAAATTTGAAATTTTGAAACAAAGAAAATCACAACTGAGAAGAAGCGAGCAACTCACAACTGTGAGGAATCGTTTTTATTAGACCAGGAAGCAGTTTTCTCTCTTATAACACTCAACCAATTTATCCACACAACATTAGATAACTTACAGAAATATCATCAATAAAGGACGAACATGAAAGAAATCGTCAGTAAAAACTTAAAACGATAACAAGTGCCGCAAAAACATTAAACATATATGAGCTTATTTGCTTTAATCCAGAATGTTAAGAATGTCCAGAATATGAATTGATTTGCTACAATGATTTAATTTACAAAACATTTGTTAATGTGTGTTAACTGCATTGTATGTACCTGAATATCAAAATTTCCTATGGTATTTAATTATCCCTTGCGATACCTCTTAAACTGACAATGTTGCTAAAACTAATTCAAATCTATTATTCGCCGATGACGAATGATTCCTACACAGACATTTTATTTTACCATTTTCCTTTTTTGTAGCCTCATATTGTTCAACAATAACCTTTTTTTCCCCATCCGCCTCCTTTTTGTAATATAATAAGTTAATGTATTTTTTCTGCTATAGTTGCTTTTTTGCACCACCTTTTTTTAGTTATTTCTATTTTTTTTACTGTTGAATCATTGGCTATGATCTTGAGACTAGTTTGTTAATTGAAACTGAGTCTAGTAATGCTGTTGTTTAAGAATAATTTGTAATTAAGCCCAACACATTGCATTATATGGTGCATTATTATGTTTTATACAAGTGTAGAATTACTAGTCATTTACTTGTTGTATTATATGACAAATACACATTCGGAGCGTTTGCTTTTCATTTTGAATTGTCGTTAAATTCTTTACAAAAACAAGCTATGACTTAACAGGAATTTTTTTTTCTGTACTATGTGCACTGGAAAAAAAATGTGGACATACATATCATTTTTTAAAATCTAAATCAACTAGCATTTTCTTACTCAAACTAATATTTAAACTGTTAACGTGTACAAAATAAGGTAGGGAATACACCTGTTACCTTTTATGAAACTTTTTTTTAATAACTCTTTTTTTAAATATTTTAATTATATTTCTAATTCATTGGTTCCTCCAGTGTTACAATGAGTTGGAAGTTCACTTACTAAGATACATTTTTTTCTTTTCTCTTTTAAAACACAAATCAATTATCAGTACAATTTTATTTACAAAAATGGTAGTTAGTAATGATAATAGACGATTTTCAATTAATAGGCAACTATTCTAGAGGCCCCCTTATTCCAAAGAAAATAATATAAATGTTGATGAAGTTATGGTCTTTATTTTAAAAAAAAAATATTATTTAATTTTTAGGGGGAAGGGATGGACGACTGGGGATACTAATTTTTTGTTTGCTTTTTATTTCTTTTTTATGGGAGAGTTGATAGTTTGTCCCTCTTACACACGATGTGATATTTCTGGCTGATTTTTTTTTTATTTTATCAGTGAGAATTCTTTAAGTGAGCAATTAGAAGAGGGCACATAAGTGCTTGCATTTTTGTAACGACGTTTTTAATTTTTATATAGTACACCAACATACGTTAATTTGATGCTTAGAGCCGTTAGAACTCTGATAAAAAAAAGGAAGTTAAATATCACCAACAACCTTGATATTTCCTTTGATTCTTGTGTATTTTTAAATAATTCATAACGTGCATGTTTGTACAATGTAGTAATCGATTAACATTAATTAATAAAATCTTCAAGAATTGCATCAGAAAGCGTAAAAAGATTCCATGTAAGTATATAATATCAACAGACAGTAATATAATCTTATATACAGCTAAAACAGAACTATTCAGAACTATTATAAAAAAAAATTATTCACAATTATGTTTTCTTAATAAAAAAAAAAACAAGCATAATATGTGAGTTTTTTTTTCAAAGATAAAGGCGTAGAACATATACAACAAGCTTTTAAGTTTAAAAATAGATCATTTAGTTGGAAGAAGTGAATGTCTTTCTTTTATATATCAACGTAAGAAACAGGAAAAATCCACGCAAAAAATCCTCAGGGTCCTTCCTCAATTTCTGTCGGCGGGTCTCCATCACAATGGTGTATTCTGATCTACAAAGAATATTTATTATGAGATTATAAAGAAATACATTCGTTCCATGAGAGTTTCAGTGAGAAGTAGAACAAAATCCTAGTTGTGTGCTTCCGTCACGAACTCACGAACCACTGTCATCACGATTCAATGAACGCGTTTAAAATCATATGTATTTTTGAGATGGTTGACAGTTTGTTATTGTCATGTTTTATTCATACTGCAAATAAAAAAAACCCTGATAGTTTTAGCATACACTGGCTGTGCTCTTACATGTGTTTACACACTTATGACATTACAATCTATTTTTGATTCAGTATTTCTTACAAAGAAAACATCTTTTACCGCAACTTCATTGTCCAAGAAAAAACTAAATGCTTATGATGCCGAAATAATTATACATTGAAAACGTAGGTGCTACAATAATTCATAATTCATAACATTTTTTTTCTTTCTGAAAACTGGAGTAAAATACCAAACATGGTTTTAAACAAAGCCAACATTCTGTTTCAAACAGCATAAAAAAGATTGAACTTGTATTGTTCTTTACTCTAAATTTTGGTAACAACATTGTTGCTAAATTATTTTGACACTGTTGCAAATTATGCCCACGTGGAAAAATTATTAATAGAAAATTATAATTCAATCACGCGTACAATAGCATAAAAATCATAACAGGTGGACCGCTGATGAGGCGTACCAAAGAGATTAAAATCATAAATCTATTAAAAACCGCTGAAACACTCTATGCATCCATTATAACAATATCATTGGATTACATGTACTTTATAATGTGGTCTAGAGTATCGTGACCTGATAGATTTATAACAAGATTGGTTTAATGTTGTCATGTTATACAATACTTGTTTAGATGATAAAATTTATTCTCGTATAATTTAACTACCAAAAAAAAAATAAGTCATCCAAGGAAAATTTAATGTGTTTTTTATCTACCGTCCATAATGAATAAAATTTCCTAAATAAAACAAAATCATTATTTTAAACAAAATGCATTTACTTGGATCTGATTACCTGATCAATGTATCCTTTGAAATTGTTATACATTCCTCCTGCACCAATAACAATCCCAGTCTGCCTTAAAAGAACCATTTCTACAATATACCACCAATTATATTATTATGTGACGAATTGTATTATACTGTGCTATTTCTCACCACAAAATCAATATAAATCAAGACTAAACAAATAAAAAAAAATAAATAAACACCCCCTCACAAACAATAAAATTACTATTTCCCTCTTCCCCCTCTACCAAAGAAAAAAATTCATTTTGAGTCATAAAATTATCTGCAATTAATAAAGGTAAATATAATACTTGTTATACTCAAGAGAAAAAATCCCAACATTTAGAGTACCGTACCAGACATTGTCATAAAAAGGCTTTTTAATAAGGTACCAATGTTAAGAACAACACAACTACATATGCAGCTTTATTGCAGTTTTCAAAACTGTTAACAAATTCAAAATTGCCATATTTAATTTCAATTAAAAATATGAACACATAAAATACCTTTCTGCCATAAATGATCACTGGTATCAATTTGGATATAAATATGCCAAGTAAGTTAAAAGTCAAGAATGTATAAAATTACTAAGTTGTTTTTTAAGCGTATATATACATGAGTTACATTTGTAATGTATTTGCAGTATTACCTTGGATAAACTGTTTTCTGTTTTCATTGTTTAATGCAAAGTTTATATTAGTTCCCTTATGATCGAAGCTCAGTGTAACGTTGTTTATTGTATCAACCTTCAAAATAGAAAAAAAACAGGCTTCATTTTAGTTGCGTGCAGGGGAGGTCACATTTCGTACTTATTTGATCTTACATATAATGTCGGATGATTTCACTATTTTTAGGAAGTTCCCTTTCGTCTGTTTTTCTAAATTGTCAAAATAAATTGACAATATTCACTCAAACATGTGTTATGTTCTTGATAGTACCAGCCAGATCACCAATATTACATAAACATACATTTATCAAAAGCTAGAAGGAAGCCATGTATATTGTTAAACGATTGACCAGATAATTTAAACTAGGAAACCATATTTAGCAAAACATGTATTCGATTTGGGACAGCAATTCACTATACCGTATATAAGGTTTTTATTTATTTTTTTTTTTTATTTTTTTCTTATTGCATTTTTTCAAATCATTTTCAATCGCTTATTTAGACACATATTATGTCTTTAAGTGTGATAAATAACAATAAAATACTATGCAGCTTGAAAGAATACGTGGCAAATTAAAACGAATTATCATACAATTTTCTTTTCTTTTCAACCTATGGACAAACAGAAAATTGTTAAATAGTTGAACACATAATAGATCGCAGGTTAAGCATAAAATACACAGAATAGATACTTGTGAATAAAGGGGCATTACTCCCCAAAAATATCGCAACAAACAGAAATAATACACATCTATCTATAATTCTGCATTTAGGAAAAACAAAAGTGTCAATTTCGCGGAAAAAAAGTAATGGAACCAGTATTGTTTTATAATATGAACATCATGTACATATTTTATTCTTATTTCCTACAAAGTTTCGGTTTTAGAGGAGTTGTGCTTACATGAGAACAGGACTGACTGACTGACAGATTGGTAAAAAAAATAATATACATTCAGCAACAAGTTTTGTGGGGTATAATTATTATTGAGTAATTTTGAAAACAGTTCAAGACAAGTTCATTATATATATATATATATATATATATATATATATATATATATATATATATATACATACATATATATATATATATATATATATATATATATATATATATATATATATATATATATATAAACCTGATATTTGGCAGGATGCCACCAGATAAAGCGGCCTGTTCCAGCGGTTTGGGTTTGAACTCCGATCACGTGATTAATTCTGTCCAATACAATGGCGACGCTAGCAGTGCATGATTTGTAGTAGCAGTTTGAAAGAAGAACCTGATACTTCGTCTGTGTGGGTACATCGTCAAAGCGCATGGCGATGAATTTCAACGAAATCATTAAACTTCTGTTGAAAAAAATAAGATAACATGTAAATTAAAATTGCATCTACGTTTTAGTTTAGAAATTTGACATGCATTATGTACATGTATAAGTAAACGGTTACTAGTTTTCTTTTGAGATTTGTGAATACATTTCATTGACAGTAAAATAAAATACCACCAAATGTACCAGGTTCAAAAATATTCTCGAATTTTATTTCTTCCGAGATAAAAACATTTACAATTTGTATGAAGAAGACACACCAATAGAAAAAACAGTATTAAAAAATTTTTCATAAGCAATATTATTTAGACTTTTAAAAAGGGAGTATTGAGTATGATATGCTAAATATAGCAATAAGTTCCAATCCAATATTCAAACGTGAACACAGCGCAATACTAAAGTGCTTATAAATAGAACATATTTCCTTCTTACCGATATTCTATGTTGGAAAATCGCCATATATTCAGACAACTGGAGTTTCCATTCATTTCCATCATTCCATCTCCAAGGGCGGATATGATGACATCCCGCTGCGCAACGTGGATATTGCGACCTGAGAAGTCTTTTAAACCATTAACATTACCTTCCTCTCCCTTATTGAACTTCAAATACAGCTCGTCACGACATACTGCAATAAATTAAAATTAATAAAACTTAAAAAATGTGCAATTATTCATTAAAAAACAAACCTTTATACCTAGTTACTGGCTGTAAGGAAAATAGTAATTTTATTGTCCCCAAATACACCGACTATTTGCGACGGAATTATTAAACTTGCTTTTGTCCAAATTGCCAGTAAAAAGGCGGAGAAAATCATATTTTCCAGTATGAAGTTTGTTGATTGTAAACACGTTCGAGTTATTAACGCACTGAATCCGATAACACCAAAACGTTCCACAATAAACAAGCAAATGTAATCAAACCTTCTTCAAAATAGTAAAAAATATGTGAATTTAGTTTTTCATATTGAATACCACATTAATGGACATTGAAATGAAACATTATTAAAATAGAGACCTATGTATGTAATTAAAAGCAAGCAACTTTGCAATCAAAATCAACAGATATGATTATCGAAATTCCTACGACTAGATGGCTTTGATGTTGGTTGTGCGATAACGGTATCATCTGTCACGTGTTGTGTACATCCGCATGCCGATTGGTCAAAAGAAGACCCAGGAGCACATGGTCGAGAAATATTTTGGTTGTGTATTTCTTCAAAGTACGTCTGGATGTCAAACGGATTTGCCCACCTTTTACATCCTGAAGAACAGATATTGTTTATTTTTTTTACACAGGGTGTGATCACTCATAATTAAAAGAGCATAACAAACAATTAAATGCTCCACATGAAAATTCGCCTGACAGTTCAAAAGTAATGGTTAAGCGTTAAACTCGATGCAAACAGAAAGACAAACAAAGACACACGGAATACAAACAAGACAAACAGAGAGACAAACAGAATACGAACAAAAAACAAACAAAAAAACAAAGACAGACAGAAAGATAAACAGAATACAAACAAAAACAAATAAAAATACAAACAAAGACAAACAAAAAGACAAGCAAAAACAAATGTAATACAAAGACAAACAGAAGGACAAAAAAAAAGAAATACAAACAAATACAAATAGAAATACAAAGACAGATAGAAAGACAAAGAGAAACAGAGACAAACGGAAATACAAACTAAGACAAACAAAAATACAAAGACAAACATAAATACAAAGACAGACAGAAAGACAAACAGACAAACAGAAAGTCAAACAAAAACAGACAGAAAGACAAGCAAAATATAAACAAAGACAAACAGAAATACTAACAAAGACAGATAGAAAAAAATGCAAACAAGAACAAACAAAAATACAAGAAAAACCCCAAAAATACAAACAAAGACAAACAGAAAGACAAAGACAAACAGAAATACAATCAAAAACGGACAGAAAAACAAAGACAAACAGAAATACAAACAAAGAACAACAAAAAGACAAAACAAACGAAAAACAAACAACGACAAACGGAAAACAAACATACAAAACATTGTAATACATGTGTCATGACGCTTATTACATGTATCCAGTATTAAATTACTGTAAATTCCTAATTATACGCTAGGAATTAATATCTGCGTAAAAATTGCGAGAATCTCACATATCGCAAGTTTTGAATTCCCGCTTTTTGTTGAACAGATGTAAAGTAAATGAATCAATGATAGAAAAAGAAATCTGCGTTCGCGATTTTATATTCCCGCGATTTGATGCAAAACAGTTGAATTGCGGAAATAAGTGCTCGCGTAAAATAGGAAATCTACAGTATTGGAATGGGAAATATAGACGTAAATGAAATACGTTGAGCTCACTAATATAATATATTAATATCCATAATATGTTGTCAAGTACATGTATATGAGATCACCCTAATGTGAAACCATTATTTCAAAACAGCTTGAAAACAGACTTACCTATAGCCCTGATATCGCGTAAAAGAGAACCTTGTGTAAAAAAAAAACCCGACAACAAGAACCAAAAGCGAATAAAAGGTTATATAAACAGTGCCTTGTAATTGGTCAGTGATGGAGTCCTGTTTTGGAGGGCAAGGGGTCACACACGTTAGGTCGATAACACATCCGCGGCCTGTTTCGAACCTATGACCCATGCTGCAACACGCCGGGAGAGACTTCCTGTCAAAACAGGTCCAAAATCCGGAGCACATGCCGTCCATTGGGTAAGTGTATCCAGAGGAGTATATTCTACATGGTTCTGAAGAGAAATAGAAAAGGACATTTAATGAAAGACGGTACATGTTAAACTTCATACAATATGATCGTGATGAATTTAATTGACTGAATAAAACAACCCAAGAGGCTTGTAGAACTGTATTTCCTTGCTATTCAAACAACATTCATAGACTCGATACAGTAACTCTGTTTCTTTTATTACTTGTTTTTCTCGATACGATATAAACTGTATAACAGTTATTTCATACGAGTGGATAAAATGTTGCCTGTTTGAATATCAAAGTTTTTTATTATTTAGAGATATAACCTATAATTTATTTTTTTTTCCAATTCTCCAGATTCACATTCGCTCCTTGTAGAATAGCTTGTTTGCTAATATAACAATGTAATATGAACATGAGGTTAACCCGTTTCAATAAGAGGAACTCTAATATTATAAGGTAGACGAAATACTTATACACGGTTGAATTATCAAAAAAAGTTCAAAATTAACGATCCATTTAAAAAACTTACCATTGAAACAATCCGCTTGGGTCGAATTGACGCATGTAAGACTCATCTCGTCCCAAAACAGCCCGAATGAGCACGACTTAATAAAAGTGACTGTTCCTCCTACTCCCGGAACTACTTCTACGTATTTCGTACAATCTGACGAATGAACTTGAAAGTGTCGCCCCTCATCAACGTAACCTAAAACAGTCAAACAAATATGCTATGTAAGAAGGTTTTTGCAAAGATTTGAGGAAAGATTTGGGACCCAGTGGGGTCGGAAGGAAAGCACCCCCCCCCCCGGTTCTGACGCCTATGGGACCAATCACAGCAGTTCATTAGAATTAAACGCAGGTTTAATTTCAACTATTTAACCGTAAATAAGACAAGAATCTTTCAAATAAAAATCTAGTCTAGTACATAAATATATATATTCTGGACCTTTTATAAAGACATATTTAGTGAAAAAAGCACAGGTGCTTGACGACAGGACCCCCCCCCCCTCGACTAAAAAAAAAAAAAAAACAAAACGTGGAAGCTTTTTAATAAAAATTTCTTCAAAGTCATTTACACAAAATGTTCCTTTTTTAGATATCTAAAAATTAACGCAAAATATTAGATTCATGTAAATATCCCCCCTTGCATCCTCTTTTTATATATGCAGGTTGGGGTTGTTCTAAATAAATCGTTTATTGTCAATTAAATTTCAGACTTTTAATATGGAAAATGTTGTGTACAGGACTTTAAAGGAATTTATATCAAAAAAAGCATCGATCAACTCTCCCAAGGGTCTAGATCAGGGTGGGAGGGGGTGGGGTCCTGTCCTCAATTACTTGTGGAAAAAAAGAAGTTAAATATTCTATATTATCTTTTCACATGAAACACCTTAATAAAAAAAATTTTACGAATCCCGACTACAAACAGTATATTGTTCTTCATAGATGCAAAATCTCACCATCATTTTTCCCGCTTGATTCCCCAATTCTGTCAGGAACTTCCAAAGAAAGAAAAAAAAATTAAACATGTATACCGACCTTTGTAAAACATATATATCTGACAGGGTAAATTTATAATTTGAAAAAAGCAAACTTAGAGGAAATACTTTTCGAGTATTCATTACATGTAAAAACAGAATCAAATAATGCCTAAAAATGATATCATCTAGAGAAATGAAAGACTATTAAACCTTAAATTAATTAGCGGGAGAAAGACATTTAAAAAAAAAAAAAATATGTAAAGCATAACAAAAACAGAGCTACTCCTTTGTAGTCTGTGTCGAGTTTTTGTTTCCATCGCATTTTTGACGATGTTTAATAAAAATACACATGCAAATGATTAAAGAGAAACAATCCAATATATTTTCATTGATATACCACTATTCACTCACTCGATCGGAAAAAAGTCACAGGAACGAAAACGGATTTCTTACGGAGATGTATAATGGTAAATATACTAGCGGTAAAGAAACTGTGCATTATAAAATTTAGTATAATTTTTCTATATCTATTGTTTGTATTAATATAATTTAAACAATCGATAATGGTATTGTTTTTGACAATATCGGATGGGTGCACGGACTTTTTCATGGATAGTGAGCACCTGTTGTTTATTGAAGAATTTGTACGCACGAGTTTTACGGGCCAATACTGTTTGGAATAAGAACTGTAAAGGATTTGTTTAAACTTTTCCCCATTCGTAAGTCACTCGGATATAAGTCGCACGATTTTTCAACGTTGTCATCCGGGTATTTTCATGGCGTTTTACAATGCGGCATCCCCGTATACCTTTTTTTATTTTTAGGTGCATGTTAAAACCTGAAGCGGTAGAAGGGGCATTTCAAAACAGATAATCTGAACCTTTTTTTCATTTTAGTGGATGAACGTAGTTGTGGCACAATTAATGAATACTAAAATATCAAAAAGTGGTGAAAGCAGGAACTTTTGACAGAGTACAAAATATATTTACATTCACTGTGTATTTTCTCCTTTATCTCTAAAGCAATATATAAATAGTGCCTGCTTGGGAGGGTACCAGTTGAAATTGACACCTCGACAAAACCATTGTCAACCGATCCACGCAAAGCGGATGTTGACAATGGTTTCTGAGGGGTGTCAATTTCAACTGGTACCCTCCCAAGCAGGCACTATTTATTTTATTATACTGAATGTCTTAACTTTATAGCAACTTTTACTGCTTTTATATAGAAAAGACGCGAGTTCTACGGTGAACCGTACGCGCATAATTTACGCGCATGTAACAAATCGTTCTATTGGCCCGTTGCCAAGTGTGTTGCTAACGCTGAGGGTATGATAACGGATTGTCAACGGAGTCAAAACCAATCAGATTTCAGTATTTAACATGAAAGTATAATAAAAACGATTTGCTATTGACAGCGCTATGGAAACTGACAGGACTGAAATCTACACGATCCAGTTTTGCCAGTTTATCATTTGGTCAAAACCTTCAGCAACCTAAGAATAATCACATGCTACATGAAATATTTTGATTATGCCCGACTCAAATTCCTATATATGCACACTTGGAAATTTCTTTTATCCAACGTACTGTTCTACATTTACAATAATTTACTTACTTTTACCTACTTTTTATGATTAATTCAATAATTAATTACAGGAAAGATGTAAATACAGTAAAATACGTTATAACGAAGTGCCAGGGACTTGCTATTTTGTTTCGTTATAAACGTAATTCGTCATATCCATAGTTTCACAATATGTTTAAAACCCACGGCGAATCACTTCACGTCAATTTATTATAAGCATGCTCGCTATAAATGTGTTTTACTGTGTAAACAATAAAATGCCATCTTTGATGATTCACGCGGACTATGAAGGTAGCGATCATTGCAGAAAAAAAAAACGTTTGCAATGTTGCAACCTTTATATGCTGCATAAATCATCAAAGAAAACATTACATTATATTGTCTAGGTGACGCAATTTTTTCACAATAAAGCACACTTTTAGGTGTTGCAGTTTTCCTAACCTGTATTCATTATCTAATATTTGGTATTTGTATTGAATTTTGTATGCAATTTAATGTAGAAGGTAAACTTACTTATGCTGGATGTAGGGTTGGTTGTAATCTCCAGTGGAGTGGCAACTTTAAAAAGAAATGAAGACATGAATTAACAGCGTTTGGCAGGGTTTTATGGATATAACATAGAACAAACAACATTTAGACAATTTTCAACTGCAATTAATTATCACATTATCCATAAACAGTTTATATGAACAAAAAGGATTCGGTTCCTTTACAATCAAACGCCGACATTTTATTGAAAATTTCGATATATTAATTTTGAATAAATCATATCGAATTTTCGAATTCTAGAATGCAATTTTAAAGATTTAATGAAAGTGAGCAAAGTACAAACATGCAATAATATATTTCATACTTGAGCAAAGTGAAGAAGAAAGATTTCGTGGAAGAGCGTCAAAATCCAAAACCCTCAATGCATTCTCCCTACTGCTGGCAATAAACTCGAGCTCTGTTTGAAACGTTTTATCTCCTTCTATCCCAACAGCAAATGTTATAACCCCATCTAAATGCAAAAACCGTGCCTCCTCTTTTGTGAGATACGGGGAAACCGAAAGTCCATCCGTAATCACCACTCCAATCCGAGGCGCTTCCGGTCGGCCTCGTTCCTGAAACATTTCGCGCATGCGCTTCAACGCTTTATGAGTTCCGGTTCCGTCATTTGACATTGAAATGTTGCTGATGAGGAACTTGAGTAAAGATAGATTGCTGATTTGTCCGAGTTCAATTACTCTTCCAATAAAGGTTGAGAATTCGATGACGCCCACACGGACTTTGGCCGGTGATAGGTCAAACTCATCGATAATGTCTGATGTAAACTTTTTCACTTTATCAAAGTTCACGCGGGTCACACTGTCCGAACCGTCCAGTACAAATACCACGTCCATTGGGTGTGCACATAGTTCCTTAGAGACGTCTATCATGAAATAAACCACAACATGACATTAAAAATTATATTCTGTATGCAGAGTTATTTACGCCCCGTGTAATTTCCCCATTCTACAATTGCAAAGAGTATCACCCCGTCCTGAATTCGCCCGCTGACAACGTGGGTGAAATTGGCAAACATAAAATGGGACAAATATTCTTCTGTATACAGTTTTTGAATGCAATTTATAAATCCTGTTAATTTCAGATACATGTACTTATTTTCTTTGAAATACAGTTTGAATTAATTCATGTAAATTGCATGCTCTTATATATTTCGTAAGTAATGTCCTGTCGGTTTGTGTTCATTTATTAACTAATACAATCTTTTTCTCTCTTAATAAAATTAACTTTAAATCTCTCTCTCTCTCTCTCTCTCTCTCTGGATTTCATATTTGTATTCATTTACACCTGCAATCTATACTACTGAATTTTTGGTCTTTAATACCGAGAAATCGGAGAATTACTGTCTTTTGTTTTATATATTTTAAACATCATTGGTACTTGAAGATTACCAATTTGTTTTTATTTTTTCTCAATCAAGCTTCGCTTATTAATAATCAACAAAAATTCCTTTAAAAAATCCGGAAATCACCTGGATTTTTGGGATTTTACAATCTTGAGCATGCGCATTACATTCACGCTTAATCACGGGAGGGTCTTTAGTTCATGTTTCCACAATATCACATTTGCATAGATAAACTCAGAAACGATAATACAAATACATGTACGTGTAAATTTTCATTGGAAATGTGCTATATATTCTGTTCATGAAAGAAAATACGGGAGATAACTCTTACTCAGTGCGGTGCATTTAATATGAAAAATCCATAGAGTCCCGAATGTCAACATGGTGTGAAAAAAAAAAAATTGGTGAAAAAGTGTTGAATTCTTCATTAATGTTAATTAAATTTTCAGATAAAAGGTATTTACAGCCTCAAAATGGTTTGTTATGAATAATTTGACTGTTATTTTCAATGCAGATTCATTAATTTTCTCCAAAATCGTTTTGGAGCGATTCTGCAATTTTTTGCTACATTACGGGTATATGGGAGGCATTTTAACTGTTGTGAAGGCCTGTCCCGAGACACAGTTAGATTATTCTAACTAAGCAGAGTGTAGTGAAATTATTAATAGCATTATTGTAGGCCTAAAGCTTGGTTATGTAAATGTCAACAGTGCGGTAAGGCGATGTATCTATTTTGTAAATTTCCGATATCACATGCAATTTCAACCCATGCACGCACGGGTCAAAGTCTAGTATTATTTAGATATAGATAGTATTCCCTTCTTTATTCAAAATCAGAAGATATGTTTTTGCATCACCTGTTGTTTGTTGTGCTCTTGAACAGACAAGATATCCAAGCAAAGCCGGAATCAAATACAACTTTATCCTGGAAAATTGAAGAAAATTTCAAATTTAGAGTTTGTTCATTCATATTTGATACTAGTTAATACAATCAAAAACGCTTTTCTTTTTTTCATATAAGTATACAATTTTCAGAGTACTTAGGATTTATTTTTTCAATTCACAAAAAGAAAAAATGAGCGAATCGATGAATACCGACTATATGCCTGCAGAGTTACACGGAAATTTAGTTTCAAAAGGAACAGGTGGAAATCTATCCGCGCACCTGTTGGCCTTCCCGATAAAAATATACATGTATATATATAATTATACATATTGGGATGGTATTATATTGACCGACTTTATTTTGTATACTTTCTTGAGATGAGATATTTTCATGTTTCAAAACTTTTACAACGGCAAAAAACTTAATTCATTTAATTTTGATTTATCTATTTTTTTTTATGCATATCGTTTTTGTCAAATCATCGAATAGAATCAAATGTCATACCATTTCACGGACTTATATCAAGCAATTAATGTTCTACAAACAATATTTGTTTTTAATTTTAACGTTCGTATACGATGATTTATTATGGAAGATTGAAACATTATTATATTAATGAGTCAAAAAATAAGTAGCATAATATTTTCTCAGAAGCGAAACTGAATGAAAATCATTAACATACAAGCATCTAAGATTTTTGGAATCCCAAAACAATTGCATGTAAATATTATCGAAAAACATATACAAAACAGACATTCCCGGCAAAGTCAGGTCAAATTGCATCTTTACAGTTATAAGGGAATAATGAAAAAAAAAAACATATTATAAATATTCTATAAAAGACAGTAAAAACAAAATACATTTCTTGAGTATTTTCCCTTCTAAACTAAGACAGACGCACTGCATACCTACATTTTTCTGTATTCAATATAAACGCCATCACCTAAAATTCACGTTTGCTTTCTCCCTTTCTATATACATGTAGGGTATTCTATCTAATTTAATGTCCATCTTCTCTAGCCGAGCGTTTATAAATTGTCCTCAGCGAATAAAATCCAAGGTCACGGCGTGGATTATTTATGAAGATCAATAAAAGTTAAATTCCTTGGAAATTTGATCTTTCGCCGCAATATCTTTAACGGGGGGAGGGGATACGAAATACTAAGCAGAAATTTACCCCGCAGAAAAATCATGAAAAGCAATAAATTAAGAAAGGATATTTTTTTTTTATTTTATATGTTCAAAAATTTTAAGTTGATATATTCATGTTCATAATTTTTTTTTCTCTTAATCTTAAGTTTGTGTAATACAATCTGTCTGTGACACACTTTGGCCACATATTTATCTCTCAACATAATCGATATGACGATTAAACATTTTAAAATATCTACATTTATTTAAGGTGGAATAACACACCTGAAAAAAGTCACTCAAACGAAAAGTAAATTATTATTATTAAAGAGATAATAATAAATAAAGTGTACATATGTCAAATAAGGGAAAAATTTGCAGTTTGGGGATAAAAAAAATGAAGATAATGAAAATTCAGTTCAAGATGCACAGTACCGATCAGACCCAACCCCAACTTAACCCTTAGTTATAACAACAAAAGCCCCTGTAGGATTCGAACTCGGGATGTGCGGATAACAGGCCCGACACTTTATCCACTCGGCTATGGAGTAAATTACATGTTGCCGTCAATGAAATCATTTTAATAAAACCTTATGTCGTTTCAGAGGTCAGCCATTTTGTGATGAAGTGTTATTCCACCTTAAAACCATGTTTCAGATAATAAAAAAAAACCCTAAAAAACAAAACGCGGTTTTTTCTAATTGTTATATTTATCGAAGTTAGAAATCGCAAATGCTGATATACTTTTTTTTTAAATTAAAACCAAGGTCGCGTGTGAACGGAAATAAGATATTGCAAAATGATGGAAACAAATGTACTAAAAATAGCATCAGTATTGGCCGCTACCTTGTCGATCAACGCCAGTCCCGCCGGGAGGGCATTGTTGGGTTATCAGCCTTGTTGATCTCGGTTCAAAACAATAAAAACCGTAATCAGATGACCGCCACTCTAATTATTTCCGGATATCAAATCCAGATCTATTTATCCGATAACAGATTACAAGTTATGATGTTCAAGAAATTTGTTATCAGAAAATGTTTACCTTACGTTAACTTAAGGGGGTATTGAATAAACAACATTAAAGTTGAAAACATATATTTTCTTTTTTCTTTTAAAAATATATCTCTGGACAGATGTTTCGAGTAAAAGAAATGATGGTGTGATAAAAACCCAACTTGGCAGAAACTTAGATGCATAACTAAACACTCGCTCAAGAAATCAATACAAAACAAATTATCATGCAGTCAATAATTTTAGTTTTTTTTATATATTTGCTCATATTGACGGTTATTTATAGTTGCACCACTTTCTCTTTTGATGTATAAACTCAGTTTAAATTATATTAAGTTTAAGTTCCATTCATTAAACGAAATAAGATTTTTAATTGTAGGTCAACATTTTCTAAATGAAAGTTCAATTTCATATATGCTTATAAAATATTTAAATTTCGTAGTAAATTTAAGTGTAAGATGTCCGGCTTTTTTAAGGAGAGCAAATAACGGTTCTACTCGAATGTTTAAAACGCTTACTTATCAAGTAAATACTTTTGTGAAATTTGCCGAATGTTGTCGGCGCCAAGATATATTTGAGATGTAAATTTATTGCTATGAACGATCAACTTTAATCACGTAATGAACCGTGGCATGAGTTAAAAGACCACAAAGTTATACTTAGCTTCTGTCTTCAATACTACTTTTTAGTAGAATGCCATAATTATTGCTGAATTAATTTGTATCAAATTTTCAATAAATAAATGGATCGTTTTCTAAAAAGTGCATCCGTTATAAACCTATTTTTACATTGATAAAGGGATAATAATAATAATTTTTTTTTATTATCAAAAACACTGATAACACATTTAAATTAAGTACATTGATTGAATGTTGATAGGAAAATTCTCTCTCTCTGTTTCTCTCTTTGTTTCTCTTTCTCTCTCTCTCTCTCCGTGTGTGTGTTTCTCTATCTTTCTCTCTGGTTGTTTGTCTGTAACTCTCTCTCTCTCTCTCTCTCTCTCTCTCTCTCTCTCTCTCATATGAAAAACGGATTCATTTGAATTTAGTTTTAAATTTCTAAAAAAAATATTTATAAAAATCTAAATGAAAAACAGGATTATATAATCACAATTACATTGAGTTTTTCCAATAAAAAGAGAAAGTTTTCACCCAAGCCCCTTTTTTTCTGGATAAGCAAATATCTAAGTAATTAATTACCATGGTGTTTTGAAGTGTCACTACATTTACATTGTATGCTTCATCGTCTCTTCCGCCCTCTTTACGGGTATTAGTCCTACACTTGAAGCTGTTGCTCATCATGGACACTTCGGCGTTATCGTAATGAGGAATGGTTTCATAAATAACAAATAGCCGGAAAAAGGAAGTTATGTTGATGTTAAGGGTCGAAACTTGATATTGTAGTATTTTGTAGACATTGTTTAAATTTTAAAATACGATATAAAATGGTTTGGGACGGTTTACGCCCAAATCATTTTATATAGAATAAAACTAATAAATATTGAATCGAGTGCTTATAATTTAATTTTTTTTTTGGCTATTTATTGGAGAAATAAACAGTCCTTTGACGTTAAAAATGATATCATATTGTAAAAAAAACTCAAACGTAACGACAGGCGGATTGATACGCTTTTGACGTTAGTCTAACTATGACGTAGGCAACATTCTTTAAACGATATAAAATAATATTTTAGCCAATCAGAAAGCACGTTACAAACAGAATTAAAAATAATTTTGATATCGATTCATATTTTTTTTTGGATACCAACAAAGACAAGACTGGTTACACAGAATGAATACTATGCATTTAACACATGTAGTACTGATGAAGTCCTGTCGTTCGACGGCAACCTTACTTGCTTTGTTCACTTGCTGCTTGGTCACTTCAAAACACACAGGATTGGAAAATAAACATAACCAAAAAAGTATCGATAAATTTTATTCACATAGATTGATATAATCGGTGTAAATAGACATAAATTACTCTACGTATGATTATTACGCTTACTTATCAAGTAAATACTTTTGTGAAATTTGCCGAATGTTGTCGGCGCCAAGATATATTTGAGATGTAAATTTATTGCTATGAACGATCAACTTTAATCACGTAATGAACCGTGGCATGAGTTAAAAGACCACAAAGTTATACTTAGCTTCTGTCTTCAATACTACTTTTTAGTAGAATGCCATAATTATTGCTGAATTAATTTGTATCAAATTTTCAATAAATAAATGGATCGTTTTCTAAAAAGTGCATCCGTTATAAACCTATTTTTACATTGATAAAGGGATAATAATAATAATTTTTTTTATTATCAAAAACACTGATAACACATTTAAATTAAGTACATTGATTGAATGTTGATAGGAAAATTCTCTCTCTCTGCTTCTCTCTTTGTTTCTCTTTCTCTCTCTCTCTCCGTGTGTGTGTTTCTCTATCTTTCTCTCTGGTTGTTTGTCTGTAACTCTCTCTCTCTCTCTCTCTCTCTCTCTCTCTCTCTCTCTCTCTCTCTCTCTCTCTCATATGAAAAACGGATTCATTTGAATTTAGTTTTAAATTTCTAAAAAAAATATTTATAAAAATCTAAATGAAAAACAGGATTATATAATCACAATTACATTGAGTTTTTCCAATAAAAAGAGAAAGTTTTCACCCAAGCCCCTTTTTTTCTGGATAAGCAAATATCTAAGTAATTAATTACCATGGTGTTTTGAAGTGTCACTACATTTACATTGTATGCTTCATCGTCTCTTCCGCCCTCTTTACGGGTATTAGTCCTACACTTGAAGCTGTTGCTCATCATGGACACTTCGGCGTTATCGTAATGAGGAATGGTTTCATAAATAACAAATAGCCGGAAAAAGGAAGTTATGTTGATGTTAAGGGTCGAAACTTGATATTGTAGTATTTTGTAGACATTGTTTAAATTTTAAAATACGATATAAAATGGTTTGGGACGGTTTACGCCCAAATCATTTTATATAGAATAAAACTAATAAATATTGAATCGAGTGCTTATAATTTCATTTTTTTTTTTGGCTATTTATTGGAGAAATAAACAGTCCTTTGACGTTAAAAATGATATCATATTGTAAAAAAACTTAAACGTAACGACAGGCGGATTGATACGCTTTTGACGTTAGTCTAACTATGACGTAGGCAACATTCTTTAAACGATATAAAATAATATTTTAGCCAATCAGAAAGCACGTTACAAACAGAATTAAAAATAATTTTGATATCGATTCATATTTTTTTTTGGATACCAACAAAGACAAGACTGGTTACACAGAATGAATACTATGCATTTAACACATGTAGTACTGATGAAGTCCTGTCGTTCGACGGCAACCTTACTTGCTTTGTTCACTTGCTGCTTGGTCACTTCAAAACACACAGGATTGGAAAATAAACATAACCAAAAAAGTATCGATAAATTTTATTCACATAGATTGATATAATCGGTGTAAATAGACATAAATTACTCTACGTATGATTATTCTAAATATATGAGATTTATGTCCGACACGTATTAAATTTTGTCCATGCGCGGATCTAGAGGAGGGGTCGGGGGGTTGGGGGGGGGGAATGAAAATTTATTTAATTTACATAGTAAAATTATCGCAAATATGCCTCGGACCCCACTTGCAAACACAATTATCCTTCGGACCCCCCCCCCCGGGAAAAATTTTCTGGATCCGCGCATGTTGTCGTATTGTAAAAACATTGGAAGAGAAGAGAAATGCCTTTGTATCGAGGGCAGGATTTTCTTTTTTTATGGGCAGTTTAATTGATTTTTGTTGTATTCGAGTCAACTTTTTTTTTGGGGGGGGGGGAGCAATACGTATATATATATGTACTAGGTTTTTATTAAATCTTGAAGACGATTTATATTGATTTAATGTTAAACATGGACATAGATATCGGAAACAAAGTGAAGTACAGAGTTCCAAGAATGCACGAGATAAAAATAGTTTAAGGGGAAACATATCAGAAAAGCTACACAGGAAACGCCCCCATGAAAAGTGTATAAAATTATAATAATGACGAATTATATCGAATTTCAAATCATTTATCGTGCACTCGTGTTCGCCATGCTTGAATTTGGAAAGGGTTCTAGAAAAATAATTAGAGAATTATTGTAAGAAATATTTATTACATGATTGATTAATTCCTAGCTCTCTGATTGGCTCATGTCCAATTATCTAGAAAAAAACCATAGAACGGTATATTGGACTGCACGTGACCTAGGAGGTCAATTTAACATTTGATTTTCCTTACATTGGACTAAAAATAGATCGTCCAATTAAATATCGCGTTTATCATTTTGTTCGGCTATGGCTTCAAACTAAAATCTTCGCTTGAAAACACTAAGTTTTATATTTTTGTATCAATTCGTCGCTGAATCATGTAATTAAATAATAATTGCTGTTTTTCGATCAATACGATGACTTAGCTACCATCGAAGAACAATATTTAACCATACGATTCAAAGAGAGATGAATACATTATTGTTTACATGAAAACTCCATTTTTTTGATCTGTATACTTGGCTTCTGCATCATTATAATAATTTTAATCAGCTGGCATAACAAAATAAAATAATAAAAACAAAACAAAAACAAATCATGAATTTTGTTGAATAACGACTCGGTCAAATGAAACCGTAACGAGTAAGTAAAAATTCATAAAAATGATTAAATCAGATCTGTTCATAGACTTCTTCAGCGGCAATATCATTGGATTCGATTTCCGCCAGTTCGCAGTAATATTCCGACATCTGTGAAGACGACTCTTTAGGACTCTTGGGGTCATGAATGGCATCGTCGTACTGAGGGAAAATGTCATCGTTGTTCATCTGTTTTTCTGAAAACACATATAATGCATTGATTCAACGAACACGCCATTGCTCGATATCCACGCTCCATTCTAATATCGTCCATTTAAAGAGGCTTGCCGGTCAACAAACTACCCATCATATCGTTCTTGGATTTTTAAATATGATTTTTCAACTATTAACTTTTGAGAGTATCATTTAGTAGAACATCAAATATATTAGCTTTAAATTTTGTAGTATTGTTCTATCTTTTTTTTTTATCATAAACAAAATTTATAATTTGTTTTGTTTTTATTTTTTATTTTTTTAACAGAACTCTTCTTCTGAAGGAGACTAAGACACTCCAAAATGACAACGACCATCAAACCCTCAGTTTAGGAGGCTGGGTGGTCAACAAAATTACCCATCTACTTTAAATTTATACATACAATGGGCGGCAGAGGATGCTTACACATCCTAGGCACCTGATCCCACCTCTATCTTTTTAGAGCTCCGTGTTGCTCTGCTTTGAATTCTTATATCACAATATGGATTTTTGAAATGGTTACCAGTTTGTTATTGTCATCTTTTTTGTTTTATTTAAAACCATTAAGAGTATCATTTAGTAAAAAAAAAAATAATAATAATAATAATAATAATAATAATAATAATGATAATAAAATCGTTTACATGTATATTAACTTTAGTTGTGTGTTTTTTGGTTTTGTTTTCGTTTTTGTTTTTGTTTGGGTTTTTTTTTTTTGGGGGGGGGTATTTTTATTTTTATATCGTTATACAAAGCTTAATGGATATCACTACCATGACCATTCAGTCGTCTTAATTGTTTTGAATATCAACTTTGCTTTTAATTGACCTACAGTAAATCACGGTTATAGCGAACATGCTTAAGATGAATTGACGTTTATAGCGAAGTAAATTTCATTCCCCGGGACTTTATTACATGTTGTAAACTTGACGGATGTAACGAATAATGCTTATAACGAAGTAAATTTGCCCGTCCTTGGGACTTCGTGATAAGCGTGTTTAACTTTATTTTGATATCTATTTTAGATTAGACGAATATTTTAATCTTATCATGCACTTTCTACAATTTATGTCTTTATTTGGCACATTAATGACTGAAATTTCCTGTATGTTTTTTTTTAATTAGAATATTGATTATAGATTTAAGTTAAAGTGATATATTACTTTATACGTTTTTATGCTAAGCTCAAAGTGTACATTTAACTTTAACTACTGTAAATTCCAAATTAAACGCGAATAATTAATATCCGCGAAAAAATCTTGAGGAGAGCATCTCGCAAATTTTAAAATATCGCTTTTATTTTTCTGAAAAATGGTAACTAAATGAGACTAAGATATAAAAAAAAATCGGGGGTCGCGATTTTATATTCTTGAGATTTGATGCAAATCGGTCGAATTGCGGAATTAAGTACTCGCGAAATAAAAGAAATCTACAGTATGTTTTATAAGAAAGCGTTTGTAAAAACTGTAGTCTACTCACCTGGTTTTTGTGAGTTCGACAGTTGATCCTTCTTGCCACTGTGTCTTTGTGATTATTTGTAAAGAAATAGAGTGTTAAATCAGAGTTAATGATTGCCTGTTCACAACTCATTTTCTTGAAGAAGAAAAATGAATTGATAATTATAGATTGATGAAATAAGAATCAAATATACCTTAAATGCCCACCGGAAGGCAATAAATTTGAAAATGATAAAAACATATTTTGTGTAGATTACTGTATTTAAAAAAAATGTAATGGTAATGTACATCTTCCCCAGTCAAGGGTTTCTGATCCGCTTCGCTACTCAAAAACATCTTCCAAAGTCAAGAGTTTTCGTTCAACTCCCCTACACACAACGGTTTGCGAGTAGTGGATTGACTCAGAAACCCTTGACTTGGAAATATGTTTTTTGAGTAAAGGCCGATCAGAAACCCTTGACTACTACAAGAAAATTAAGAAATTGTTATGGTAATTTAATACATTGCTTCACAATGACCAAAAACGTTTTGATTGGGCTGATACTTGCATTGATATACAATACGTTTTGACATGTGTACTTTAAGTAAATATATACTTCTACCTTAATCTGCATACTATGACAGTCACTACAATCACAACGGACACGACTCCTACCGATCCACCAATAGCAACAAAGATGATCATATTTCCGTTTTGATTATTTCTTCCGATTTCATTTTCCTGAGTAGAATCCTTGATGAATGAGAATGAGAGAGAATGATGAGTGATGTGCTCTAACGAATGAATCACATGAGAGAGAGAGAGAGAGAGAGAGAGAGAGAGAGAGAGAGAGAGTTATTACAGAAATATGAAATTAAAAAAAATCAAAGCTACAACATCGAAAAGAAGAAAAAAGAAAAAAAAAATAGTATTTTTTTTTAATTTACTCAATTATTAAAAAAAAGGAGAATAAAATGTTAGGTTTTACATTATTACATAATATTTTTTTTTCTGATCAGATTAAGAAAATGTTTTGCTGCTAACTAAAAAAAAACTTGATGCAATTATAAATTCACTGAAACAAAATGACTAACATATATAAACATCACGATCTATGGTTAGTTATTCTGGCAGTTAACAGTTATTTATTTCATGCTCTTCGTGATGATTAACCATAGAGAACAGCAGTAAAAAATATAGTTCTGCATTTAAAATAAGATACATTTACAGTACGTAACCCCCACCCCACCAAAAAATAATGGAAATAAAAGAAAGAAAAACAACATTATTTTCTACATAATTATCTTTGATTCATGCATTAATATACCTTTGTACAGTTTCCAGAGTCACACGGTTGGTTGTAGCAAGAACTGTTGCAAATAAAGTCGCAATTGGATCCGTTGTTTACACTTGGGCATGCTAAATAAAAACACAATTGATACAGGTACATGTACATGCACCCTTCTTTAAAATACACAAAAATAATAATGATGGAGTTCTATCATTCAGTTAACTGAATGTTAACCGAAAGTTTTGGAAGTGTGACTGAAAGGCATAATTCAGTCACCTTTATCTAACCTTTCGGTCACATTTATGTAACTTTTCGGTCACATTTATGTAACTTTTCGGTCACATTTATGTAACTTTTCAGTCATATTTTGATGACTGAATAGCAGAGGTTTACCTTGTCATATATTGTGGTTTCATTAATATTCTTGGGTATCACTTTTAAATATTACCAATAGTAAAGGTAAAAAAAAGAAGTAAATTAAGACATGGGTAGCCTATATCATCGAGTTTATAACCTCAATTAATTACCTTTTATTTAATGCCGAGTTTAATTATAGAGAGATATTTTTCTCTGTAACACTACTGGTTTTCGCAACTCAAAAACACCATTCGCTTAAAAAACGTCTTTAGCAAAGTGACAAGGCCCTTGAAAATAGGTTTGTTATATAAAATGTACATGTACCTTCTAATGTAATTAATTGCGGAATGGAAAATAATTCGTTGTAAGCGAACCTTTTTAAAGCTTGCTCGCTGTCGCCGTGTTTTCATAAGGTATTAATTTATTATTATTTTACAATATATATTTATAAGCCATTTTTCGCAAAATAAGCTTAATGGGTATGAAAAGTGGTCAGCAATTTAAGGACAACAATTTAGCAGATGCTTCGTTAAGAATTTATAGATGTGGTTCAGGAAGTGAAAACCTCGTATAATGATGATATTTTACGTAACTTGCATTCTACTATTTAACCTTTTATGATATACAATTCAATTAAGAAATAAACATCAAGTTAAAAAGTTCACCGAGATATGAACTTGGTTAGTTACGTGATTGAATCCTATGAAGCCTGAAGGGCTTCTCAGAAGATTTGATCAAGTACAAACCAAGTTCATATTCTGGTGAACATTTTAACATAGCTGTTTATAACTTATATTTACGTTTGAATAAGGCAAATCGTTCAGAACTATTAAAATTACTGTGTTTTATATGTTAACAATAATCTGTCCAACGATAAGCACGTGCGATAATCATTGTGACGTCATAAAAGGTTCACACAGAATTGAACGTTCTCGCTATTTTATAGGTTTATATAAGGAAGCATATTTGCAAATGTAAATCTTCACGAATAACGTCAATTCATATTTCTGTTTTTAATTTTTTAGACTGTTAGATGTTTTTAGAAGAATATTCATACTTGTTAATATTAATTAGTTCTTTTAAAAAAATAATAACAGTTCATTTTTATTCATAGTTAATGTAAAGTTTTGAGAGTACATGTATTTTTAGATTTTGACTTAAAAGGTATTTAGCGTATCATTGCTCCTTTTTATGAAGGTTGCATAAGTTGGAAAAGTTTATAATTTCTTTCTTTATCAAAACTAACGCTATTGTGTCATTTAGTAGATATGAAAAACAAGGAAGAAACAATCTGAAACTTACTTTATAATCAAAACACGTAATGTTTTTCACTTTAATAGTTTGATGCATTTTTAAAAAGAAAATATCGATAGAGAAAAAAGTTTGAAATAGAGTTCAATATTAGATGATATTATTTTTTAAGTCGCAGAACGGTAGAGAAGTTAAGGAAGCTTTGTGGTAACACAATTAACCACCAGATCTACCTAAAATATTAAGATGCTGTAAACCAACTATTATTCCCGACAACTTATTTTCGCGATTTATGTGAGAAAAAACTTGTTCGTTGCGACTTATTTTCGCGACCAAGCCTTACCAGACCTGTTTTTGTATATCAACTATATGGTTACATGTAATACTGGTCCGCAGCGAGAAATATTCGCTACAATGAGGTTCTCGCGAATTTCTCGCTCGCGAATAAAAGTTGGTTTACAGTTCACTGTATGATTTGTTTAGCTACAAACTATTATTAAGTAAGACAAAATTTATCCTTTATAAATTTGCTGTTATTTTCCTGTATCTTTCTTCATAACTCATTTTTTCAAAGGAGACCAGAAAAGTCTAAACACTAGCATCGACCTCTTAATTAACAACTAACCCATGGCATTCATTCGTTAGCTTTATTTGAATTTACCTCTTGTATTGACTACACAAAAGTAACATTATAAAATGCATCAACGAAATGAATTGACATCTCATCTACATTGCTTCGCTCGCTCATTAACTAATTTTCTCGATTCCTTTGTTTGTTTTGGGTTTTATCTATTCCTTTGGAAAATTACACCCGACTTACTTAAAGTATCACATCTTTCAATCTGATTTACATTGATTTGATTGGACTAACAAAATAGTTTATTTCAATTGGTTAAACACGGAACGATAGCCATCAGGCTCTATGGCATTTAATCATGCGACTTACCTGTTTTTATCTACCCACATATATAAAAATAGCAATTCTATTTATAAAAGGGGCATGGTCACAATTTTGGTCAACTTTCATGTTTCTGTTTTTCGTGGCATTGGTTTACATTGGTTTAATTGACATTTTAAAGTTCTTTTTCAAGTGATTTTTCTGTCCCCTAATACGTTTTGAACAAAAGGAAACAGTTTTTAGCGTTTGTTACATTCATATTAGGGCTAAATCTTGAGTTTTCAAAATTTATGCAAAATCATGACCTGAACTTTGTTTCCATTGCAAATAATTATGAACTTTTTATCTCGCCTATACATGTAACACGACGACTAACGCTCTGAAATTTAAACTCACTATTAGAAATACCATACTGAAGCATTGTAAACATTAAAAACGGATAAATAAATATTGAACATAGGGTTTTTTAACCATGTTTCTAGAATTTAAACATTTTTTTGTTTATCTTTCAATGAAATCAAACTGATTTCTTGTGCAACATCTTAATACTTTAAGTAAATGTGAAACTTTCAAATATGTATTATGTTAAGAGTTGGATCTATAATCCTCTTTTTAATCAAAATAAAGATACTTTTAAATGCCCATTCTTTACAACTCTATCATTATTGGGAATGTGGGAATAGTTTGTAAGCTTATGTTTTAAAGGAAGCTCGATGGTAAACAATTCAACCATCAGAGGATGAAGCTTGCCATTCAGTCAACTGAATGTTAACTGAATGGTCTGGAAAGGTGACTGAATGGCATAGTTATGACATTCAGTCGCTTTTCAGTAACTTTTCAGTAACCTTTTAATTGACTCAATGGTCTGGAAAGGTGACTGAATGGCATAGTTATGCCATTCAGTCGCTTTTCAGTAACTTTTCAGTAACCTTTTAATTGACTCATCCTGTGCATCAGATCTTCTAAATGTGTTAATCTAGAAAGTATTATTCTGTAAAGAACAAATACATCTTATCTTTTAAATTAAGGTATTTTCCTATATTATTAGAGCGATTCTAAAAGGAGACCAATACAGTTTAAAATAGTCGTGAAAATCGAGCCCTCTAAACGTTAATAAAGTCAAAGAGTGTTTTGTCATCGACTTTACCCGTTTTACATTGACTTCCGTAGTACCCTGGTGCACATCCAAAGTAACAAGATCCAGTAATGTGGTGGCATTGGAGTCCACTAAGACAGTGGCCACAGTTCTCTGAACAAACGCCTCCAAATGTGTTGTTTTGACAAACTGTAATGCAGGGCCTTCAGTATATAAAAAGTATGGCAATGACAAAGAAATAATGTTGTTTATGTAACATAACCAGAAAAGTAAGAAAGAATAGAAATACCATGATAGTACCCTCATAATAAATATTACTTTCTTTCATTTCAATGTCCTCCTATAAAATGCATGTAGATATACACATTTTTTAAAGGCGACGTTTTTCATTTTTTTTAAACGATGAATTATTCTGTTGAAGTTCAAATGATGAATGCAATCATTCATTATTACTAATAATATTACTTTTGAAAATTTATTAAAGTATTGTAACTTTCTCTATATCCCTTAACATAGTTTTGACAATGTATGCGTTTTAGATAGAGACTATAAAATAAATGATAGATTTTTAAAAGGATAAAAATAATTCTAAGAAAACAAAATCCATATTTTTGAACATTTAAGAGGCAAACAATTCCAAATGACGATGTCAGTCTGCAATGCATACATTGTTCACACATCGGTCCCTGATATCCATCTTCACATTCAAAGCATTGACCAGTCTCTACGTGACAGCGACTGTTGACGCAGTGGGATGGACACGGCATGGAACAGTTCTCGCTGTAGTATCCGGGATTAGGACAGCCTACAAAATCATAAGATATTTTTTTTCAATGACATCTAGGATAACGGTTTGTGCAAAAAAAAAAAAAAAATAAAGAAAATAATTAATATTTTTTTTTTGTATACAGATCGTTACATGTTGAAGTTTAACGGTGAAATCTGATTTTAAAGATAAGTAAAGCATTTTTCCAAACACGCGTAAGTGTTTATTTCTCTCTCTATCTCTCTTTCTCGCTCTCTCAAGCCACTTACCATATACTTCAAATTCACACAGTTCGTTGAACGCATACTCTGAGTAGTAGGAAGGTAAATTAGTATCTGTCCTGTTGTTGTAGTAAATGACGTACCTTCCCTGAACGGTACAATTTAACGTTAACACTGCCGGTATAGTCGTGTCATTAAACGTCGTGTCTTCGAAACATAAAACAAAATCGTTTGTTTCTGTGGTGTTCGATATGAACACAGAGAACCCAAGGAATCTATGGACAAAACCATTGCCAGGACCTTGAACAAATAAGAAGTAATGTACGTTGTATATGCTTTGCAAAAATGTTTGTAAATTATATTCATACGATGTTCAGTGCGCATAATTTTGACAAATACTTTCAAAAAACTGAATAATTTAAACTGTAAAGCTTTCCCTTAAAAATGTACCTTCCTAAGTATAGAATTAAATATTGAAAAATGCATTGTTAAAGTGAAAAAAACGTTTTAACTTGAAAAAAAGAGATAAAACTAAAAAAACATATATGGTAACATACAGTCATAAAATATTTACGAATACAAGAAAGAAATGTAAAATAATGTTACCAATTCCTGTTACTAATGCCAATACAGTGTTACTGATAACAAGAACGGAAAGTAATTGACAAGTAAGGGGCAATTAGAATAAAATTGAAGTACATGTATTTAACCATACTACATTGGGGGAAATATAAACCATTAAACTTTTACCAAAACGGTAAATCGGAATACCGTTTATGGGTTTAAATAATTTGTAGCATATGTGACTTCATTAGATCAGTCCCAATAAGCTGGCAAACTTGGCTACATTCAGTGATCAGGAACACGACGTAAGGAGGCAGGTTACCTCATTTTGTTTTACGAATGATATTCTAAAATATGCACTTTTATTATGAGAAGAACAATCCAGTATATTTTAGCTTGACAATTTGAGCATCTTCTTAGATCTTAATACAGAACTCTTCTTCATTAAGAGATCAAATTCCATCCAAAATAGCTACGACCATTCTGCCTTCTTAATGTAATCATTTACTGTTAAGAGGATTATTTATTTTTTTGCTTGATACTTATTTGTCTTTCTTCATTTTTAGATCATGTTATCGTAGTGTGATGGATACTTTTTTCCTATCAACACATTTATATTCACAACTTTTTTCATACTGAGAATTCTAAAAGCTGTACAATGTCAAATGCCTTTTCCGCAGCTTGTTCTCGTTGCATGAATTCCAGAAGAAAAAAAAAACTTGACGACCAAATGAATGATCTTGTCATTCATTGACGAAATAAATGAAAAACATTATATATAACTAAAGCACATTAATTTACAATTATCATATTAGCTAATGTAATAAGTGGGATAAAGTCTCGTGATTAATTAAGGATTTAAGCCTCGAAATGATAAGTTGCAATAAGTGTGTATCCCAGTTATTATTATATAATGAATATATATTTTTTGCAACAAGAAGGTGGCGTTATTAAAAAGGGGCCCCACCTGTAAAGTTGAAATGTTGCACCTCGTGGTAAAAACTAATTTGACCGGCAAGGGTTTTAACTTCTGGAAGTTGGATCCCGATAGAATTAAGAACTTGAAAATAACAGATACAATAAACCAGAACTCGAAAGATTTGAAAAATTAAATAGGTAACACAACGAAAAAAGTTTGTATATAAAACATTTTATAAAACATACAATTTTATTGATTTTAATAGTGCTGCCAATTGGTTAGGTTGTCTGCTGACAAGGAGGGCAAAGAGGCTTAAATAAAAATTGAATTAAAGAGAGGTCAACATTTTCTTCCATACATAATTTATGAAATTTCATCTGCTTGTAATCAATTATATGTAAATAAAACAATGTCTAAATTCTAATCAATCTCCTTTACTTGCAATTTAATCGGTCGTTTTTGAAAGTAGTTCACACATTCTCTGCAAAAGGAAATCATTTCAACTTTTAACTATTATTGTTAAGATTGTGTCTGAGTATTTGTTTTTTTTTTCTAAAAATACATATAAATCCCAAGAAGACGAATTGAGTCGTGGAATTTATTTTTAAGTATAATCTTTTAAAGTTTGTCTGATGAATATTTTGTATTTCCTTTATACATGTACTTCCCCAGTAATACGTCCACAGTTTAA
This sequence comes from Magallana ariakensis, assembly GCA_020458035.1. Taxonomy (NCBI): domain Eukaryota; kingdom Metazoa; phylum Mollusca; class Bivalvia; order Ostreida; family Ostreidae; genus Magallana; species Magallana ariakensis. Next base: position 37,432,430 of record CM035811.1, on the reverse strand, counting down.
GTGTTAATTTCATATTGTTTCAAAGGTTCACAGACCAATTTGAAACAAAAATAATAAAACCAATTTTTTTTTTCGTTATAACAACGTCGTCTCGAACTTAAACAACTAAAGAGGTCTTGATGGTCAAAACAATTATGAATCGTATCTTTCATCAATTTTAAATATGATATTATGTATCAAAACCTGTTAATTGCATGGTAACAAAATAACCCGAAAAAAAAATAGCTTTGCAATTGGAATGGTTTCCTTTGTCTCTATATAAATCTCTTCTTCTCAAGAAAATTATAGTGCCTAAAAATGGCCACGACTATTGAGCTTATTAAAGATACATTCTGATACTAACCCCAGGCAAGGTTGTCGGTTCTATAGTATATGGTAAGATGATGGATGCTCAGAATGGATCCAAGGTCAACGCGCCAAAGAGCTTCACTTTTATTGTCCTTTGATAGTGTGCATTGACCTCCATAGGCAGAACAATCTGTTTTTAGTCCATCCACAGCATTAGAGGCATAACCATCGTGAAGAATGTCCGGAAATCGGTAATAAATGAGCGGATGTTGTTGATATGCTAATTTGCCTAAAGCAATGTTTTCTGTTAGATAATAAAAGACAAGTAAACATGGGTACATAAGGTTATCTGGTACATGTGCACATATATACGAATGACTATGTCATGCAATTCAATTTTCTTGAAAATGCATCCTATGTTACCGTAAGTATATGTTATCCATGGTAAAGAAAACCAAAATAGCATCGGCAAAAATATGCGTTTTTCCATTTCCCCCTTCTCTTGTGCAAAGCACTGAAACAAAAATCATTGCATTGGAAATCTGCGACGTCCAATTTTCCATAAATACATTTTGCTAATTCATGCGCCATGGGTACAAATATAAACGTTCTAACGTGTTTTGAGTATATTTATTTTTGTAAGATTAAATGAAACTTTTAATCCTACATAACAGATTTAATATATACTTTTAAAAAATAATCTTTAAAATATATCTACTCCCCAATAAAAAAATGTTTTCTATAGAAAGTTTCTGGCACTATATTTTTAGTCGCGGAAGCAAACCAAATTACATGTTAATATGGTTGTTTCATGTATGTTTCATATCCATGACTGCGATCGTATATAATGGCCACAAATTATCATACCGCGCTAACGCGCGGTATTCAATTTGTCTGCACCACTTGGTGTGTTACAGGACCGACGACATCCAACAATAAGCATTCAATGCTTAAATTAAGGATAAAATTAATTTTATTTCGTAAATTATTTATATTGTCATATCTTCAAAAAATATGTTATTCATGTCGTAAAATTGCATTGTCTTTATCTTGGACTATTCTGCTTCGACAATAAATGATAAAGGGCTTCTTAGACAAAATGTTATGTTTGAACCAATTTACTGCTTGACGCAATATGATATTTTTGATAAGAAAATTATATAACACTGAACACAAGAGGCAACTCACAACAATTTGTTGACGTGTGAATGCTATTTGGTTCACAGCTTTTAGGATGCGATTTTTTTTAAAATCAAAGGTTAAAAAGGCCAAATATATATTAAAGATGTGTTTCATAAATGTTGGCTAAGTGGTGGTTTTGATAGTGTATCAACTCTTTCCGCTTTAACTTGAAACCGGAAAAAGGGTTAACTTAACCTTTATCCAGGAACAACAATTCCAGACAAACAAGAACTTGCGTAAAACGAAATACACCGACATGTATTTCGGTTGTGTTTGGGTTTTTTTTTTTTTTTTTTTTTTTTTTTTTTTTTAAATGTATTAAACCAATATGAAACGATAGCAAAGTATAAGTTATTGTAGATTCCTAATTAAATGAGAGGAATAATTATTCCGCGTAAAATCGCAAGAAGCAAAACTCTCGAATTATCGCTTTTATTGTTGGGACATATGTTCTCAACATGAAACTACGATACAAATTCGCAATTCGCGATTTTATGTTCCCTCGATTTGATGGAAAACGGTTGAATCGCGGAATTAAAGGGACTTGGGCACGATTTTAGATTAACATTTTCGATTAACATTTTTTTTTTCATATATAAAATGGTTTTGTTAGCACATTATGATTGATTCACCAAAATTTGAATGTTAAAATTCAAGTTAAAAGAGAAATGCAGAGGTAAGAATTCATTGTTATGTAAACAAACCTCGTATTCAATTACCATTTCTTTGACAAAATGACTCGTGTAAAACAAGGTAAACTTTTTTAATGTGCTTATAAATAGCATAATCAACAGATGAGAGCAACATTAAATTGAAAATTATACCAATAAATCAGATATGTAAACAATAACAAGAATCGTCTTTATTTACAATCAAAGAATTTCAAACTCTTTATTATACCAATAAATCAGATATGTAAACAATAACAAGAATCGTCTTTATTTACAATCAAAGAATTTCAAACTCTGTATCTTGCTTAGAACTCAATATTATTTGACGTTCAAATTTTGTCAAAGCGCTACAAATACGCATATTAACGATTCTTAACATTAAAAATGGAAAAATAAAATTCAAAATTTTGAGCTCAAATCGTGTCTAGGTCCCTTGAAGTACTTGCGTAAAAAAAGGAATCTACAGTATTTCATTTCTTAAAAATACCTTTTTTAGTCATTTCAGTTTCAGTTTTGTACTTATTTGTGTATGGTTATAATCCACACAATTCTGTTGCGTACATCCATAAAAAAAAATAATAATTCACGGTCTGGTCCATTAAGAAAACAATTCATTGTCTGATTTTTATATACTGATGTGAACAAGTAATACAATTTCTTTGATGATGTAGAAGAAATCAGCGCATTTGCTTTCTTAATGATTAGTAAGGATTAAATGCATTATTTTAAACGTATTCATGCACAAATATAAATACGCAAAAATTATAAAATAAATTGGATACGTTATACAAACTCCAGAAATAATTAACATGTTTAGTCACATTAGTATTGCGAGGTACGCTAAAACAATTGTACGTACCTTTTTGCATTAGAAGTGATGTGTCAATGATCATTTAAAGTAGATTGAATAAACCCTTACTAGATAAATATTTAACCACCAGGAAATTAATTAAAACCGCATACGTTTACTTTAAGGCACTTCTATTAAGAGGGTTCGATGGTCGTGGCCATTTTTAGACTGGTTTGATATCCTGTGGTAAAAAGCTCGTTATAACGATACAGGGAAATTACTAGATTAAAAGGTCAAATATTTGCACCTTTTCTTTTACTTAATAATAATTTTAGCTCAAAAAATCATATCTTAATATTTAGATTGATCTGCGAGTTAATTTGTTGACCATCCATCCCTTGTAATTAAGTGCAGTGTCAGATTGACGAGACAGTACTTTATCAGTGAGATGCGTATATATAATCTATCTTCTGGTATACATGTACATATGCTCTGTAAAAGTGTCCTTAAAATAATTTGACCAGCGTTAATGTACTCTAAATCACTTTTGTTTGAGTGCAGATTCATTGAGACGACACTGTACTCATTTTTTTTTTTTTTTACAAAATAATATATCAATAAATGTAATGTTGCCTTAACGCACATCACTGTATAACTTGTGTCCAGAGACTCAATTGTATCATTTAAGACGAAAGAGCGAAAAATGTTTTTGCCCTAATTAAACGCGAGGAATTAATTGTTCGCACTAAATCGCAAGAAGCAACGTTTGTGGAATTTAAAATCTTGCTGTTATTTTGCACACATTCTTTTTTTACTATAGAAAATTATATAAAAAAATGATGCTTGTTATTTTGTCCTTAACATTTGATACAAAACAGCGGAATCGCGGAATTATTTATTGCGTAAAAAATCAAAGAATTTACAGTAACTAACAAGTGTCATGACATGTTTTGAAGGTCTTATTTCATTTTGTGTACATCTTCTAAACCTATACGATCTAGAAATGTTTTCTTCGTTAACTGAGCGCATTGTATAAGCTGATCACATTGCAATGTATATCTTTGCATCTGCTTTTATTGCTTGCGCTCTCGAGCGCTAGCAACTACGTTAGTCTTTTTTACTGGAATACGTATGCTTGACTTCACAATAGGGTATTCTGGGAATACTTCTGTTGATAGACTGTACCATGTGAATTTCGTTTTATCTTTTACATATGATCTGAAGTTTTGTGTTTTGTTGTTCAACCTGTACATAAATGCCAAAAAGTAACAAGTAAAGAGCTTAGGTTTTAAAATGCCAAGTTATTTCTAATATTATAATAAACTAGATGATATCCCGCGCAAGCGCGGGGATTAAAAATAATTCACATATTATATTACATTCACATATTATATCATAATACAATGCTTAATATGTTGAACCAGGTTTTTTTGTTCATTTTTGTATGTATTGTGTCCGAAATCTTTCTTAATTGCTTTTCTTAAAATATTCTATAAAATTGAAATAAAAAAGCAACTGCGAGGCTGAAAATTTAGAGGAGAGGACAGGGATGAAAATCTAAACTGAAATGGAGTATATACACATGAACATGTACATGGCCTTAATTCTTTTTGTTGCAACTGACTGGGAAAAAATAGACTATTATCTTATTTCAAACCAGAGTGTGGGTGTATAGTGCGTGGTATCTCTTTTTAGAACTTTGTTCTTTATGTCAAATTTCACTTATATTATTGCACAAAATAAGAAATTTAGATAAAACACTGTCAACAAATTTTTATAAGGTTTACTACCAATCTGTCGTGGTATAAAAAATGTATATGTTATTTAAAAACGTGTACGCACTTTTCGCCATAGTGTTAATTAGTCAACCCCATTTTTTGGCATTAGTTATTTCCATCAAATTAAAATCGCGTCTATTGGCCCATTTTATTTATTAACTTTTTTGTACTAACCAGATGTCCAATCTGCCCACAAAGCATGGTGACTCATCCTACATTCTCCAACATGACGTTAATTAGCCAAACCGCGTTCTTGGTTACCCCGTTCTGGAAAGTTCTATTCATCAAAACAAAAATCGCACAATCAAGAAACGAATTGGCTCATTTTATTTATTCAACATTTGTCAAATCTCAATTCTTATGTATACCCGAAATAGGTTCCCAGGATATATATTCACTCTTTACATAATCATTCAATATTATTTCATTGTAAGTACTTTTTTTGATGCAAACTCCCACTGACTTGGATCCGCCAAAGCGTGTCCACCACCTTACTCACATATTTGCTATTTCGGACTGGTTTATCGAAAATGAAAGTAGGTTTTTAATTTATCTTACAATAATTACTTATCAGGTAAAATTCAATTATAGCTTACGGACATCAACTCACACATGTTGAAATGCCAAAGGTGTGAGCAGTTACTCGGGTGCAGGCATTTCTAAGTTTATTGGCAAAATGCCTTAATTTATAAGTATAGATAGATATATTTTCTTAACTAACTTCCTGTGGTTTTTCCGTAAAGGTCGGAAAACAACATCGGATATGTTTTTCGAGCCTGCCGGAAAGTCACGAGAAGATACGATTGATACATTTACAAAACAGTATCATTGGTTCTATCGACCTCTTATTTTTCACCTCAAAATTGAAATAACAGTAAATACAGAATGATTAAAGCACAGGTGATGAGTAACATGTATGCCAGTGCCGTTGTGAAACCTACTCTTGATTCACCATTCTGAGACCCTTACCCCACCCCCAATACAATTCCAGTGCACCACTGTGTCCTCCTATTGATAATTAATCCATTCATACAATGAAATCAATGGTTTAGAAATATAATTCAATCTGTGTTTTACGATGGCTACAGCGCTAGCTCACATATCTGTTTTAAAAGATAAACTTGTCAATATTTATTTTAGTACTATCCATGTAAACAACATAGATGCATTAATGGAGAAAAGCTTTTGATAAAAGTCAAAAGAACAACTTTTAAATGAAGTGTATTCATTTTATGTTTATATTGCTGGTGATGTCATGGAAACATGAATTTGTCATTTCGAAAAAAATAACAATTGTATTTAGAGACAGAAACAAAAGACCCTAATTTACTTGCATATATCATCAGTTGCTAAAGATGTCACTATTAACTTAAGTGATTTAAGTGTGTCCCAAGATAATTATGCAGCACATTTTGACGATCTTTAACACAAACCTGTGGATGATATGCAATTCAAACAGATCAAAGGGAAAATATTCAAGATATTTTCATTCATACATTATTTATTTTCACTCGCAAAGATTTACAGGAATGAAAACATATTTCTTATAGAGAATTATAATGTGGAATATTTACTATATTTTTTCTCCATTCGGAAGTCACTGGGGATACCTCTTACAATTTTCCAACGTTCTCATCTTGGTCTGCTGCAATAAGAACCCACAGACAACACATTTTAGCCATTTATTGAAACTCAGTTAGCTAGAGGGGGCATTTTAAAGAAGAAATTTTGATAATTGTTCATACTTCTGAATGAACATCTTTTGAACCCTGAGGTATTTATACATATTGTGTAATTAAGCAAAATGTGAATCTAGTATATCCTAGGACAGTGAATCGGTATGCGAATCGATATGAATCGAGTATATCTTGGGACAGAGTATAACAATGTTAAATTACATTTTGAGTTGTGATGAAAGTCCATCCGATTAAAATGACTTAACAACATTTTGGAGTGTAGTGTGAAAACAAGGATCCGTCATTATACTTTTATTTAAATAATTGACTCGTTAAAAATATAAAAATATAAAAATCCTTCCATTTAAAAAATATCTATAGTTGATCTTTCAGACGTAAATCGAATTCAGAGAAATGGAAAGCTTGACGAGTACGATTTTTTCTAGGAAATTATAGAGAAAGCAAACGATCTGAATTTGACATAGAAGACATGAATGCTGAATGCATTATATTCAAGATGCCCAGTTTATATTGCGATTTCAATTAAGATCAGGTTTGAGAGAAAAGACAGGACTTGATTGGGTGCTTTGACAGCAGGGCATGTAGGGAATAGTAGTTATCCATTGGTGTAAGAATATTGGTACAGGGTAAAGTCAACTAAATTAAGGAGGCTGGGTGGTCTCCAAATTAACCATCAGAACGTCCTTTTAAGATATAGTATCTTAGTTATAAACTATTATTTAAAAAAAGAAAAAAAGTCCATATTTTCTTACCTTTTAAATATATATTCTTATATAGAGCTCTCCTTTTGAAGGAGATCAATACAGTCTTAAAAAGCCAAACCATCGATCCCTCGCAAATGTCCGTAATCTAAAAGTAACCATTTGAAAACAAATTTAAACATTATTATTTTTTTGCAGGGAATGTATTTTTAACGTTATTAACCCTTCAAAAAATCCTATAGGTCTACATTGCAGAATAATTGTTAGTTGGAGACTTGGACCAAAATAAAAATAAATCTGATTTAACAATTTAGTCAGTTTGACAGCTTAAGATATATATTTGAAAGGAAGTGTTTTACTGGCAATGAGCAAAAAGAAACAAAACAGTTTTTGTGCAGTGGCGAGTTTCTGAAATGAAGTTGTTTTTGTGCAATAATGAAAAGGCAGATTCATGATTTTATTGGGCAAGTTTAACCCAAAAAGACAGATTTTTCCGGGGGTTTTTTTGTGTTTTTTTTTCTCACCACACGCCTTATTTTTAAATATTGATAAAAGAGAAAGCACACAAGGAAAATCAACTGTATCTACTGTCCTTAGCTGGTGGGTAAGTTGGTAATACTAATAAAAAGTTAATTGCTTAAAAATAATGATCTTATATGTTATTCAGCATGCATGTCTTTTCTAAGCGCTTGTGACGTAATTTTTTTTCAATTTTAAAGCGCTGTCGTTTGCAAGTTGTTTTGAAATGGTGAATCATATTAATTAACAATTGATCTAGCGCAGTTGATTGCAGTACCTCCTTATTACTGGATTAAATACTGGGAAGATTATGATATCACATATTCATGTATGAAAGATTTTGTCAAATATGCAAACACACACAAGTTCTTTTGTTTTGCAGGTCATACGTTATTTTGCCAGCGACCTAATCTATCTATCTATCTATCTATCTATCTATCTATCTATCTATCTATCTATCTATCTATCTATCTATTTTTCTATCTATCTGATCACGCTTTCCCTTACGTGGTTCTTTTTAATTTTTGAAAATGTGAAGCAACGTTTATCAAAATGCATTTACCGTGCAGCGTAAGTAAATGCCAACAAGGTCGGCAAATATTTTTTTTGTAAGTGAATTATATCATATATCATTAGCAAAGATTATCTACCAATATATTTGAACGTTTTTCACATGGAGAAATCATGTTTCCTAAGTGAGATGACAATAAAATATCAAAATAACCACGGTAGATACGTCATCTACTACAACAACAGGACATCAACCAGTAAACCAGCTTACTACTCCCGATATGCTTACAATGATCTGTGTGAATTTGAAGTATATGGTTGGTGTTTGTTATAAATTGTAGAATATTTTCTTTTCATTGATCAACCAATCGATTAAGATAAGGGTTTCTCAGTAGATTTGATCACGTACCAACCAACTTTATATCCCAGTGAACTTTTTAACATTGCTGTTTATTACTTATATTTACGATTGAAATTGACAAATCGTTCAGAACTGTTAAAATAACCGAGATTATATGTTTACAATAATCCAAGCGACAAGCGACAAGCGATAACCGCGTGCTATGATCATATATATATGTACTGGTAGTTGCAACAAAGACGATTGTATACAGTACAAAATAAATGACATAATTTTATTGCGCAATGATTTCAATGCAGAACTGCCAGAACAGAAGATATAATTACTGATTTAAGGTGATATAAGACACGTCGATATTTATGTGGATAAAAGTGTGTTATAATCAAAATTCTTTCACGATGACGGTTTAGAATTTTAAAATTTTACAATACATGTATTTGGCCAACAAATATTAAGTTGTTGAAATTTTTTGAAACTTCAGTAAAAAATAGAAAAGCTTCAGCAGGATTTGAACTCTCTACTTACAGACACGTAGTTAACACTCTAACACATTGCGCTTCACTGTTAAGTAACATTATTTTGGGAGAAAATATTATATTTATACTTTATTGTTAATTTAAATAGGGAGTATATCACAATATGCAGGTGTCCTGTACCATCTTATAGCTTAAATATGTGCTTTACAGCTTATTTACCTAATACAATTGTGGACAGGGTTTTAAAGAATAGAGCGATGAAAATACATGTATGTTACAAATAGCTGGTCTTTGTCTGAAGTTACGTACACAACACAAGTCTACAGGTCGCATAAGCGTGTACTAGTTTTACCCAGCTCTTCGGTTAAATAGGTTTCACGTGGTGTAGTAGTAGTACATACCGGTATGTGTTTTCCATATGCAGAATAGGATTAATTAAAATGCATAAACGTTTCTTTTGTGATTACCAACTAAAGGGATTCATATTGTGCTCTTATTGTATTATCATTATGATGTTGACCATTAAAGGTAAGAACAATACATGAAGTAGCACAATATTATGAGACAACGCATAAGTTTTTACTTTCACTTTCTAAATAAGTGATCTCTCTTTGACAGCATACTGTATCATCATCTTTTGATATTTAAATAAGCTTATCATCGTTACATATCTTATCGCATTTGTACAATTTCTGTCACTTTAATTGCAAAAGTTTTTTTTTTTATTTGTAAGACTTACACTATTGAGTTGACCCTATATTGACCCTGTGACATGTAGCAGTTAAAATTGATAACAATAAATGATTAAAATTAAATGCTTGTTTTCCAACCCCTCTCCCCTCCATAACAAACCTGGTTCTAAAGATTCCGAGTCTTCTTAATTTCTTACATGTGTACAGTAGCAAATTTTAAATCATTTTTCTCTAGATGCACAATAAGATTTTAGAAATCAATTGCTTTATAATTTTTAAGATAAACAAAATGTTATATGTATTCGGGGCAATTAAAAGTTTCGTAAACAAAGCAGGGTCATCATTAGGCAATGAATTACCCACATGGGTCAAACACTACATATGAATAAGATAAAATACTTTATCATTTCTAGTTCTGGAAATCCTGGGTGTCTCTAATGGGGCATAACCTATAACCATTTGATGCGCAATGACAGAGAAAGCAAGAAAACATATGGTTTAGGGATGGGGATCTCAAAAGTTATCAAAATATATCATCATTTCCTATTTCAGTGTGGGTGGGAAGGGGGTGGGTGGTTAAAAGACAACTCCTGGGGGTCATGTATTTTACGCCATTTGATGTATCATAATGTCGTTAGAAACAAGAATATATATGGTTTTGTGGTGGGGATCTCAACAGTTTTCAAGATATTTGGTATTTTCCTGTTTCATGGGGTCAGAACAATCCCAAAAATTATACATGAAAACAAAAATCCAATTCCTCCCTATAATAACTCATATAAACCTCAATAGATCATTTGTCAATTATGAAAGGTGTAATGTGATGTGTAAAAAAAATATTTTTTTACCAGTTTATAAAACTTTTTAGACCCCAAATTATCTTTTGATTTTAATAGATCATTCGACTATTAAAAAGAGTGTAAATGTAAGGTTTTTTTTTTATTTTAAGCGAAAATAAATGCAAGGCTTTTTTATTCTAAGAAAAAAAATGTCATTTTATTTACAGTTTAAGGGTGTCGTTTACTCAGGGTTTGAGTTCTCAAATTCGGATTGTTATAAAGTTCAAAGTCATGAGTAAAATTTGTTCTAAACACAAAACGTATTTATGAAATGAATCATTATTGACATAAAATTCGATTTAACTACTATATTGTGAAATTAGGGTCAAACAAAAATTGACTTTAAGCCAAACAGAGGAAATTCGGACTAAATTTTGCAGATTTTGTTTTCCGCTCAAACATTTTTGGCAGTAATCTAATATTAAAAGTTAAGATTTTATATTTTAGTCTTTATAATTTTGCATTTTTTCTGTTAGGTTTACCACACTTATTCACTAAAATTATCATATGGCAGGAATTGCAAAAATATTGGAATATGCTTTAAAACGATAAAAGACACCATATCTCAAAATTTTGATCATTGACCTCATATAAATTTTATGCTAACAGAATAAGGTCAATATATGTAGTTTAATACTATAAGTGTTTTTGTGTTATCATCATTCAATATTTTTGTAAAATTTGATCAAAAATGGGTAGGTATATAAAAACTTATAGAGGAAATTCGGACTGGAATATTTTTAAAAATTGTTGCTGAAATTTTAATGCTTTATATCTATTTAGTGCCACTACCATTCATAAACTGTATTTTATTTTTTAAAGTGTTTTAATTATTTCTAATATTTTCACAATTAAGAAATTCTCAATCGTAATGTAAAATTTTATTGGATTTTTCTTAATTTTTTGAAATATATTCAATAGCAATTAACTAAAAAACTAGGTCATTGACCTACTTTTTTGAAATTGAAAAATAACACTACAATCAAAGGTCTATAACATACAATAGATGGGTTTTCATTATCATCAGTGGATTTTTTTTCATTCTGAGTAAACGTCATCCTTAAGGAGAAATTCATGGGCGGATTAAGAATTTTTTTCCAGGAGGGGGACATTTATGTGAGTTTGGCAGGGGGGGGGGGGGGGGGGTTCCGAGGCATATGTTTGACAATTTTATAATGTTATTTATAGAAATTTGAATTTTGGAAAGGGGATCTAGACCCCCCTGACTCCCCTCTAGATCCGCAGATGGAATGAATGTAAATTGTTTGCTACTATTTTAATACCAGGATTAAACTTAATTTTTCAAAACCTTATTGCACATCTAAAGGACAGTCCCTGTCATATCCCAAGATATGATGTGTTTATTCATTAAATCATAAGAAGAGTTTTGGGATCTAGGTTTTTTTTAAGTGTTGAACGTCGGTTTTCTGCTACTGGACTCCCTGGATGAAATTTAAATTTTGAAACCTTATTGCGCATCTAAAGGACAGCCCCAATCATATTCCAAGAGATGACGTAGCTACTTCAAAGATTGTAAGATGAATTCTGGGAACCATACTCTTTTTTTGCAAAAAAGTCATTTGTTTTCGTCGTTTGATCGCCGTAATAAATAAAAAAAAATCTGAAACCTGATCACACTTTAAATTAACACCCCCAATCATATTGTAGAAGATCATTTGGCTAAAAAAACCTCATTTTTTACCAATTATTTGACCCTCAAGACTACCAGAGAATTTTTGAAACCTTTTTACAAAACAACATGACACCCCAAATCAAACTCCAAGAGTTCAGTTTGCTGGTTTATAGGATGTAAGAGCAGTTTGAGAAAGTTAAACGTGACAGACGGACGGACGGAACAGGGTAACAACAATATACCCGAACTTTCTTTAGAAGGTGCGGGTATAATTAATACATCCACGATAAATGTAAATACAGAGTCTGCACTTTGAGCTTCTAATTGAGCAAATAAACGATTTGAAAAGGATTCAGTCTCATTAGGTGTAATCGAAACGTAAGTTGGCATATCCTGGTGTTGAAAAACGAAATCCTGTAAAGTACGTATGAATGTCTGTCCAAATATAACAAATTTAAAGAACTTTGCAGTCATAATCACTTGACATATATATATTTTTCTGGAGGTCAGACGTTCATCTATTAATATCCGTAAAATAATCCAGCTTCACATAGTGTTGAATGAAATTTCTGGCAAAATAATAAAAAAAAAAACCAATACCCAACTACATGTCAGTTAAAAAATCCACAAGTGTTTTTAATTTACAGTACTATGTGTACAATATATTAACATAAATAGGTTTATCGGTGTTGTTGATACAATCATATGAATCTATATAAAATAAAAAGTATCACTGTGTTGCATTATTTTTTATATTTATTTTTTCTAATAAATAGAATGTTTTTTTCTGAAAAAAATAACTTATTAATATTTATATAACTTCGAGTTGCCGATGATATGATATAGTTCCACCCGCATATAAAAGCGATGCTTTGTATTTAAAAAAATAGAAAAAGGTTTTGGTCAAAACATTTGCCATCAGAAGTAAAGTATGATTTTTCCAGTTATTAATTATAACGAAGAAGAAATAAAAGTTTTATATATTTTCAAGTTGAATATTTGGGTTTTTTCCTACAACTTTTTAAAGTGTTCTTCTTCTTTTAAGAGGTTCACGGGAGTCTAAAAATGGTCAAGACCATCCATCTTATTAAAATCAACCTTTACACCTTACTAAAGAACTAGATATGCTTTCAGTTATATTTTGTCCTGTTTTAGAGTTATTTTTAAAAATATGAAAAAAAAATTGAAGTGCATCATTATACCCATAAACTAAGATTTTATAAATAGTTACATGATTAGAATTTTCACAAGGGTAATTGTGATGTCACAAACTGTGCATTTTCCTGTAATTTTCATAAAACTGAGCAGAAGATACCATTTCCTCTGGTTTAGAAAACTATTTCCGCAGCTGTCGCCTACAATAAAATATGCTAAAGACGTTGAACTCATAATTATTTTTTTTTAAAAAGATAAAAGTGTTTAACTTGGTACTTTATATACACACATATTCAAGTTGGTATATGTGCATTTCCAAGAGATTTTATTAACCTTGAAATTAATGGCAAATATTGAAATAAACTGTACCTTCTTCAAATTTGTTTGCATAAATTGTCTTTAAAAGATACGATGTACTGATTACATGTGTACTAATCTATAATTGTTTACTTACATGTTCACTATATTCTCTGTAAAAGAATACGTGTTTTAATAATGTATTTCAGGTAACCGGATATTGGAATACAGTTTAATTTTAAGAGTTATATGAAGTTATATGAAGTCATGTGTTATCGGCCTTTTAACATTTGTCCGTTTTTAATTATGATTCTGCAATGATCTTGGCGACACAGAGTAAAATGCAGTTGCATATTTTAATTCATTTGACATATGAACAATTATCTCAGATTGTCGCAAAAAGGCACAAACTCTGAATTACTGACCATATTATTTATTTGTGGCGCTTTTGGCCGCGGTAATAATTGCAGGGGCTACCGACGGGCTGCCTCCAGATATGAAATAACAAATAGCAGATAAATGACGGCCAAAATATGGCAAATCACGCACTGGGTAAACGCAAATGCGTGAACGTCATTGATAGCAATTAGGATAAGTATGCAAACAATGCAAAACTTATGAAAAAATATCTTTAAAATAATATCTTTAAAGATAACAAAGTCAAAAAAAGGTAAATATGTCCAAGTTGAATGTTGTGCAAACAAATAATTAAGGGCACTCCTCCATTTGCGTTGAGGTGCGACGATATACAGGGGGCACCCACATCACCGTGACGAGGTTGATGGTGACAGGAATGATCCAATCCATCGGTACAAAATAAAATTAAAACCAACAGCAGTATACGCTCGAAATATCGGGGAAGGGTGAGCGGGCCTTTGATTTTTTTTAATTTGTGAGAGCTAAATTTTTTCGACCTTACAATGCGAAGGGAAATTCTAGATGGAAAGATGCGGATGATTTTACTTAGGAAACCAACTTGTATGATTTTACTATTCCCGGATAAAGTGAATGGACCATATTTTCCCGGAATTAAATATAAAAGTATGCGACGACTTGATATAAACTCGCATATCTAAGACATCGCTCATATCAGCGGTATTATATTAAAAAAAACCATCAATTTCGGAGGCATTAAACAAAAGAGTACTCCAATGGGCCATAGCTATTGAAATGAAACAGCTGTCACAAAAAGACTCTGTACTCTAAGAATCTTGCCTGTTAACAGATGATCGCATTTAAAATTGTTTTACCTTTAAGGAGGCTTACTGGTCAATACAGTACCCGTCAACTCTTCCTTAAATTGTTCAATATGATTTTTTTAGTCATAAACCGTCTTTTAATAAAGAAAAACAATCCATATATTATATCTTAAAAAATTGAATGTTTCGTTATATCTTTATACAGAGATCTTTATTCTAAAAAGATTAATAGAGTCTTAAATAGCCACGAACCTCCATTCTTCTTCGGAAGAAATATACAAAACTTTTTAGCATTATTAAAAAAAAACATGTGAGAGTAATTTTTAAATAACAATTTTCCCAATTCTGCTTCGTGTATCTATTTTTAGGAAACATAATGAAGACAATTTCATTTTGTCATTTAATCATTTTTAAGCATTTGGTTACCGCTATGATGTGGTAAACAAGTACTATACTTGTATTATATTTAGCGTGAACGATATTTGCCTGAAACTTCTAAGTTGGCGTAGATTTGAGTTCATGCACTTCTGTATGTGATTATATTAATAGATATATACTTGATTTAGCGGAAGTTGCTCTCCATCAAATAAAACATAAACATGATAAACTAATCTAATACATTTTAAATATTTTCAGCTTCATAAAAAAATCGTTATTTAAATGGTCAAAAATTAGCCAAATCAAACTTATGTCGCCCGTTCTAAATTCAGTTCGACACAGTTTTGTTTAAAAAAAAAGATACTTTGTCTCTATTCATGATAATATTTGACATCTACAAACAGTGTAAAAAGTTAATTTAATGGCAAAATATATATGTACGTTTAAGAATGAATCAGGAAATTTAAAATGATAAAGTATAGTGCAGAAAACCACTGCACAATACAAACATAAAAGTGTGTTCATGTACGTATCGCATTTCACCACTAGAAATTTATTTTGTTTCCTGGTCTAGATAGCGTTCTGTTCAAATGTCATTTCTCTATAGGAGGGCAGTCGGAGGATAATTATAGTAGCCGGTAGGCAGATTTTTGTTTTTAATTATTATTTTTACATTTCTGAAAATCATTACTAAGACTACTAACATCATATTTTAAACAATTACACTGTCTCTATTCATATACAATGTACCTATATATTTTCATTTGTAAATAAGAATATAAGTTAGGTACACTTATCTAACTTCCAGAATCGTTGTTTACAAAGTGTGTTTAATGCTGACAAGAATTTAAAGATTATGGAATCGTTCAATATCTTACAACAGTGCGTTTACAACTTATTGATTTAACTTCTTGAGAATGTTACGGTTGGTTGCTCCTAGGCAATTAAAATTTAGAAACGTATACGATTTTCCTAATCCGATTAACAAATACACATTGTATTCTGCAGTTGGTTCACAATTCAACTGACCGTGAATTTTCTAATAGCATGAATTTAAAATCCATATTAATAGGCGTATAGTATCAAAAAGAGAGTAGTAAAAAATTTCCGTCTGCTAAAATGACTTGACAACTGACATATATAGCTAGCCCTGCAAAAGTGCAATAGTATATCGTAAACAAGTAGATGTAAAATAGATAAACATTTAAGAGGCTGGCAAAAATACAGGATCTATCATTTGAACATTGGCCTTTTTTTAAGATTCGATATCCGGGGTATATCATTTGAGCCCTAAAAAGGAATAGGGTCCACAGGATCATGTTGTATACAGTGCGGTTATAACGAGAATAGTATTCAACAAGCTGGTTAACTTCAAGGATTTCATATTTCAATTCTCATTGAGGTACCGAGACAGACCTGTAGACTTTCAAGAATTTGGAACCATTTGAATGAAAAGCTAGCCTGTTGAAATTAGCCACTTACATAGTTTTACTGTTATAGCAGGATCGAACTATATTCAAGAACTGGCTAGCATTCAGTATGCCATAATTAGTTACATGTAGAATGAACCAGGATACCAGGACTGACAAAATTACCTCAACAGGAATTAGGTTTACATGACTTTAAACTTAAATGTTCCTAATTTTCAAGTTGAGAGGCAGGTAAAGGTTCCAAAATATTTTATATCAGTTTTGTAAATTTGAATTTTGTAGGAAAAAAGAGGTTGCAAATGATAAGTTAATTAGCTGAAAGATGCAAATTATTTTATGATCTATAAAACTTTTCCATATATGCAAAAAAAAAAGTTTAAGAAATTAAAACAAAGTTGTCAAATAGGTAAAACCTTTTTAAAAAAAAAGAAATGAAAATATTACAGTCAGGAAAAAGAAAAAGTGAACAACTATAGACCAGAACAAAATGGAAATAGATTTCCAAAGTTCGAAAAAGTTTGAATTTGTTATTAATGCATAACTGTGTGACATTATTCTTCATTTCTATTTCAGATCTTCAATCATCGTGCAAGGAATATGATTCTTTAAAAATCATGTTAAAAACGTTATTTTTGTTCACCATACCATTAAGCATATTTGCCTACGGTACGTTTAGTTTTATGTGACAGGAGGTAATGACAGGAGAAAAAATCAATACTGCTCAAAAGTATATATGCAAATTATATGCCAAAATATCTTAACTTTTTGCTGAAAAACTAGATAGTTGGTTCTCCTCGAAGCACGATACCACGAATATTAGTATTCAGTTAATTTTTAAATATTAGTAAAAGGAAAACTTTTTTATAACTCTCTCTCTCTTTATCTCTCTCTATCTTTCTCTCTCTATGTGTCTGTCTCTCTCTTTCTCTCACTCTCTCTCTCCCTCGCGATCAATCGATGGATCGATCTTTTTATTAGTATATTATTAAAAAACTTACATTAAAACATAAAATATTACATATAAGTAAAGGAAATCTTATTTCATATCTCTCTCTATTTCTCTCTCTATCTCTCTTTGTCTGTCTGTGTCGCTATCTCTCTGTTTCTGTTAGTATGCCTCTCTCTCTCTCTCTCTCTCTCTCTCTCTCTCTCTCTCTCTCTCTCTCTCTGTGTGTGTGTGTGTGTGTGATTTTAGTTTATAAGTAAAAAATATTAACTCTCTCTCTTTCTCTCTCTCTATATTTCTATTTCTCTCTCTCTCGCTTTGTCGCTCTTTCTATGTCTTTCTGTCTTTCTCTTTTTTTCTTTCAAAAGCTTTGTTTATGATGCTATGTTTTTTTTACAAGTGTTTAAACGTAGAAGTATAATAAATGCATTAAGCGTTAACATTGCCAGAAACGATTAAATGCATTACTCGTGTATTGTTTTGCCTTTTTTGTTTAAAAACATTTTTTCCCGATATTAGAAAATATTGCTTTACACAAGAGTGCCTGGCAGTTATATCCTTACAAGATCTTCAGCGACATTTGGAACGCGTCCAAAGCTGTTGATGGACTCAAAACAAACCTGTCATATTATGCACAACAATGCACTCAATCTGCAAATTCTAAATATGAAGCGATGTGGCGAGTTGACCTTGGGGACATTCTAGGCATCCATTCTATTACCATATATTACAGAACCGACGACTTCCCGTGGGGTAAGTATAAAGATCTCTAATGTTTTGCTTTGACAGTAAACGATCGACAGTGTACCATGGGGTAAGCATAATGATCTCTAACTTTTTGCTTAAAAATTAGAAAGTTGTTTTATTTTTTTACTATAACACTATAATAGAAAAACTATTTTTTCAAACCCCAAAGCACTATGACCTGGATATTAGTAAAAGAAAAGATCATAGATTTAAAAACTTTTTCTCTTTCTCTCTCATTAGCATTCTCTCTCTCTCTCTCTCTCTCTCTCTCTCTCTCTCTCTCTCTCTCTTTCTGTTCCTTTTTCAATATAAGAGAGAGAGAGAGAGATTTATTTTTAATTCTAAATTTTATGTCATACATTTGTCCATCTTGTCTAAGTGTTTTGCATTATATTGTTTGTGTTCAGGGTCTTCACGCCTTAAATACATAATTTTGTTTTAACAAACATACATTTTGATTTTGTCAATTCAAACTTCTTGGGCTTTCTCACACGCGTGCAAACATCTACGAATGTTTATCAAAAACTATTATGGCATCATGTTATTTATTGAAAATATTTTAAGGGGCACACTTAATTTTTTTAATGTAAAAACTACAATAGAAAAACGCTTAATTTGCATGTCATGTGTAACATACACTGCGCTTAATGTACCTACTAAGTTTTCTAAAAATATATCAACTCGGCAATTTAGGGACCTTCTTAAAATACAGATGCGTTATTTTAAAATCCAGTTTCCCCAAATTGAAATATGTGAATAGTAATAACATAATGTCTTATTTGTAACAAACAGTATATTCCACTAAGTATAAAAGTTCACAAAGTATTATGAAATTAGATTGTTACAAATGATTTATTCTGAAAAGATGATTAGAAACCTTGCGGTTAGCATATGCATTTTATTTGAGTGTCAAGTTTCAAAGGCAAATTACATTTCCTATGACCTACTACTACACAGCGTTAAATTCATTCGGTATACTTTTCCAATAATGACATTCAACTACCTATTAATGAAAAAGAAAAAAAATTTGTTTTCAAAAATACAAAATATATTTAGATGGTGAATAATCATATTTGAAATACACTTAGTTGAACTTATATTAAAAAAATAATGCGGAATGTAAAGCTCTTATTGGCAACTTTAAAGAGATATTGGTTATCAATGTGTGTGTAGCGATAATTTTGAATGTAAGAAGCAATACCCTAAGATACATGTAGGTACTAACTGTAGCCGAACATATTTTTTTTTTGTGATAAGTCAACATTCAATGTTTGTTTTGTTTTAAGTTTTACTGAAAAGACGAAAAAGATTTGGATTTGCATTTTCAAAATCTTGTAGGTCCCACTCATGGATATGTAGGCAGATTCCTGGGATTCTCTGTGTACATATCTAACACAACAGAAATAAAAGACGGAGTTCTCTGTTTCAAGGAAGACTATTTTACCAAGTACACCATCCCAGCTGTGATAACATTGAAATGTACTCACCACGGTAGATACGTCATCTACTACAACAACAGGACATCAACCAGTAAACCAACTGACTACTCCCAATATGCTTACAATGAACTGTGTGAGTTTGAAGTTTATGGTAAGTAATTCCATTAATTGTGGATTGCCTCTCTGTTTATAATAATAATAATAATAATAATAATAATTGTGGATTGCCTCTCTGTTTATAATAATAATAATAATAATAATAATTAATAATAATAATAATAATAATAATAATAATAATAATAATATCAAGTAATCTACCACCGTACTACTCACAGTATGCTTACATAGAACTGTGTTAATTTGAGGTCTATGATGAGTATTGTTAATCAACTATAGATTTGTTTATAAACATATAGATAACGATTTAAAAAAAAAGAAACTAAGCGTAAACAACAGGACATCTAGAGGCATTCCTCCTGACTACTTGCCGTATTCTTGATTTCATCTTTGTGAGTTTAAAGTATATGCTAAGCTAAATGCAGATTGTCTCTTTGTTTTTATGAATACAAAAATACTAATAATATATATACTTTTTAACATCAATTCTCTGTAAAGACCAAAAATACGTGGCCACGCACTATCATGAAATTGAATTTTATCTCTCTGACTTGAAAGAGTGTTCCATATGAAGACTCTCTGTGGGTACATTTTTGACAGTACATGCTCAGTATCCATAGCAACGACATTGAAACATTTCGCTCATGGCCAAAATGACATAAAGAGTACCTTCATATAAATAACTGGTGTGCTCCCTAACTGTATGAAGGTTTGATCATGACATCGGTTTGATTTTATAAACAAGTAATCAATGTATCTGTACATATAAATTGATTTCGGTGAAATGTACAGGAAACAATACGATCGGTTTGTGTTTCATAGATTCAGCTAAGTAAAAGCGATAAAAACAGGCACACTAAATAATATCAATTTAATTTTAGGCAGGCAATTAAAAGCTGGAATAAACATACTTTTAACAAGATTATACCTTGTTATAATAAATACAATCAAAATTGGCTTGGGTATATCTCCTAGCTTTCTCCTACAATTATTTGAAGATATCACTTTTGCACAAAATTCAACTAAAAGTTACTCCCCTTTGTTGACTCTTCTGTATTGAAGTACAAAAAAAGACGTCAAAACAACATGGCAAAGCAGACGTTGGAAAAACATGGATCAAATGAGGTGGAGAAAGCATGTGATTTAAGTTTTAATGAATTTATAGTAAGTCCCTAATGAATTTATAAATATGAAATGAACAATGCTCTATCGGATTTTAGCTTAATTACCGACCTGGGCCAGGCTGTGTTGAAACCTTTTGTAAACATGTGTCGAGTGTCTTGTATGTACAAATGAAACAGACAGATATTTCCTCTACTTGAGTTTCGGTAATCTGACTTACGAATCCAGCACTCAACCAATGAAGCTAACGAGTTACCAACCTGCAATACTTATATAGGAATGCAAATGGCAATGCGACTAACATCCCCAACCCCGGACTGATGGTGTGAAAGATGAAAAGAGTCGTTGTGTGTACCCTTCCAGTGTTCCAGAGTGTCAACACCAGTCCTGTGGAGCATAGTTCTGAGGATATACTTTTTCTTCCCACAACGATTACAGAAATGCATCTGCTGTCAGTAATATGGTTTATTTTGACCCAAGTTTTCCAGAATATATATGTTTAAAATACCATACCTATATCCATATTATGTAGGATTTAATCATTTTGAGAACCGGGTTACCTACATGAACAAGTGAAAAAATAGGCTCATTAAATGGCAGTTTATGGAGATAACATGCAGTCCATAGCAGTCCTATATTCCAATAGACATAGGTATGTATATTCACATCTAAATCAAATAAGTACAACCAATCTATAGCCTGTTTCATCACTGTTACCGGTAGTTGATTTTCTCAATAAATAAACCTCAAATCTAAATGTACAAAGTAAAGTTACCAAAATTAGGTATCATATTTCCCTGACAAACAATATTATTCCCCGAACACCCCTCTCCAAATTTATCAACAGTATATCACCAAGGTACAGGGTGTCCCAGAATATCTGATACCATTTGAAATTAGTACTTTCATGTTATTTGCAATGTGAAATATCTGAATCAATGGTTTTATTTTTTTTTTTTATTTTTAGGCTATAGCTGTATATTGATATGGTACTTAACGCAATAGAAAATACCTTCCCCCAAAAATTATTTTTCACGATTTTGATTTGATTTGATTTCTTTTGCATCATGTTATTTTTCATATCTAAGCTGGTTTTTTTATTGCCGATTTGAGAATGTTTTAATTTAAAGTATATTGAGCCATCTTAATTAAGCAAGCAGTAATGAAAATAGGAATAAGGGACAGACTACTTAATTCAAAGTATATAATATTTTACATGTAAAAGTATTAAAGTAAAGAATAATGGTTCTTGTCTTAATGTAATGTCATTTTGTTTATACAGTGTTCTAACAAAGGCAATTAGGGAATGTTTAAAATGTTTCATTATTACAAATAAAATGTGCTGTAAATATTGTAGGATTCTGTGCATGCTGCAGAAATAATTGACTTTGGCTCTTATCATCACAACAGAGGCTGTAAAATGGAAGACATAGAACAGAAAATGTGAGTTAATAATTATATTAAACAAAATTAATGAAAAAGTTATGTCATATGTACATATTCAAATCAGCTGATAGTATATATATTATCTATCATACAGGGCTCATTAATAACACTTGTTCAGTTGCTATGGCCAGCTGATTTTGTGTTTGGACAAGTCAATCTTAACATACACTTGTCTGATTGGCAAGTTATCTTATCTTTCTCAAACAATTATGATATGTCAGATATGGTGATGGACCTCACTAAATATCATGAAAAATGAAACATTTTTTTCCCCATTGTAATAGAACAGAAAAAAATCTCTTAATTATTATTATTATATATATAATTTATTCTTTAATTATAAATAAGAGAAATCTGAAATTTAAAGGGACCTGGACACGATTTCAGATGAAAATTTTATTTTTGATTTTGATGTATTAAATAGTTTACTTGTGTATTTTGAATGATTTACCAAAATTTGAATGTTAGAAGTCGTGTTACAATCGAGATACAGAGGAAAGAAGTCGTTGTTATGTAAACAAAGCTCGAGTCTTATAATTGTTTACAAATAATGTAAAGTAAAGAAATTACAATTTCTTTGACAAAATAACTTGCGGAAACAATATAAACTTATTAAATGTGTTCATAAATAAGTTTATCAACAACAAAATTCAACATTAAATTGAAACTTTTACCAATTCAAGACATATGTAAACAATAACAGGACTCGAGCTTTGTTTACAAAACAAAGAATTTAACCTCTGTAACTCGCTTGTAACTCGATATTTTACTTTCAAATTTTGACAGAGCATTGACAACACCCACATTGACCATTCTAGACATTAAAAATGAAAAAAATAAATTTTGAAAAAATTGAGCTGAAATCGTGTCCAAGTCCCTTTAAGAGAAGTTTTAAAACCAATATCCAAGCTATATACTGATATCATAGCTTAGTTACTTGAAAAGTGTACTAAATCTACTAATATCACTAATACACACCAATAGATTGAGTAGGATATTCCTCTTTGGAGTGATATTAATACCGGTATATGTTATATACAATCTTAAGATTTTTTTAAAACCTGTATTAATTTTTTTTGTTTACTAACAAATACCCAGTACTAATATACACTTTATTTGATAACAACAACAATAAAGAAAATTAAAAAAAAATATATTTTGTGACAGTAAATTAAGTGCAGACCAGCCATACTCTCATAAAATTTCAACCATTTATTTATGGCGTTTCATAATTTTTCTTCCTTTTAAATATACAAGTTATACTAGCTTTCAGACAAGTAAGCAACTTGTCTGAAAAAATGTGTTAATATTTTAGTTAATGTTGAGCCCTGTTATTTCATATCTAATTCAGTTGCAGCTGTTCATTAGTGCATACAGATATAGACTAAGATTCCTAGTGAAAATAACATTAATCAATTTAAATTAAGATCTTGATTAAATGTCATTTCCTCTTTTTCACCTTTGAAATTGTTTACTGTAAACATCAACACATCAGGGTTTTGTTTCTAATTTGAAACAAAAAAAACCCCCAAAAACATTCAGTGACAATTGAATATGTCTCTTTGTGGTATTCTATGCAAAAGGCAAACATGTATATGGTTTTATGAAATGATTCATACATGTAATATTTTACTTTTTAAACATTGCAGGGTGTTAAGAAAAATGATCAGAACAGTCCAGTGAATAACAGATCAGCAAGACAGTCAGACATACAATGCTAGATGGACAAATAATGACCAATCTGAACTTGTTTAAATATTGAGCAATCCATCATTAATTAATTGTCACTTAGTGGTGTATTTTTATTTTATTTTCATGATTGGGAGTATATTCTTAATATTTATTTGACAAATGTTCCATTAGTTTTTAAGTAAATGTTGAATTTTTTTTACTGGAATTGCATTACAAAGATATAATTTTTTCCCATTGTGCATATATTTGGAGTTATCTGCCCTTTGTTATACATTAAAATCAATAAAAGCATTCTTTAAATGGTAAAAATCTTTAATATTGTTATCTACTGAATCAATAGATATAATTTATAACTGGGAAAATATTTAAAAGTAAAATTTCATAGTCTAAATATTTGTTACGACTCATTTGATATGCTTTTCTTGCCTGGAGTTATCTGCCCTTTGCAAAAAATATATAGAAACAATTTTTTTAAAGCCAAATAAATTTATCTTTATATATCAAATTTAAAATATTTTGAAATATTTAATCTGTTTCTTCTTTACTTAAGTAGAAAAAGTGTTTTTAAAGGAGTTTCATGATCAACTTATTGTTAAAAAAAGTATTTCAAACAATTTTTTAGGGTATGGGAAAGGGCCAAATTACAAAATTTTGGTAGTAAAATATAGGAAAACGAAAAAGATACCCGCTCTGTTTTTTATAAATTATAAATTATCTAAGTATAATGTTTTAAAATTTGCAACTGATTTATTTTTTCTTTGCCTGCAATTTTTTAGAGACTTTTAAACATTCAGGGTAAAAATTGAAATATCAAAAATTAAAAATTTTGGCCATCTTTGAGCTACCAGCTTTAAAATAAACAAGGACATTGAGATTTTTTTTCTCTCTTGCATCATGAACATCTATATTTGTACTATGCATATTATGTGTGAAATATCTTGAAAATTTAAAAATAAACCTGTCTTGTTACTTTTAGTTTGCATTATTTTCCACATTTAAAACTGTCCATTTTTGGCCCTAAATGAATGAAATTGGTTACCATGGCAACCAAGGTAATAGACATTATTTTGATGGTTTGTAATGTCATACCTTATGAGTATCAATTACCTGAGAAAGTTTAATGAAAATCTGAGTCGGTGTGTGCCATGACCCTACAGTAATATTTTGGTCTTTACAGAGAATTGATGTTAAACGGTAAACATGAATCGTTCATTGTGCTGATTTGAAGAAAAGATTCACCTTATTTTCATTCCCATAATAAATCTCCGTAGGAAATCAGTTTTCGTTCTTGTGAATTTTTCCGAGAGAAATTCAAAATGTGTGAATGAAATTATATTGACTATATTTCCTATTATATATTTTATTTGTATTTATTTTACAGATATGTGTATTTTTATTAAAGTGCGCTAAATGTGTTGCATTAATATCTGGGAACAGACAATAGTATAAAAATAAAATAAGCAAAAATCAGAATGGTACTTCCTCATACAATTTAACACACCTATCCAATAAAATGATTAATGATATGTTTAATTTCACCAATAATGATTCAAATCGGTTGAAATGTTCTTCCGAGTTTAAACAAAAGCATGATCCAAACCCCTTCATTTAAATAGTTATATGTACTATAGTAAAAGGTGTTCTACTAAAAGGTAAAGGCATTTTGTAGGAAACTGATATGCCACTCGGGTAGTGTTTTCGTATCAGTAAACCTCAGATATAGTTTGTTTTTCTTACAAACGAGTTTGAATACATGTACCACAAAAGGATTTATTTCAATTTAATTTCGACATTTTTTTCGATAAAGGCTTATGCACAATTAAATTATTCAGGGTTCAGCTGTAACCTTGTTGTGAAAATATATCTCCAAATACGCCATATTAGAAATAACTTCTTAATTGAAATTGCCTTTTTATTTATTTAACAATTATTTTGGATTATGTGTTTTTGTTTCTAATGCTAAACTAAAAGATTTCAACGAAAACTGGAACTTTTTGGATCTATGTAAAGATGTTTTTATCTGGTTTCCGAATATTTCAAATTATTTAGATTTATTATAGGTACCACTGCTTTTTCTTGTACTTTGAAAATTTTCTACATTTTTCATGTCATTTTATTTCTCAAAGATTTGTTTTTCACTTATACAATACATTTCAGCAAATATGCACCGCCTAAACACTTCATATACTTGATGATAACTCTTATTCCAAACAAGACATTTCACTTCAAAAATACAAAAAAAATCACTTTTTAAAGATAATTCAGTAATTTTATTCTGTCACAAAGATAGAATGACCATAATCCATTAGTCATATAGGTTGTCCATTCCCTGATCACTTTGGCAAGAACTGCAACCAGACGTGTTCATCTCGCTGTAAAGACAGCAGATGCCACATAGAGACTGGATATTGTCTAGACTGTAAAGCTGGTTATCAAGGAACTTCTTGTAAAGAAAGTTAGTTTTTTTGTTTAATTTTTTTCATTATTATTTTTGTATGTTTGCTTTTTTGTCTTTGCTTATTTGGGTTTTGTATAATAACTGATCGGTATACATTATCATATAGATAAAGAAAAATGTTATAAGTAAACAAAAATGAGTAAATTACAAAGAAAAGTCAATAACCATAAAAATATGTTTAATTTACTGTAAACTATGTCAAAATATTAGTGTAGATTAGAAAAAAGCGCATTCAATAAAATTTGAATCTCATATACACTTGTAAAAACAACGTATTCCGATTTTCCTACGTTGTCTATTGTGGTGAATTTAAAAAAAATCATTGTATCCGTTTGTGAAAACAATACTTATCATGCATCATGTACCAAGAGTTAAGGACATACACGGGTATGATAAGGCAACTCTCAGCGATCGATTGAGTAAAAATTCCTCTGATCGATATGACGTCAGAATAAGCAGCATGATATCATAATTTATTCTGAAACATGTCAATTTTAACTGTATCTCCAGTCCAAATTATAAAAACTGTAGGCGTAAAATTCAGTACTAACTGAATATATCTTCAATTTCTCTGTATTAAGTATAAATTAAATTGATGACGTCACAAGCGTGTTTAATAGAAAAGATCAATGTTGGGAGTCAAATCATCGGAATGCAGTGTAAAAAATGCCGTAATAAGACTTATTTATTACAGATACCCAAGATTTAGATGATTGTCAGTTAGAATATTATCAGGATAATACAGGCATGATTATTTTGTTTTACCAGCGAGTGTTATAAGGTAAGCAGATAGACATGTATATGGCTTGATCGGCCTTTCCACTGTCAATGTGTACACAAAAGGCAAAAGTATAACACTACCCCGAATATAATGAAATATCATTTTGGCAAATATCAAAAGCATATGTCCTAAACTACTTGAAAAGTGCTAGAATCCTTTGCTTCGTTCTTGTAATTGAAAAAATACGTAGTATTTTCAATGAAATTGAGAAGTTAAAGGGGTTTCCGATAAATAATGACACATTTTTTATGCGATTAACAATAGGATTCTAGCAGTAATACTAATAAACATGATTGAATTGCCGATCGCATTATTGTATTATACATACAAATGAACTTCGGGGTAGTGTAACACTTTTTGATTTTTTATTAAGGTAAAAAATTGATTTATTTTTAACTGTTACGTGATACCATGACAAGACAGCTTCAAAAATCGACTCGATTCCGAAGAAGAAATATGATATCTTGGTGAACACATTCACTTGATATATATTTAGCACTGTTTTCATAAAATAACAATATTTAATCTGATCAAAATATCGACGCTCATTAAATTTAGAGTTGCCTTAACCTACCCGCGATAACGTTCGAGTAAGCAACAATGTAACCATGCCAACGGAACATGTCACATTAAGTGCTAGGCAGGGATTTTAAAATTCAGATGAACACGAGGCAAAATGTCGCTAAGAAAACAATACGGTTAATGTTTATTTTGCAGAATGTGAGAACAATACGTATGGATCCGGATGTTCGGAGAAATGTGGTCACTGTCTACGTGAAGAAAAATGTAACTATGTCAACGGAATTTGCAATAATGGGTGTGAAGCTGGTTACTACAATTTTAGCTGTAACGCAGGTATTATAGCTTGAAAAGAAATTTGAAAATATGATAAATGGGGAAAATTTGCTTATTTCAGTAAATTAAAACTACTTCCTAATGAAGAGCGTATTAAAACTAGCAGATTGAGTTGTTGATAAAAACGTTCTTTTGTATTTTATTTTGTGTTTTATACTTGCGTTGACATACGAAACGCATAAAAGATCACGTCAACATTTTGAAAAAAAGTAGTATGCCAAAAGAAGGTACACGATAAATTCTGCTTTTTTTCTGAAATAAAGTAACTAGTTATCTTTTTATCTTTTCCAATTTTTAATTTAAAAAACAAAGCAAGACAAAAAATCAACTTTTTGGGATTCATTTAGAATATCTTGGTTGGTAATTTGGAAGAAATTGTATATAGTACAATGTACCTGCAATAAGAACCGTAATGTGTCATCATTTTGGAAAAACAAAACAAAAAAAAAAACCCACAAATATGCAAAAGAATGAGATGCACGAAACCTTCTATTAATTTTTTTAAATATCAAATATAATATTTTAATATGATAATCGTTAACTTTGAATAAAAGTACTGAAGTACTGACGGGAGCTGATTTTATTGATTATTATTTATTCTTAAATCAACGATATGTTTGATTATTTTGCATTGCAAGTAGTTTAATATATGTATTTTAATTATACACATTTTTTTATAATATGAATTCTTTTTTTTTGTGAACACATTTTTTTTATAATATGAATTCGAATTCTCCGAAAAGAATTTCGTGTAAACCCCATATGAATAATGTTGTGTAATATTCAAATAATTACTTCTATCAAACTGCGTATCAAATAATCGAAATATGTATGTGATATTGTATGAATGCAAGCAATACTGAACTCTAGTCTCGTTCAACCAGACGCTCGGCTGTCTCCGCAACTTCTCGGGCTTTACCGGCAGGCTCTGAAAAACACCTCGAATGTATTACTTAGGCGTCCATGACAACCCCCTTTTTATGAAACTTGATATAAATACAATACATTTTACGATCTGTTGAGATGTGAACTATACTTCATTTAAGTCAATGATATACCCTAAAATATACCACAAAAGCGACACACGAGGCTGTCTAGCAGATACTTATTTATTTTAAAGGGAAGCGACTCCATTTTGTATAAAATTATAACATCCGGTGATGTTAATTAATTCGAGTTGCTTCTCCGAGCCTGCCGGAAAGACCCGATAAGTTGCGATTGACGAGAGACTCTCTGCTTGTCGGAGACCGATACTTATTTATTTTAATGGGAAGCGACTCCATTTTGTATAAAATTTTAACATCCGGTGATGTTAATTCATTCGAGTTGCTTCTCCGAGCCTGCCGGAAAGGCCCGATAAGTTGCAATTGAAGAGAGACTCTCTGCTTGTCGGAAATTTACGGAGACAGCCGAGCGTCTGGTTGAACGAGACTATATTAAACTCTGGGGTAGGAATACATACAATTTAAGACTACAAAAAATATTTATATTGTTCGTACCATTTAAAATTTGACTATTAACAAGGTATCTATAAATAAGTACCCTTGAAAAACTGTGCTTTAGAATACATTACATCGAATTTATCGATTATTTTCAAGAACTAAATGTTGTCAGCGGTGTTAATCTGTGCTTAAGTCTAAACACTGTTTCACTTCCGGTTTACCTGAGTAACTGCATAGGAGAGTTGATTAAAATCAACTGCCAAAAACGGCATCTTATTGTTATTCTTTTAGAATGTCCAGATGGTCAATATGGACGAAACTGTTTACAAACCTGTAGTGAAAATTGTCATGTGTCCAAGACGTGTGACAAAAAGACTGGTGCCTGCCATGGTGGTTGTATTGAAGGATGGAAATTACCTCTTTGCAATAAAGGTGCATAACTATTGATTTCAAATCTCAGCTTTAGATGCTGTAACATAACAAGCTATCGGTTCTACATTTAACGGCTTTTTTCCTAACAATTTATTCAATGTTTGTTAACAAAAGTATTAACACTTTTAAAATCATTGCATTTTATTAAAATTTAGGATAAACTTTATTTTACTGTTGATTTTATCAGCTTAATTAGATAATCATAGGTTCTATACTTGTCACGTTTCGATAATGTATTCTCAAACAAACAAAAAAATTGCATAAACCTGATTATTTGTATAGGAATATTAAAAAAAAATGTAACAAAACTTATCCTCAATAATACGAGAATTATTCAATATTGTTAGATAATGATTGAAAAATAACATTTTATACAAAACTTCAAGTTTAACAAAAGGAAAAAAGTTATTGAAACATTTTTTTTTCTTTTACATGTTATGGCATGTAAAAACAATTAGAAAAAAATGATTGTGAATTTATTCTTAATATGGCGAAAACAATCTTATTACAAAGAATGTGATGACGGAACATTTGGAACAAACTGCAGTAATGTATGTGGTCACTGTTACCAAATGAAGCCATGTGACAAAAAGACGGGGGTCTGTCCCCCAGTATGTGACTCAGGATTCGAGGGACTCCACTGCAACCAATGTAAGATACCAGTTTTTTTTTGTATTGCTCTTTTCATTTACAAATCTTCATAAATTAATGCAATTTGTTACATGTATGACTTATAACGTGTTTCCAAAAGTATTACAATTTATTTAAGAAATAAGCAGCAATTTAAAAAAGTTCACCGGGATATGAAGTTGGTTGGTCACGTGATAAAATCCTGTGAAGCCCGAAGGGCTTCTCAGTAGATTTGCTCACGTGTCAACCAACTTCATATCCCGGTGAACTTTTTAACATTGCTGTTTATTACTTATATTTACGTTTGAAAAGACAAATCGTTAAAATTACCGAGATTTTATGTTTACAATTATCCAAGCGACAAGCGATTAGTGCGTGTTATGATCATTGTAACGTCAATAAAACGTTGATACAGAATTGAACGTTTTCGCTTTTCTATAGGTTCATATAAGGAAAAATATTTGCAAATGTAAATATTTAAATATGATATATCAGTGCAATAAAATATATATATATATTTTTTTTTTCTGAACGCTTTTTCTTTTAAATATTTTTTTTTAAGCCGAACCAAACAGTTTTGAATTAAATAAACAGTTACCCTTCTTTTTTTATTCCGGTTAAACAATAATTCTCTCTAAAAATATGCTGTTTTTGTAAAACAAAAACAAATTAATTTGAAACTAGTTCAAATTCAATTTATGCCTTATAAATATTTTCAATGATTTTTTTTTCTATTAACTTAGGTCTATAAAAATTTGATTCTGTAAATAAATTTGAACAGAGTTAGGAAAATGCATCATTTCCAATGGGAAGCTTTATAAAACGTTGTGATTTGTCCTTAAAAAAAAGCAATCTACGCATGTGCCATTTTTGTAGCGAAAGAGATGAACAGTGATGATTCATACTCGAAGCAAGGTTCTTATCCGCCATTAATTGATGAAGCTGAATTATCTCCCCTCACTGGCAAACTCTTCTTGAAAGGTGTACAAACTGGTTTTGAAACACATGATCAACAATTTATAAAAGGTAACTTAGGTAAACTACATGCTTTGTTAAAAAACTATTTCTTTAAAATAATACAATTAATTTTACATGCAAAACCTGCTCCCACAATAAACTTTTTTTTTAAATTTTACTAAACTGCTGACTTTAGTTGAAAAATCAGGAACGCAAAAAGCAGCGGTGAATCAACCAAAGATAGCAACAACAGAACAACCCAGGCAATCTGTCACTTCTCCCAACTCGACGACTTTACCTAAAGAACACTCCTTAAAAGGAAAACATGGTATTAATGATAGTCAATCAGAACTCTTTGCTGCTGAAATTGAAAAACTTAAATTGGAAATGGAATACATCAAACTTATGATGAAGAAAGTCTCATCGGAGATTGAAATCTTGGAGCTGAAAAAAAATTCGCTGTCAACAAATTGTTCGTCACTCTCTCAATCCGAACAACTGTAACTATTTTTTTTTCTGCTAAAAAGGGGGATTGATATTTTTTTTTTTAAAAGATGAACATGAAAGTTATATCTAAAGTACTGTCTATTTTAAGTTTCATAGAGTCTATTATGAAATTTGTCCTGTATATATATGTGTATGTTAATGCATGATTGTGTAACTCTGATTAATTATACGTAAACAGTCAGGTTATTTTGCTTATTCTGATAACATAATGTACAAATGACGGCACTATTTCATATAATAAGATAAACTTTGATATCTGAAGTCTTTGAATAAATGTATCATAATGATATTACAGTAGCATGCAGAAAATTATTGAGTTTAACAAGTTCATGTCCTCATTACACATAATACTACTTCTGAAAATAAAAAACAAAACAAAACAAAACAAAAACTAAAACAAATACAAATAAAGAAAACAATCAAACAAACAAAATATCTCAAATGGCGTATAAAAACATATTGTATATTGATGTCAATAAAAATTATCTTTCAATTGTTTCTTATAATCGCACTGCCATCTTATAATAACTAACTAAATGAATAAATACTAGATAAATAAATTCTCCAGTATGCAACTCATGTACATACTACTGACCACTACGGCACAAACTATATCCAGCCTTATCCATACCGCTGTATCAAAACCTTCTGTCGAATAGAAACTGGCCACTGTTTTTAAAATGAAGACGTGTATCAGGGACAGACATGTTAAAAGCGTACTATAATTGAATAAAAAATGAACAGATGCTTTTAGTAATTTCAAATTTCAGCTTCGTTTACATGTTTAACTCACAAGGAATAGAATGGAAGAAGACTAATATATCAACATTACAATGCACGTGTTATTTCACCTTTTCTACAGCTGAGATCACGCTGACTGAAACAAAAAGAACCGCATTTATTAAGGAATAAGGAATCATTCTTTGAATATTAAAATGTGATAATTTCGATAATCCGAAAAAGCCCGATCACGCCCTGACTGAAAGTATAATCTCATTATATTGAAAGAATGATTTCTTATTCATATGTTTATATAGTTTTCAGCAAGTGAACGATAATATATTTAAGGAAAAATAAGCAAACCCCTCTTGCGGTCCAATCATTTGAATTTATTGGGCTATATAATACAAATTCAATATGTAGTGTTATAACAGACACTGAACAATGTAAATATTGTGGTTTGAATCTATATTTGTTGAATACTTATTTCTGTTGATTTCTATTTGCTAAATTTATCCACGAAATTTCATGTTTATTAAATTATAATGTATAACATAGTACCTGGTCCTACCTCTAATTTTGTAGAGGTCCGTGTTTGCACTGCTCTTGTTTTGTAATTAACCTTTGGACTTTTGATTTAGAACACTGTTCATTAGCGCCGCATATCATAACAACATATTGTAATTATAAAATGAACAAAAAACAAGAACAACAGAAATGATATACAAATGTTAAGCATAAAATATCTTAAAAGATGGCTTAATCAGACTAGATACAACTTGCACGAAGTATCTTCCATTCTGTGACCATATTGTACAAAACGATATCGTTACATGTACGTCGTTTACATGTAACGCTATGGTACACATGCTTAATCTCCTTCGTCATTCTTGTGCAAGATTTTGCAATTTAATTGTGAATATATTATGCATTTATTTTTATGAGATGTTCATGCAATTCTTTCAAATTCTTAATTGATTACTAGGTCAACGATTGGTTAAACGTCGCTCGCGTAACTGTAAATCAACATATATTGTTGAACCTAAATCATAGAGATCAATTATTTAAGATTTTTTAAGCTAGATGTCTACCTAACTAACTTAAGTGTTTTATTTTGTTTTTATACTGTACATGCTTATTAAACTTTTATACTTATTAAAGGCAAGGAATTAATATAAGCGGAAAATTGCAAAAAAGCACATTTGGCTGATTTTAAAATATTGTTTTGTTTTGTTTTGTTTGTTTGGGTTTCTTTTTTTCAAACAGATATAAATTAAATAAAATCACGATAAATAGTCTACGTTCGCGATTTTTATTTTATTCTTGTAAAATAAGGAATGTATAGTATTGTTTTTACGAAGATTGAATTTCCAATATGATGTCACAGTCACTGCAATCTAATGACCAGTCACTTATGACGCAATATATAGCTGTTCTTCGTCTCTAATGCACACATTGGAAGGTGTATATAGTGGTTTACCTTGTTTTAAAATTAAACATGCTAATATATCGTTTGCGACTGTATTTCACATGCACAATTTTCTTAAAGTAATGTCAGCATTTCTGCATTGAGTTTTACATAAGCTTAAGTTATCTGTTACAACGTCATGGATTTGCATACATCAGCACATATTTCAGCTTGTCTGTAAATATGTGCCGTTATCAAAGCAAGATTTATTTACAATCCTAAAATTTATCTAGTACTTATATAATTAACTTTCTCAAAATCTATCATTGTAATATTCGGAGCATTGTTGACTTTCCGGAAATATATTTTATTTACGGTTGATAATCCGTTTTTACATGGTCCCTTCCTTTTCTATTTTGATCAGCTTCAGTGAGGTCGGTAAAAGTTGATGAAGATAATTTTTTGAATTATTATTTGTCAGTTTGTTTAATATTATAATTATACTCAGACAAGTTGTTGATTTTAACTTTACAGTCATCATTGTGTTATTATATTTCGCCGATGACTATTTCATTTAGAGATATTTACGGATTTAATAGCTCTTGATAGGTATCTGGTAGGATAATGCCATGCGGCCATTGTATGGATTGTTAAAATCACGTTAAAAGTTATACTTAGTTGGAATGCTCAATTAAAAATTGTCTATTGAACAGTTTTATTTTAATTTTTGAGCCCCTTTGGTAAAGATTAAGAATGCCTAAACGAAAACCCAGTCAGCCGCAGGGCGACTTGCACGTGGAAGTCGAGCCTCGCACCAAACATGGTAAACGGAAGAAGGATCGGGCCACCAGGGAAGTACCACAGACCTTGAACCTTGTTCCGGTGGAGCATGCTGAAGGTACTAATGTGTTGGATAGTGTTAGCATAGAATCGGTGGGTGTTACACCAACACCGATAAACTCCATTCAATTTTCTTTGGGGCACAATGTGAGCGAATCATTACGAATGAAAATTATTGAAGGGAAATATGTATATCTGGCCTTGTTGTTGAAAAATTCAAACATTGAGGATACAGTTATTGAAAGAGTCCTTGTTGTTGGAAATGATGGTCAAATGGTCAGTAAATCAAGGTCTGCAGTAAAAATTACCTCCATTGAAAAATGGACGGATGCATTCTTGATATATGTTAGTGTATTTACATCTGTTCATGTAAGCAAATTTCAAGACATGCTCAAATATATGCATGATGTTAGGACAGGGGCTGATAGGTCGGCAGGTTGGAAGTTGTATGATGAACAGTTCCGGTTAAAAATTGCGATGGATCCTGCCAAGTCTTGGGCTTCAGTCGACTCGGAGTTATGGGTTATGTACATGATAGGTGGGCAACAAAATTCCTCAGCATCAGGGGCCTACAATGGGAATAAGTGCTACACTTTTGATTTCCAGGGATTCTGCTTTAAAAAGCAATGTGTGTATGACCACAGTTGTATTAAATGTGGACAAGGCCACTGCATGATTAACTGTCCTATGTCCATACATGTTTCAAATAGGCAGTCCTTTTTCAGCCCAAGACAAGCATCAGGGCCAGGACATCAACAAGGCTTTAGACCGCAGGGAGCCAATTTCACAAGACCCTCTAGATTTTCAACCCCCAGGTTTATGGGACTTAGGTCAAACCCCAATTAATGTCTCTCATATGTCTGTATATCTAGACAAGTATCCTATTAGACAGGTTGCAAATGAAATTTTTCAAGGTTTTACATATGGTTTCATGCTTAATTATCAAGGTCCTAGAATTGGTGTTGTTTCAAATAATTTATTATCAGCTGACCAACTCCAAGCCCAGTTAGAAGACAAAATATGCAAAGAAATTAGAGAAGGGAGAGTAATGGGTCCTTTTTCACATCCCCCAATGCCAAATATTCATATTTCCCCTATAGGCTTAGTACCCAAATCCAGTGGTGGCTGGAGAATGATAACTCATTTGTCATACCCTCCATCACAGGGAATTAATTTTTGTATTGATCCAAGTACATGCTCAGTCAAATATATTGCTTTTGATTCAGTTGTTGATATGATAGCCATGTTAGGGCCCTCAGCTGAGTTAGGTAAGGTGGATATCAAAAATGCTTTTCGTTTGTTACCAATACATCCAGGGGACTTTGAATTGCTAGGATTTAAGTTTAAGAATCAATTTTACTTTGATAAGTGTTTACCAATGGGCTGCTCAATATCATGTGCTATATTTGAAAAGTTTTCAACTTTTTTGCAGTGGGTTGTTAAAGAAAAGGCAGGTTTATCCACATTAGAACATTACTTAGATGATTTCATATTTGCTGGAGGAAAACAAACTGGAGAATGTAGGACTTTGATGGAAATCTTTAAACAAACATGTGATGAATTTGGTATTCCATTGGCAGATGATAAAACACAGGGTCCAGTTACTTCTCTTATTTTTCTTGGTTTAGAAATTGATACTGTCCAAAGGTGTATTCGAATTCCTACATCAAAGATTCTAGAATTAAAAGGTTTATTAAAAATTTTGATTGATAGAAAGAAGGTCAAAAGGAAGGAACTAGAATCATTAGTTGGTAAATTAAACTTCTTCAGTAAAGCTGTTAGGGGTAGCAGAGCATTTAATAGGAGATTCTATGATGCCTTAATTGGAGTAGCTAACCCAAATTTTAAGATAAGGATATCTAAGGCGGTTAGGGAGGACATGCTCATGTGGCTTGGTTTTTTGGATAAGTTTAATGGGGTAACTTTCTTTCCACAGCAGGAATGGGTCAATTCGAGAGTGTTACAGCTGTATACTGATAGTGCGGGATCTACTGGTCTTGGCTGTGGTTGTTTTTTTCAAAATAGTTGGATGTATTTTGAATGGCCACTTGATTGGGAGAATGAAGCAGTGATGAGAGATATTACTTTCCTTGAGTTGGTTCCTATTGTATTATCAGTAATGACATGGGCTAGGCACTTCAGTTCTAAGAAAATTCAGTTTTATACTGATAACATTGCTTTAGTAAGCATTATTAATACACAGTCTTCAAGGTCCAAGAGAATCATGTCCCTGCTCAGGGAGTTGGTCTTGATGTTGATGCAATTTAATATTACATTTAAAGCTAAACATATTCCTGGCATAGATAATTCTGTATCAGATGCTATTTCTCGCAAACAGTGGGAAAGGTTTCATCGACTGGCACCATTAGCAAAGAAGGATCCGGAGATGATCCCATTAGAGTTTCGGAGGCTAATCTTGCAGATGAAGCATCTAGATTGTTAAGGGCAGCCATTTCGCCTAATACAACATCTGCATATAGCACAGGGTTGAATGCATTTGAACATTTTCGAATTAAAGCTAATATTTCAAATATTTGGCCACCTCCTCAAGACCATATTGTGAATTTTATAGCTCATCTGTCATTAAATGGCTATGCTGAATCCACAGCAAGAAATTACATTGCAGCCATTGGGTATCAATGCAAAATCAATGGTTATCTTAACACAACCAATAGTTTCATAGTTTCAAAGTTACTAGATGGGCTTAGGAGATTGAAGGGAAAAGCAGATAGTAGGCTTCCAATTACAGAGCAAATTCTTGGAAGAATTGTTGGGGCATTGTGCAATATTTGTTCTAATACTTATGAATCTAAATTATTCACTGCAGCATATACTCTGGCTTTCTTTGCCTTCCTTAGAGTAGGGGAAATAGTATTGAGTAAGGGCAATGATTCTCATTCAATACTTGGTATTAATGATGTAAGATTGGAAAACAACCAGCTTACAATTACAATAAAGTCTTCCAAAACAGATCAATTAGGGAAGGGGACAACAATAGTGCTAAACTCCTATGACTCCTTCATTTGCCCAGTGAAGTGTATGTTAAGTTTTTTGCAGATTCGACCAAAGTTGTCAGGTCCTTTGTTCTGTCATTATGGGGGAAAACCTTTGACAAGATATCAGTTTGCTGCAGTTTTAGATAAGGCAATCGCTGCTATTGGTTTAGATAAAAACTTTTACAAATCTCACTCGTTTAGAATAGGTGCAGCTACTACTGCTTTTCAGCGAGGTGTGTCTGATGTGGAAATCAAAATTGCAGGAAGGTGGAAATCTAGTGCTTTTCAAACATACATACGGTCACCACTCACACAATGTTCACCTCTTTGTTAATTTTCTTTAACATTTCAGAGCTTAATCTTACAAGTGTTTGGATAGTTGGTTCTTCAATCGTAAAGCATGCAGCCATTGAAGCAAGAGTAAGACCTGAGGGAACAAGCCTTGGACTGAAAAGCATGGGGATTGAGTTATGGTGGCAGGGGTATGGGGGTTTAACATTTGTAGATGTGGCCAAGAAGTTGAGGTACCTAGCTACATTGCAAGATTCTCCTCAATTTATTATTATGCATTGTGGTGGCAATGATTTAGGCCAAATTCCATTGTCCAAATTGTTGTACAGGGTCAAGTGGGACATCAGACTTATAGCATCAGTTTTTCCTGACTGTCAGCTTGTCTGGTCCTTCATATTGCCGCGAATAACATGGAGGTACTCGCAGAAGCCTAGTTGTATGGAGCAAGCTAGAAATAGGGTCAATAGGTTAGCTGCGAAGGAGGTTTTAGCTTGTGGAGGGAGAATAATCAGACACCCCCAGTTTATTGGCAAACCCCATAACCTCTACAGTTCAGATGGTGTGCATTTGTCCAAGTTAGGAAACTACCTCTTTCTGAACAATATTCAGGGGGCATTAGAATATTTTGTTAGGGACGGGAGTAGCAGACACTTTCCAGTGTCATAAACTCTAAGTCAAATTGTGTCGAGACATGAATATCTAGGTTTAGGGTTATGGCTCAGTGGTATAGAATTGAAGGTTCCTAACCCACCATGTGGCGGTGGGCTGCCTGAATATTGTGTAATCATATTTACACTTTCATTCAGGAAGCCCAAGTGGCGAAATCGTCACCTTCAATTCCCAAGTTTGGACTATGATTGTTTACGTTGAATGTTGTTTTGTTGAAAAGTTATTGTTGGTTTGATATAACATAGACTCTCAATTCTTTAAAAAATATCAATTTATTAAAACATAAAGTTAATATAAAGATTTAATAGCTATAAGGTAAATATAAAGTTTATTGTTGTCATTGTGTTGGTAGCATGATTGCGGTTTTACCCAGCATGCTACTTGCCCGTCAGGGACAACACATGGAAATGTTGTAGTTGGGGGCGAGCCAGTTGTTCGGCAGTCCCACTGTTGTATATATGTTGCAATATTATGAGAACCACTGTAGCCAATTTACGCCATCACTTAATAAAATTTAAGTTTATTCTTACTGGTATTGTATTTTATGTTATTTAGCACTTTCATTAGTCTTTTGATAACGATAAGTTAACAGAGTTCAACTAAATTCTTGCAATTTTTTTATGAAAAAAACATAATTAAGTTAAATTACAATTCAAATTGATTTTTGAGATGGTTGACGGTTTGTTATTTTTTCATTGACTTTCTGAAAATACGTTGTACTTAAGGTTCACCTTTTTGCATATACACCTACTTACTTACATTTTGCAATGTCAATTAATTATCGATTCTCAGTAGTTGTGATAACGTAAAACATGTTTATATAAACAAACACAAATCAATATATGGTACAAGAATATATGAAATAAATCGATTTATAATATAATTGATGTAAAATACAGGGTTTCTGCACCCCTGATATGAACAGCGGCCAAAGCCTTTACACTTCAGTATCATCACTATTTAGTTCACCCTTTATCACACCCTTCATTACACCTCTCCGGAACACATTTACACATTTTATTCGGATAACATTGGATCTTATTCTCTTTTTCTGTGAAGTCGAAACTATAACGTCATAATCTGAACATTTTTACTAAAGATGACGTCACAGTACATTTGAAGGTCGAAAATACGTTGTTTGAAGATAGTAATGAAGTAATATCTTGTAATTTTTTTTCAACGTGAAAATGAAAACAAGGTTTTTAAATTCAAATATATAATAAAAACATCAAAACATGTCAAAAACTGTATCCCATCTAATTTCAACCCTCCACCAATTTCAGCCCTCTGGCATTCGGCCCTCGGGATGATATTGGAGTCTTCGGTTGATAGGGATATGATACAGATTGTGACATGTATTATTCTCTATAGAACACGAGGAATCTATCAGTAATATTCCTTTAATAATATATGTGATGTAATAATTATTTCAAGAACTAGCATGATCGTGAATCATCTGTGTACTGTGTTACATATTTTGTATTACATATACAATAATGCGTTGATGGATTATTCACGAGTTAGATATAACTGCAATTAATTTAATATCGTCAAAATCTTATAGAGATCTGATTATATCTGTTGTAGAATATCACAACAAAAAGTATACTGAAATATTATTTATTGTCGTAAAAGTAAGATTTTAGTCTAAATCAATCGCAATTTTAAAGAGAAAAGTGTTATCTTAAAGTCTAGTTATTAAAAAAATATTGTATTCAGTGCATTTTGTGTTTCTTGGTTTGATTCTACAAAATACATCGCTAAACAATTCATTTCACGTTTGTTATTTAAAAACATCGTCAGTAAACCACTTTTTAGCTACATGTATTCAGACTGGTTTTTCCTCTTTAATTTGATAATGTGTGTCTTTTTTTTTAAATACTGACATTAATTGAGCAAACACTGATAAAGACTTAAATGTATATCTAAATTCTGTACAGGAATAATTTCAATTAAAATTATTCAATACAATCGATGTTTCCATCAAAATCAGAAACTGTGATATATTTTTATCATCTAAAGTATGTATGCTTGTTAATAGATCATGCTAAATTTTAATTACTTCAAAGTACATTTCCTGGTGATTTTTCCGTGAATGTTTTATTCAATTATTAATATCAAACACTTTATATCTAGAAAAAAAGTTCAAAAACATATTCATCAACAAATTTTGATTCAAATACTTTTCTCCTATATCCCCGAGTACCCAAACTCCGTCACCATAAGCAGATAACGTCCCGCGTTTCTCTGTAAAGTATTTTTGTGGGTTTTATCATTTGCAATCACTAAATATAACCTAAAATATTAAAATTTATAAAATTATTAACGAAAATATTTTTATTATTATTCAAATAAGCCCTTTAAATACGACGTCTATCACACGTGCTTATCATAACTAATGAACCCAACTCCGTCACCCACATGCTCTATGAAATGCCAGGGAATGAAGACACATTATCAATTTAGTTAAAACTCAATTTGTATCTAGGCCAAGTTATAATAAGTAAAAATCGTCCATACAATTTAAATGGTATTTAATTTCATCGAAATGAAATGATAATCAGAATAAAAATATGGTCCTTGTAACAATAATAACAATGACCTTTTCAGAATGTATGGTTGCCGTTTGATTTCTGTCCTTACATATTTCAATTATTTTATATAATTTATTAATAGCGAGCGCAGCTCGCCGGCGCTGCGCGCGAAGCGAGCTTTAACGGCAAGGCGTGTGTGAATAGAAAATTCGGACCAGTTGCACATTCATTCAACGGATTTATTTGGCGTCAGTAAATCGGACCAGTAATGCATTGTTTTAATCGTCCCAGTAGTTCCCTGTAACCATGGCAATTTTTATCACTTCACACGCTCACGAGAATCAGCAAGACAATCAAAACAATAACCATGTATACGATATACAGTCAATGTTACCTCTAAAGTTCACCTCAGTACACTCTCAATCAAAAATAATCGAGTGACGTCACAAAGGTTTGCACAGTGATCCGATAGATTTTTTCGGCGTCAGTAAATTTGGACCCACAATTCATTGTACCTATGGTTTCCAACTCCTCACGTTCTCGCGAGAATCAAAGTAAAACTTTTGAGAAGCACATAAGATGTGTAATTTTAAGAACATCATGCTTTTTAAGTAAATAGAACAGTATACTTCGCTTACTTTTTTTCTCAGGGAAGTTTTAAAGAGTCAGACGACACTTAACCAACGTGAACTATGACGTCACAATAAGGGGAAATTACTCTAACTGAAGTTATTGTATATCTGCTGAAATTACTAAAATCCTCTCAAAATCTTGCAAAGCTAAAGAATGAGGACATTTCTTCAGATAAAGCAAACAGTTGTAACTTGCACTCATTTGGATGAATGCTCACATTTATTTTATTCACTATAATTACTGTAATTTCCAGGAACCTACACGTAGCATCGGTTTTTTAAAAAGGGGGATGGGGGTGGATGACAGCCTCATCCAAAAAATCGTTACAACCAAAAATAAAATAAAAGATAATTCTCAAAATTCTGAAAATTCTAATCCTTCAGCTCTTTAGCAGTTCAATGGTTTCCATTTATTACGCACTACAAATCCCAACCCGTGGGGGGGGGGGGGGGGGGCAACTCCATGTTCCTTTAATATGATAAGCATATATTTTTAAGCGTATTTTAAAAAAAAAATAAGAAGAAAAAATGTCGACTGCAAAAAAGGGGATGAACTGACGTTACAATCACTTTAAAAGAGGAGATACAGTGCAATGAACATTTATATTAAAATCTTTATTATTTAACAACATTGTATCTGAAATTAAACTGTTGTTCTACTTATAAATAAATAAATAACAAATCTTATAACATACGAACCTTATAAACTATGGATAATGGAAATTTACTGAAAAAATAGGTATGTTTTATTTTTTTGGCAATCAAATTTATTTACGTTGTTAATTTTATTTTTATTGATTTATCATAATTCATTGTTTGATCACATGCTGCGCCCGCCCCAACGGTCGCACCGTAAAACATATTATATTACTTATTATATTATTTATTTATTACATTTTTATAAATGTAGCATATTCGAAATAGCGACATACCGTATATATCTATACCCTGTATAAGGCAAACATATCGGCATGAGCGATTTGACGTTATCATCAAGTGTAGTGCATAAACACTATTGCGGACTGAAAAAAATATATTAATTACCTTAATTAAAAATGTATTACATGTGAAATGTTTCATCTTGACCTCTCTAAAGATGGCTGACCACCGTAAATGATCGAATGGGCCCGCATGTCCTAAATATCGATATTTTAGTGCACCCGTGAAAATGTTTTAGCTGATTCCACACAATTAATGGTTAATAAAATGAACAAGGTTTAATTCTGTTATGTTTTGACACATTTTTAAATTTCACCGTTGTAAATTGTTGACATTTGATTGAAGATTTTTGACATGCAAAAAACGACGTCATAATTGCACTTGATTTCAAACGGCGAGGAGTTTCCCGAAAGTGACGGAGTTGGGGTAGTGACGGAGTTAGAGGGCTATGCGATGTATCTTTCTTTCAAATTTGTAGCCGAACGCCATAAAAACTTTTGTGCACAGTGTCATATGGAACGAATTGTTGGCGATAATTTTTCCAGATATTCTAAGCCACGATATTAATTTAACTTACCTCACAAGAATGCTATAGAATGACAATAAAACTTGCTACCATTAAAAATAAATCGAACAATTTGATTTACCCGTAATAATCACAAACAACATGTATGTTAACAAACCAAAAGATCATGCGAATATCTTTGAAATGTTGTTGGAAAGAATTTTGAACAATATAATGCACGTCAAAAAGCCAATATTCCGCTTTTCAGCAATGATTACTACTACATCTATATGGATGTAAATATGAATATTAAATTATTTTTCAGCTTTCAGGGTTGTTTTTTTATTTTGACGATTTTTTTCTTCAATTGTTCATCCTATAATTTTCTATCGTTCACCGAGAGTAAAAGTTTAGCTGCACCGAGTACCTTATTATGAAGATGATTGTTTAATGAGATTATGAGAACGTTTAAATTAATAGTGATCAATTACAGTTGTTGCTGGGGTTTTGGGGTTTTTTTTTGGGGGGGGGTGGGAGTTTGGGGTTGGGGAGGGGGTGTTTTTTTTATTTAAGATAAAGATATTTCTTATCATTTGCCTTGAAACTGTGAGAGGACATTTACTAGGACTAGTATCCGGAAATAAATGTATGAAGCATTCATGATCTGATTTCCAAAAAATTCAATAAAGAATACTTATGCGTCATGTAGGTTTATAATTTTTTATTATATTTAAAAATAACACTTGTTATTTGTTTAATTAGGAAAATTATAACGATAAATAAATAATTTTCTGACTTCCTTATTACGTAATTACGCTTTTATACCTGAAATAAATTTCCGAATATTGTATGCAATATTTCATTAAACTGATTTGGTTTTTAAGAGTTGCATGCATATTAATAGAGTCACTAATATTACATAATCAGAAACATTTGAAAATGCTTTCCAGGTCCGGACTGTATGTATTTTATAAAGACGTCATAATATTGAATGGTCTGTTGACAATATCTCAAGCATACGGTAAGACTAGTGATATAAATGTTTTTTTAGTTAAAACAATATGGAAAGAACTGGTATCTCAAAAGCTATGACATTAATTGTAAGCAATTGCACTATCCGAACGGCGAGGTATTTTTTAAATTGATTGATTGATTGATTGATTTATTCATTTATTTTTATTTGTTATTCTTAAGTGTTACTAAGACTCCTTGCCAATTATTAAGGGCCAACGTTTTAAATTGATAACATACATGTAAATTAGAAACACCACATATTAATAGACC
The DNA here is from genome assembly GCA_020458035.1 of Magallana ariakensis. NCBI lineage: Eukaryota > Metazoa > Mollusca > Bivalvia > Ostreida > Ostreidae > Magallana > Magallana ariakensis. The sequence goes on along the minus strand of CM035811.1, from coordinate 37,387,445 downwards.
AAGAATGTTACTACTAAGTAAACTATTTCTTGAAATGGTTACCTTGTTGTCTTTTGTTATTCAAAATATAATAATGATATATAATAATAACAAGTCTGAATATAACGCTACCAAAATTGAATTGTGCAAAATGATACATGTAATCCCATTTCTGTAATATTTCCAGTTAATATTGCCCATAACAAACCAGCTTACCAACAACATCCACACAAAGCAGGCGACAACAAATTCGACGCCAGTAATGCTGTCGATGGGAGTAAATCCGACCTCAGACGTTGGGGAGGCCAATGTGCAGTATCAGCTGACGACAAGGAGACCGCCACCTGGTGGGTGAACCTGACCAGCATCCACAGCGTACACCACATTACCATCCATTACATGACCAACAATAAAGAATGGGGTACATGTAGAATAATATCTACAATATTCTTCTGATATGAGATTTAGAAATTTATCGTTTAAAATAACAGTTTATAATAGTAATTGTTTTAATAATAAAAAATAATAAAAAAATAATAAGTAATTTTAAATCTGCCCAATTAAAAATCTTTATCTATCTTAATTCCGTTATCTTGGACATTTATAACATGCTTTTAATGAATATCCATGTTCTGTGCATACCATTTTAAATGTTTTTTTTTAATATGATCAGTAATAAATGATGGATTTAATTTATTTCTTTTTTTTTGGTAGGACCTTTTAATTACTACGCACATTACTTTCTGGGGTTTTCTGTGTATGTCTCCAATACACCGGATTTATCAGAGGGAAAGTTGTGTTTTAAGGACAGCAACTTTACACTAAACACCATTCCCGCTGTCTTCACCACCACATGTCTTGTACACGGACAATATGTTATCTACTACAACGAGAGACTGTCAGGGGTTATCTACCCTAACGGCTATTCTGAGTATGCAAGAATTGACTTATGTGAAGTAGAAGTGTTTGGTATGTGTGCTTTAATAATGGCCTTAGCGATTCAGTATTTTATGAGCATGTTCAAAAAAGTCAGTTATTTTAAAAAATATTACCATCTGTTTGTATATGTGCACGTGTTTTTATGTTGTTTTAAAACGCTTATTCAATGCAAAACAATGAAATGTAAGTGTACTTAAGTTATGTATTCCAATAATAGATCATTGATGATTTTGAATGTCCTAATTTTGACGTCAAAATGTGTAGAAAATTAACAATAAAAATTTATCCCATTCATATAGTGTTTGAAGAAATGTTCAAACTATACCTAGAACAAATTGTGTTATAAATAACTATCATATCCCTATCATATGTTGAGTTGCTAAGATAAGGAAGTAAAAATATTCGTTATAAAACAATGCTAGGGTCTATACAGGAAAGCAAATAAAACTAATTAGGTGTATGTCCGCTTAAATCAAGGGTTGTCAAATATTCAAGAATTGCAGAGAGGAAGTCAGGTCAGGAAAACTAATAACATCCAACTGATAATGTTGGTTATGGAAAATACTATAACATTATTTATTCACATTCAAAGAGCTTTCTCAATTTCCGCATATATTTATTTTGACTGAGCGTTAATTCATACGCAATTTCCAAAAAAATATTAATAAATAAATAATCAAGTAAAACATTCATCCTTTTTTTTAAACGATGTAGCTTTAAATTTATTGTGTTTATTCATAGAAAAAAACTCTCTCTCTAATAAAATTTCACTACATCACCACATATTTAAAGTCTTACATGTATAAATGCGTTCTTAAATCATTTCTCGATTTAATGTTCATCAATACAATATCGAAGAGTTAACATATTTCATTTGAAATTTATCTTTGGAAAAAAATACAATTAGATATGTAAGATACATTATTGAGTACCTAGTTTGTAAATGTTATGAACAATTCGACGTTGAATATCATACAATATTCTTTGATTGACCTTGCGCTCTAGGTACATGTTTATAATATTAGATTATTTATCAATAAAATGTTCATTTAGATATTTTTATGTAATTAAATAACGTTCTGTCACTCTATCAGTTAAAACAGATAGCAATGAAATAAGTTTCCAGCCTTCATGGCATCATTTTAACTGCTTTTTTTTAAATTTTGGATTATTATACTATCCACATGAAACAAGGAGATTGGTGAATTCATTTTAAATATTAAACTTTCTAGAATGTGATGACGGGATGTTCGGAACAGATTGCAGTGGTGTCTGCGGTCATTGTCATCGGGGAGCCCAATGTGATAAAAGTACGGGAATGTGTGCTTCGGGATGTGAGCCTGGATATGAAGGGATATACTGTAACAAAAGTAAGATATCAGTTAATATGTATAGAAAAAGGAATAGAAGAATAAGGACAAAAACCCCTTTCGTTATTTTAGTAATTGTGTGGGACCTTTATGGATGTTCAATTAATGTATAAATTGTGTTATGTATGACTAGATATGATAACAACAGCTGTTCTTATGAATTACTGTTATATCATGTTGTTCAAAACTGTAAATGTATTTATATGACCAGTTACGCATTTCACCTTATTATAGCATGCCCCTTAATGCGTTATGGACCGAATTGTGAGCTAACCTGCAAAATGAATTGCCTGAACCAAACTTGTGACTCTAAAAGTGGAACTTGTCCGGTAACGGAATCGGTAGTACATGTATGTACAAAAATCCTATCAGAAGTTTTATTTATAATTATCAATCTGTTGGATGATAAAATATATATGTATTCATTTAAACATGTCTTTATTTGTTTATATGGCAAAATACATTTACTTCATTTTTTGATTGTGTTTTACTATTGAACAATTTTTATTTGTCAAAGAAATTAATATGTTTCCTCTTTGAGTCTGAAAGAAAATGATTGTCATCTACAGACATCAAACAATCTATAGTCAATTAAGTTCTCTCTGATATAATCGACAGTTCTAGTTTTGTTTTGTTTTGTTTTTAATTTCTTACAATTAAAATGTCGTCAAATTGATTAATGTATTTTCACTGTGACCATATTACTAAATATATAGATTGAAATGTATGTCATTATCTTATTATTAGAGTATTGTTCCTAGTGAACGGCTCCACTTTATTATCGATTTGTTTGTAAAATGTTGGTATTTTGATTACACATTTTACCGATACATCTCTTTGAGTACATATATTTCATGCAAACTGTTTCTGATCGATCTCTTTTCAGGTAGTTGAGAACAACAAAAACAATATCATGTTTTTGGTAATTGGTGGATCCTCAGGAGCTCTGTGTCTGTTGATCATATTTGTTTCCAGTTTATATAAAAGGTATTTTTTTTTATATATTTTTTTTATAAAGGAAGTCTTATACTTGTAACGCTTAGTAAGACTACTCGCTAATTGAACGAAAAAGAACGCACTTTTCATACTTTTTTAAATTAAAAAAAACACACACACAAAAAAACCAAACAAAAACAATACGAAACAAAAAATAACATTCATTTTTTTTCATTTTTGATGACTTATTGTGTTCCTGTTTTGTTACAACTGTGAAGTATTTTTACAGACATTATTTATCCTATTGAGACGTTGACAGCAATATTGATAATCATAGTGTATGCATGTTATGTTTCGATTAAATATAATCAATTATGCGATCAAAATAAAAATAATCAGAAATTATATCTACGATAACCTGCCAAAAATAGTTGATTGTTTTTGTTTTTTAAGAATTTCTACCTTTTTTTCGAAGAATGTTTCATAATATTAATCAATAAAATATAGTACAATTAATTAACTCTAAATCATTTGTTTTTTATGAAATTTTGTTTGAAATACATTTAATGTATTTTTTTATTATTTATATTTAAAACTTTTTTAATACTTTGAAATAAATAAAACGCAGGATTATCAGCAAACGTTGTCAATCATCAATGCCAAAGAAAACAATATCAAAACGTAAGTTTAATTTTAAGTACATTGTACACGTATTTCAAACTTTACAATGATATTTAAAAAAAAACCACAGTGCTTCTTGCATTGAGTGTTGTTGTTATACCGATCAAGTACGGACGGTGCGTGGATTAAACACTTTGCGGACAAAGAGAAAAAAAAAAAAAAATATATATATATATATATATATATATATATATATATATATATATATATATATATTTGCATGATTTGATTTTAGGCAAAACATACGAAAACACTGACTTGGATTTAAACACTGTCGAACCATCAAGGCGTCTAATGGAAAGACATTTTAATGCTATTGACAAAAATAGCTACGAACAAATACACATTCAAAGTTCCGCTGAACATATGTGCACTTACGATGAGTTGTTCGCCATTCCAATAAATTACACTGAATCCATCTCAATTACGACGGACGAAGAAGTATGTTTTGTGCTAACATTTGATTCCAAGTTATTTTTTTCTAAGATTATTAGAACTTTGTTTATATTTGAGTTATTTTTATTATATCTATCTGTTCATTTTATTTTTTCGATTGTTCTCAGTATGAAAATAAATAAATATCAATCATTCAGAAATTTTAAATTAACCCTCTACAAAACCTCCACAATATTCCGTTAGAGATTTCAGCATATTTAAATCATGGTGTGTCATTCATTATTCATATAAACCAAGTAAAAAGGTTTGACTTGTTCTTGAACAAAATATCACATTGTCCGAATCAATTTGCATGATTTATTGATATTCCGAATTGTGTATGCTTTTTATTGAGCATAAACAATTTGTTCTACAATACAAACGTTTTATTGTGGTTGGTGTCATAAGATAAATATAATACATAAATATCAATTTACCAACAATGTTTTTTATTATGTTAAATGTTGTCTTTAAAGTCCAGATCTCCATTCAACAAAGGAAAGATATATATGAATTGTACTAAAAATGGAGTCCAAACAACACGCCCGTGTAAGAAAAGCGTAATACTGATATTTTAAATTTGATTCAAACTTTAAAATAGAATCATTTCGTGATTCTAATTGACTTATATAAAAGTAATATGTAATAGAATACATTTTTATGATAGTCAACGTTTGACTTTGCATATTTAATGCAAGTTGACATTCCAAAGCAATTTAATCCTATGTGGTTTATCAATTTGATTACCCGTTTACAGATAATCAGACTAGAGGTCATCCAGAGTGGTGCACGGGGAAACTTGGCAATTATATCAACGTAAATTTCAATGGTGTAAGTGATGTTAAAATTTACAGTTTAAACATGCATAGTAGTGAAATAGCAATTTGTGAAAATAATTATGTTAAAAGACATGAATAAAGAGATCATATTCGAGGGATCATGGGCATTTAGGATATTTATTCTCTAGAATCAGTTGTTTATTTTGGTAACGTTGATAAAATGACATTTGTGTGACGGAAATATTCGTCCGGGATTGATTTGTTCTCAACCAACTATTCGCAAGTGATGAAAAACGTTAAATAGTTGATTGAAAGTTATAACAATCTACATGTATGTCTTTTATTGTTCAAATGTGTCTGTAAAGTAAAACGTAAATCGTCAAAAGCGTAATATAACAATTTGAATGAATGTATATGTCTGAAATTTGTTCTAGTTAAGGTAATTTAATACGATACACTTTGACAATGCTCTTAACGTGTACATGTTCATGTCCTTTAGGTGGTTTTGTAATCATATAGAGAAGTTGAAATCAATTAATGCCATTTAATGTTATATTTAAAATAATTTTTTATTTACAAATGAAGGTAACCATATTTTTTAGAATTAAAGCAAAAATAGACAAAATACTACTCAAAATAAAAGAAAAAAAAATCCCGATCTCTCAAAAATTGATTTTAATGATATAAATAATCTTAAGATAATTTACTTTGATTTTAAAAATCCTATTATATCATATCAGTAGAGTATAAAACCCCCGTTAGTTTTTGTTGTTTTTTTGGTTTTTGTTTTTTGTTTTTTGGGGGTTTTTTTGGGGGGGGGGGGGAGAGGGGTCTTTGTTAGTCATTCATATTTCATTGTTTCAGACAACTTTTACTTGTCGAATTAAGTTAACAATGTAAATTGGTTCAGTTATCACTGAAAAAGTTTGTTTTAAAACTATAGTGAAAGTAGTATAAAAAAAACATAAAAAATCCCCAAGACTGCGTTATATCTCCTCGCCCTCGACGTTTCGATGAAATTGATAATAGAGCTAAAATGGGAATCATTCTTCAGCAATTCCGTTAAATTGGTCTTTGTTTCTCAATAAAAGATCATATATTTTATTTTATTTTAGAAATGAGGTACGGAAATATACCACCAAAATGTTATCTACAGAATGTTGTGAACCTTTGCTGACCTGACAATTGCTTTATGAAAAAATATATATGTGTAGATATAGTACAAAAATGCTGTTGATATATATTTATCACCGACTATATTCTGATAAAAAACAACAGTGCTTTGTTAGAAAAAGAAGTAAAATAACGATGAAACCGAGTGTGTAACAGTTGTACATGTAGATGCAGTGAAAAAGATACATTTTTAATGAACACATATTTTTTTAATCATTTTACACATGAAACAATGTATATGTCTTTTTTTATTATCATTTTGTATAATCAACGTGCAAGTCGGGTTAACATAAATAATTAAAAATGGAAGTTGTTTCATAAAATGTCACTTTGTTAACCTTTCTTGGATTTTATTGATTTTGAGATAAAAAAAAATCCAATTCTATATACAATTTACTTCATGACGTTCTCTAATTTTACTTCATTAGCTGCTAATATCATTTTAATGAACATATATTTCTTATTAATCCATTCTTTTATTTATTTAAATTTAAATAGATTGATTTCCTTTCGGAATTAAAATTAATGGAGTTTATAAAGAGACATTAGGTCCGATTTTCACTTATTGTTGACGTAAACTGTTTTTCTACCGTTTCAGTAAACAGTTACCAAAACACATTTAAATTTTCATTTTATTCTTGATCAGTTACTTCAATTCTTACGTCGACTTAATATATATTCCAGTGAAATTAAAATAAAAGATACCAAAGAGTCCGAGTCAACTGTTTCATATTTAGAAATTTTAGTAGAAAAAGACAATAATGGTAACCCAACAACAAAACTGTATGATAAAACGTAATGCCTTCAATATATCTATCAACGTTCCTTACGTATGTAGGAATATGCATGACGTTTTTGTCTCTCAGTTGATTCGATACGGAAATGCATGTTCTACGTATGAACAATTTCTAAAACGAGGCAAGCTACTGACAAACAAGTTGATAAACACAAAATCATCAACAGTCAGTCTCATGATCTATTGAAGTCATCATTTTCTAAGTTCTAAGGTTGATACAACGACCTTGTCAGCAGATACACTCTTCTGCTAGTTCGAATGCTGACTGACGTTTTTATACTTATTGTTAGGCCATTACTACATGTAAGCACCGAATTGTCTAGAGATTTTTCCGTTTTCCAGATTACGACAAATAGTACACGGATTGTGCCCGGTCATCAGAGGCATGGCACCTGACTCTACCTCTAATTCTTGTAGAGGTCCGTGTTTGCTTTGCTTCTGTTTAGTATTTTTGTGTTGTAAAATTAAAATACTTGTAATAGTATCTTCTAAGGTTTGGGTTACATACAGAGGTAATTAAGCAATTTTATATTGTAGAAATTAAAATACGCCAGAAAGACGATGTGTAATGTAAAAACAAATTATTTTTAAATATTGTTATTTTTTCAAAGTAATACTGGACTTTTTGGGAATTTGTTTTCATCAACTTTCCGATGCAGTTACTTTGGCAAACCGCAAGTGAAAGAGTGTTTGTACCTAAGCACAAATCAAAACCGCTGACAACACTTAGTTCTTAAAATTAATCGATAAACTCGATGTAATGTATTCTGAAGCCTTGTTTTTCAAGTAAAGTTATTTATAAATATCTTTAAAATAGCAAGGTTTTAAATGGTACGAACAATTTAGGTAGTTTTTGTAGCCGTTTGTATTCCTACGCTAGATCCAATATAGTCTCGTTCAACTAGACACTCGGCCGTCTCCGTAAATATCCCACAAGCAGAGAGTCTCTCTTGTTTGCCGGAAATTAACGGAGATATTGTATGGATCCATACAGTTTCTCATAAATATTTCATTAACTGACACGTAGTTTCATAGAATTAATTCAATCGTTAAATATAACACAACATGACTCACATGAAAAATTCTAAAATTCTTGTCGAAAAAGTCCATGAATCTATATTATAAAAAATATGCGCAATTCAAATACATATAAGAAACTACTTGCCATGCAAATACGTCAGTACTTTAGTACTTTGATTCATTGTACTTTTGCTGCAACTTTTCTTATAAATTTGTTTCACTTCAAATCCATAATGTTTGGTAAATATCACAAGAGGAAAGTATTTATTTTCCTTTCTCCTTCCTTGACAATCAAGGAAGAATACAGTGTTTATGGTATTTGTGATGAGATGATTATGTCTTCCTGCTTTACTTTATAGCGCTATTTTCCTTCTCAATCCTTAACCCAGCATAAATAAGTCAAATTCTCGTAAATCTCTGTTTTATAGCTAAGACAAGGTTTACGTTTTATAAGAGCCGTTATCGGTTTCCATCTGGATCAGAAATTAGAGACTGCCTGGATACCTTAATCACAGATTTGAATTGTATGTATGTAATATTTTTCATGTTTCGTTGGTATCATGTATCACTGTTGGTATTTATAATCACATTCATGATACACTTTAAATTTAAAAAACAACAACATTTTTTTGCCTATATAAGCATAGGTAAAAAAATCGTAACATTGAAGTAATATGTATCTTAATAGTTTTATATCTAAGATATCTAAATAAATAGGAATGTGGGTATTACGTATGTTATAAGTAATTATTTTGTCTTTTTTCACTATATAATATGTGATTATTATTTTATTTTAATTTGCTGAAAAAAAAATTCCCAAATTTTATTAACAATCAGATCTTGAAAAGTTAAATATGAATTATTCGTTAATAAACAAAACCCCCAGTGAATCCCTTTAGACGTCATTTTTTTTTCTTTAAAAAGAATTAGTTTACAATATTGGTCCATTATTTTCTCCTGTAAATATCTCAGTTTGCTAATTATATTGTTAGTATGTCATTTTAATGATGTTAATTTATCCCAGCCAATTAAATGTTGTATGTCTTATTTTGATTTCGTCATTTAATTGAATTGCAATAAATGACATTTTCAATATCAATTTGGTTTTTTGTTTTTTGAATTTTACAACAAAAACAAGCTGCGAAATGCCAGTTATTTTCGATAGTAAAGAATTTAAAAAATTGTGTATATAAATATCTCTGTTTGATTACGCAATTTATAACAGAGTGCAACTATTGTTTGTATATCCTCTATCTTCCTTGCGGTTTAACGTAGAAATTGAGCCATTCCATTGCTCCGTTGTTTTTTGTTTCGTTTTTAACTTGTAAATTGATGAACTAGCAAGGCATTTGTTTGATGTTATGTTAAAAATAAAAAAATAAAAAACAAATGTCTTAGACACATCAAAATTTCTTAAAAACTAAAAAATGAATTCAACAAGGAAAATTCAACGTCATATCACTTCATATTGAAAACTTCATAATTGTCCCTTGCCTTCACAATGTCGTTTGAGAAATTGTAGTTTAGCTTTTTTCTTTTCTTTTTTCATTCGCAATTCTAATCTTTAACGTAAATTGTGATAATAAGAAAAAACCATATCATTATCAATGGCGAGTACAGATTTTCTATGGAACCATCAATGGTCGATAAACAAATCAATAAATGCATTTAAAAAATAAATTGAAAACAATAATAAACGAATTCAATAATAAAAAAAACAAATTTTAAATTAACAAAGACTTTCTATGTATTATACAATATTTTTTCTAACAAAAATGATCTATTGATTATTAAACGAAAGGGCCATAAACGTTACGGGAAAAAATCGTGATATACTAATGAAGCTTTCAGTTTAATTCGAAGATTTGTGATAGAAACAAAAGGAAGTAGGAAAACATATTATGTTTAAATCTTCCTGTTTCGATGGAACGTTGTTTATATGACCTATGTAAATATGATATGTCGAATTGATGTGTAAGTCCCAACCAGCTATTTTTTAAGTATTTTACCCTCGATATTTCGAATACTCGACTATCTCTAAGTTTTTAAACAGTCCCATCTAGTTTGAGATAACACAGTTTGTCTTTATTTCTTTTTCCGATTAATATTTATCACCATTGAGGTAACCTATTTTCACAGCTACACAATATGGTATAGCTCACTGAATTAAATTTACAGAGATTAATGCATGTATTAAAAACTCGAATTAAGTATACACTAGGTGGAAATACTTGAATGTCTCACCCGAACACCATGAACTTTCATATTAATGGGTGAAAAGTGAACCTCATGTATGTTCCTTTAATAGATTAACCCCCTTAAATATCCGGACTTCTTTTTGTTTTTAAGTATAAATAAATATAAACTTTATCTACGCTTAAAATGTATTTTTTGTTATGTATATTTTCAGATTAGATATCGTCAATGTAGGTTTTCTCATACAAAACATTTTTAAAATGTTATGTTTGTTGATGCTACCATTGATTGTATTCGCCTACGGTAAGTGTCTCTTTGTAGTTGGAAATAATTTGATAATGCATTTACGTTGAAATCAAAACCCACGAAGCAATATGTCACAATAAACAACCCTCTCTGGTCTTTTAATCTAAGCGCTTTGTATAGGTCTGAACTTTAAGCAATTAGCCAGCATCATTTTTCATCTCAATATGAATGAACAATTTTGACTAAAAGATAAACAAAATATTAAACCTATTTTTATCTCCTTTCTTTCTTTTCTCGGCCAAATACTGTCAAACTTTTGCCGGAGAAATATATGTTTTAATTAATTTTTGAACTGCAAGGGTCTAAGAATACAGGTACAAAAATACATTAAATACCACGGGGGAAGGAAAGTGCGCTTTTTTAAGGCTTATAATCATCATTGTTAGAAAGGAATTAGAATACGTTATTTTGTTTTAGAGAACATTGCTCTAAATAAAGTCACGTGGCAATTGTATCCATACGAAAATGAGGAACTTGCAGACTATCTGAATGCATCAAAGGCAGTTGACGGATTGAAGTCAAATCTTTCATTTTCTGGATATCAATGCACCATATCAGCGAGTGTGAAATATGAGGCTATTTGGCGTCTTGATCTTGGGGCCCTCCTTGGTATCCATCACATCACCATATATTATAGAACAGACAACATGCAATGGGGTGAATAAAATTATTGTCTTATTTATTATTGTCAACTGAAGGGCCCACTAATGAGAATGTTGGCAAATTTCTTGGATTTGCTGTGTACATATCAAACACGACGCTACTAGAAGACAGAGTCTTGTGTTTTCACGACTTCCATTTTGACAAGAACACCATTCCAGCGATATTAACTTTGAACTGTACTATGCACGGCAGTTATGTAACTTTCCAAAACAACCGGACCAGGAGTAGCTTTCCAACTGACTATTCACGTTATGCTTCCAACGATCTGTGTGAAGTTGAGGTGTATGGTGAGTATTGATATGTTTAATATCCGTTTAGCTTATATATAATATATGTATCAATTGCTGACATTTTTTAAGACGTACTGTACTTTTACATCATGATAGTTCTATCCTGACTTTTTCTATGTATTCATGTTTCCTGGTTTATATACATGTAGGAATGTTAAAATGTCCCATTATCTAGCGAACATATTTTAGCAATAGATAATTCTGTAGGATGCCATTCTCCATTTGTCTATGGAGAGAACTGTTCCAATCCATGTCCAGCTCAATGTAAAAGCCATCGCTGTCACATAGAGTCTGGTCATTGCTTTGGATGCAATGACGGATATCGGGGCTTAAGATGTGAACATTGTAAGTAATTATGTTTCAATAGCATAATTTCAAGTTGTATAATATTAATATCAACAAAATGAGTATGGATAAGGTCAATTTATTGGACAGTATAGATACAAACAATTACACATGACACAGATGGTATGTTCTTTATATGCAACAATAATTACATGTTATAAAAAATCAGTTGAACTTCATATCGAATATATTTTTTTTTGTCTTTAGGTATTCCACTCCTTTGTGTTCTTGTATTAAAAATTTATTGAGAAGTATATCATTAAAATCTGTAGACAAAACATACTTTTAAAATATAAATATTTATATACACAGATTTTTTAATTCTTTACTATCGAAAATAACTGGCATTTCGCAGCTTGTTTTTGTTGTAAAATTAAAAAACCAAATTGATTTTGAAAAGCGGAATCCAACATCTCCGGTGAATTTGCCAGTTTATGAATCGTCAAACCTCCTCTAGCACTAAAAATCACATTAAAGTCACTTCGTAATAACCGTAAATTGTCATTGCCTTGCGAATTGTTTATAAAATCCCTTAAACGTCTAATAAATGAATGTCCAAGAATCATCACCATGATGTAGCTGGGCCAAATGTCTATTTTTAAATTGTAAACAACCCTGCGTCCCAACGCGAGATGCTGATCGAGGATTGCATTAAAGCATCAAAAATACACAAAATAATACGCACCTTGACGTACATAACAATGTCCTCGATCCAATTAAATAATATTCACAATAATTCACTGCATTCAATCGATAATTCTCTGTACAATAAATAAAAACTCTCTAGCTCAAAATTCTGTGCTGCTGAAGCAATGGCGAAAATTAAAAATTGGAAAACTACTGCAATCTGATTGGTCAATAAATATGGGGTACCCCAAAGGTAAATTGGCAATGTACAGAGAAACCCCACAAATTGGAATGTTCCAAAATTTTGTACATAAAATAATTTAATGTACCATTAAATGTTTATAATGGGGAGGGGGGTCGGTGTTCGTCCCTCTAAGTTATGGCTAATTTAATTTGACCTTTTTGCACCTAAAATGCATATTCCGCCTGATTAGGATTTGTTGTCAGTTCTTTTAATTAAGGAAACTTATTTCTTCAAATACTGGTTTTTTTTATTATGCACAATAGTCACACTGAATAGAGGGATTAAGAAAATAAATGTACGAAGCTCCATGAATTTTTGTGTTTGACCTTATTGCATTTAAAATAGACAATTTCTATCATAAAAATAAATATCAACTAGACGCTTGTTGCGAGCAACAAAAGGTCTTCCGTTTGAATAAACCTTAAAAAAGACTATAGAGATAGTTGTTCTTTTCTACCATTTCTTAACACTTTAACATAGAGCAAAACCAATACCGGATATCTAAGACGCTATGTAAAAGTCAAACAAATATTGTAAAATCCGTATTGTGGCGTATTTCGATCATCGGTCACTTCGCCGGCATCAAAGACATTCCGCCGCAACAACAGTGTACTAACATTTAAAATTATTCTTATGTTTAGAATTACTTTTTTTCAATTATATGTCAAAGAGAGAGAGAGAGAGAGAGAGAGAGAGAGAGAGAGAGAGAGAGAGAGCTCTTAGCTAGGCTAAGCAATTTTTTTTTGCTTATTGGAATACAACTTTATATTTAGTATTGACATCTTTCTGGGTTGTCCCTTGAATCCAATATAGGTTAGAGAACTACGCACATGGAAGGCTACAACTGCAGAAAAGTTTCAACGAATTGTTTAGATCCGTGTTTACGCTGATGGTGTTTTGTATTTTTTCTTTATAATTTTGAGTTTGAATACAGTTCATTATCACCACATGTCATTGTAGAGTCGGAGTTCATACATTCACTGCTCCGCCGCAATCACCACCAATACAAGCAGGGATGACCACACACATCTGTTGATGCGATACAGATGTCCGCACACTCTGTACCGTAGGTTAAATTACATGAAGATTAGAAAGAGGAAGGATGTCAGCACTTTCAATCTTGCCGTACCTGTTTCAGTTTAACCCCAAACAGTCGTTGTGCAGACGCTATCGACACTGTCCCTATATATGTGCCGGCCTAGAATAATTTGTAGTATTTAAAAATAGGAAATCAAAAATAAACAAACTATCTAGACCTAACCCCATAAAAATCCTATACACACCAACTAATTTACAATGAATATCTATAATAGTATAAAAATGATTATGACGCTGATTGGTATTTATTAGAAACATAGATCACATTATCAAAAATCAATAAATCAAAGGGCAATAACTCTAACACAGTATAATACAAATAGATACAAAACTAGAAACGATCTCGTTACGAGTAACGAGTAGGTCTTCCGTCTGATTTGTTTTATATGATACGATGAAATATCGATACTTTTCACCAATCTGAGATCTCTTTGAAACTAGGGTTTTTTTTTGTCTCGGAACCGAAAACGGACGAACGGAATGAAAATAAAAGTTGATATTTCTTAAACATTTGCCTAGTCAAAGACATCTCAATCAAATATCTACCATTCATAATAGTTTTGTGTCTCAATCACGTAGAGTGACTAAAATCTCGTGGGTATCAAATTCAAAAAAAAAAAAAAAAAAGAAAGCTACCCAAGATATTTGATATATCTCACCGGAAGTAGAATACGTTTTGCTTATTTAGCATTGTTTAGATACCATATATCAGATTTTATATTGATATATTCATTCCATTTAAAAAAAAAAGTGCTTCCGGTGACGTCCGGAAGTTACGAGAATTAAACAAAATAGTGTAAACACAGATACATAAACAGGGCTATCATCCCACAAAGTTTGGTTGTTCAAGTCGTCAATGTTTTTGAGATCTCGTCGATTCAATGTTTTATGCCTCTGGACAGGAAACGGACAAACGGAAGTGCTAAGTGAAAATAATAGTATTTCTTGAACATTAGACAACTGTACTTTATTGTTCATCAATTTTATTAAAATTGTCAAAGAAAAACATTTAACTTTTAAACAACCTGATTTGTTTGAAACCTTTCGGTGAGGACCGGAAGTGACGGTTGACAAAATGAAAGCGGTTAAACGAATATCAAATGTATATCATTCCTGTAAGTTTCTGTCTTGATCACTTGCACTTTCTAAGATCTCACGGGTAAAACATTTGTTTAAAAAAAGGCTGAGATATTTGAGATATCTCACCGGAAGTATTTTTTTTTTTGTTTTTTTTTAACATCGGATAGATGACATATGTAAGGATTTATACTTATATTTAAAATCTATTTGAAATTAATTAAATGCGTAAAAAAAATTTTTGAAGTGCTTCTGGTGACGACCGGAAGTTATGACGAACAAAACAAAATAGTTTGAAGACATCTACTAATATAGGTCTATAATCCTACAAAGTGTGAATGCTCAAGTCCTAATCATTTTTAGGATCTCGATGCCACAAGCTTTTTGTCGCGGGACAGGAAACGGACGACAGGAAATGAATTTTTAAAAAATTGAAAAGAAAACTTCGAGATATTATTATTTTCTATTATTCCTGCAAATTTCAAGAAAATCTATTAAGCCGTCTTTGAGAAATCTTGTGAACAAAAACAGGGGAATTTTTTTTTCAAAATTCGTACCCAATTTTCAAGCCATGGCGATCTCTAAAAAATGGCGCCACTGGCGTAAAACAAAAACAGTTGGAACATCTTCAAACTATGGTCTACCTATCCTGAAAATTTCATATTCATATCTCTGATAATTTTTGAGTTTTTGTGTGCACAAAATAGGTCGTAAAACTGTACAAAAAGGCCGATAAATCGGTACCGGAAGTGACGACAGGAAAAATATCAAAAATGTATGAAGTTCATATCAAGTCTAATTATCTGTGAAAAAATTGTGGAAATCGGTCGAATAGTTTTCGAGAAATCGCGTGCACAAAATTTGTGGAAAAGAAAAATAATAACAACAATTTTCGTGCCTAGGCGAGCTCCAAGAAATAGCGCCACTGGCGCAAAACAACACAATAGTGCACAACTTCAAACTATAGACTACCTATCCTGAAAATTTCATAGTCATATCTCTGATAGTTTCTGAGATCAACTCTGCACAAAAAAGGTCGTAAAAATGTGCAAAATGGCCGATAAATCGGTACCGGAAGTGACGACAGGAAAAATATTAAAAATGTATGAAGTTTATCTCAAGTCTCATCTTCTGTGAAAAAATGGTTGAAATCGGTCGAATAGTTTTCGAGAAATCGCGTGCACAAAATTTGTGGAAAAAAATAATAATAACTAGATACGATCTCGTTACGAGTAACGAGTAGGTCTTCCGTTCAATATGTTAAACGATACGATAAAAATATTAATGAAATTTCAGAATTCCCAATCAACCCCTTTCCTTTTAAGTAATGTATACGATTGTCAATATCCTGTACAATGCTTTACAAAGTGTTTTGCTTTTTCACATACAGCACATTAAAGGTTTAAGATTTTAGTGCCTTAAAATCCCTAATTATGTCGTCAATGGGTGTGGCAATGACTTTTACACACTGATTTTGTTACGATCAACAACTTTGCTTCTATAATGCATTACAAAATCTTTATCGTTTTTAAGTTATCTGTAATAGAGTTTACGAGTGTCTTGGCCCCTAATTAAAGGGGCCAGCCCCTTTTTCTTGTATTCATTCGAAAGGTCTCACGAATACTAACAATTTTTGTACTTACACCTATCTTAAATTGTTGTTCATTTTTGAAATACAAATGATTGAATTTTTTAGGGGCCAGCCCTCTAGATCCTTCATGGGGACAAATATTAGTTTTTTGATTAGTGGAATCGATTTAAATTATCAATGGAAGCATTTCCTCTTCTACAATGCCTAACAAAATATGTTTCCTTCTCTAGATATATTGCGTCAAAGTTTAAGTACTTTGGCCCCTAAAAATCCCTTCTTACATAACAAATGGGCATAACAATGATTTTTTCTGTTAGATATTATTACAATCAACAACTTTGCTTCTATAATGCATTACAAAATCTTAATTGTTTTTAAGTCTTTTGTAAAACAGTTTACGAGTCTATTGACCCCTAATTTAAGGGGCCAATTCCTTTTTTTTGATTTTATACGAAAGGTCTTATGAATACTTACATTTTCTGTTCTTACGCATATCTAAAATTGTTGTTTATTATTAAGATAGAAATGATTGAATATTTTAGGGGCCAGCCCTCTAGATCCTTAATGGGGACAAATATTAGTGTTTTGATTAGTGGAATCGATTAGAATCATAACTGCAAGCATTTTCTCTTCTACAATGCCTAACAAAATATGTTTTCTTCTCTAGTTATATTGCGTCAATGTTTAAGTACTTTGGCCCCTAAAAATCCCTAATTACCTAATAAATGGGCGTGGCAATGATTTTTCCTGTTAGATATTGTTACGATCAACAAATTTGCTTCTATAATGCATTACAAAATCTTTATCGTTTTTAAGTTATTTGTAATACAGTTTACGAGTCTCTTGGCCCCTAATTTAAGGGGCCAGCCCCTTTTTCTTGATTTTATACGAAAGGTCTTATAAATACTTACATTTTTTGTTCTTACACCTATCTAAAATTGTTGTTCATTTTTGAGATACAATTGATTGAATATTTTAAGGGCCAGCCCTCTAGATCCTTAATGGGGACATACATTGGTGTTTTGATTAATGGAATCGATTAGAATCATCATTGTAAGCATTTTCTCTTCTACAATGCCTTACAAAATATGTTTCGTTTTCTTGATATATTACGTCAAAGTTTAAGTACTGTGGCCCCTAAAAATCCCTAATTACGTAATAAATGGGCGTGGCAATGATATTTTCTGTTTGATATTGTTACGATCAACAACTTTGCTTCTATAATGCATAACAAAATCTTTATCGTTTTTAAGTTATATGTAATAGACTTTACGAGTCTCTTGGCCCCTAATTTAAGGGGCCAGCCCCTTTTTCTAGATTGCGTTGAAAAGAACTTTTGATTTTCTACCACTTTTGTTATAAATGTCTTAACAAAATATCAACTGATAAAAAGATATAGATCAAAACGTATGAAAATTTTGAATAAAAATCCGTACCCAATTTTCGTGCCTAAGCGAGCTCCAAGAAATGGCGCCACTGGCGTAAAACAAAATAATAGTGCACAACTTCAGACTATAGACTACCTATCCTAAAAATTTCAAAGTCATATCTCTGATAGTTTCTGAGATCAGCTCTGCACAAAATAGGTCGTAAAAAACTACAAAATGGCCGATAAATCGGTACCGGAAGTGACGACAACAAAAATTTCAAAAACATATAAAATTCATATCATGACTAAGCATCTGTGAAAAAATGGTTGAAATCGGCTGAATAATTTTCGAGAAATCGCGTGCACAAAATTTGGAAAAAATAATAATAATAATAATAACTAGACACGATCTCGTTACGAGTAACGAGTAGGTCTTCCGTTCGATTTTTTAAAATGATACGATGATTTATCGATAAAACTTATAAAAATGACTGAATATTTTAGGGGCCACCCCTATAGATTTAAATGGGGACATATATTGGTGTTTTAATTAGTTAAATGCAGACAATTTCTTTTCTACAATGCTTAAAAAAATATGTCTCTTTTAGACATATTGCATCAAAAGTTAAGGACGTTGGCCCCTAATAACGTCATAAATGGGCGTGGCAATGAGTTTTTCAAACAGATATTGTTACGATCAACAACTTTGCTTCTATAATGCATCACAAAATCTTTATCGTTTTTAAGATATTTGTAATAGACTTTACGTGGGTCTTGGCCCCTAATTAAAGGGGCCGGCCCCTTTTTGTTCATTTCATACGAAAGATCTTACAAATACTAACATTTTTTGTTCTTACACCTTTCTTGAACTGTTGTTCATTTTTGAGATTCAAATGATTGAATATTTTAGGGGCCAGCGCTGTAGTTCCTAATGGGAACAGACATTGGCGTTGAAAATAATGGAATCGATTATAGTTATCAATACAAGCATTTTCTCTTCTACAATGCTTAACAAAATATGTCTCGTTCTCTAGATATATTGTCTAAATTTGAGAACTTTGGCCCCTAAAAATCCCTAATTACGACATAAATGGGCGTGGCAATGAGCTTTTCAAATATATCTTGTTACGATCAACAACTTTGCTTCTAAAATGCATTACAAAATCTTTATCGTTTTTAAGTTATCTGTAATAGTCTTTACGAGTCTATTGGCCCCTAATTAAAGGGGCCAGCCCCTTTTTCTTGATTTCATACAAAAGATCTCTCAAATACTAACAGTTTTTGTTCTTACACCCATCTCAAATTGTTGTTCATTTTTGAAATACAAATGATTGAATATATTAGGGGCCAGCCCTTTAGATCCTTAATGGGGACAGACATTGGTGTTTCAAATATTGGAATCGATTAAAATTATCAATACAAGCATTTTCTCTTCTACAATGCTTAACAAAATATGTCTTGTTCTCTAGATATATTGTGTCAATGTTTGAGAACTTTGGCCCCTAAAAATCCCTAACTACGTCATAAATGGGCGTGGCAATGAGTTTTTCAAATAGATATTGTTACGATCAACAACTTTGCTTATAAAATGCATTACAAAATCTTTATCGTTTTTAAGTTATTTGTAATAGACATTACGGGTATATTGGCCCCTAATTAAAGGGGCCAGCCCCTTTTTCTTGATTTTGTTGGAAAGAACTTTTGATACTCTACTACTTTTGTTATATATGTCTTAACAAAATATCAACTGATAAAAAGATATAGTTCAAAATGTGTGAAAATTTTTATATGAAATTCGTACCCAATTTTCGAGCCCTAGCGAGCTCCAAGAAATGGCGCACTTGCGTAAAACGAAAACAATAGGCACAACTTCAAACTATGGACTACCTATCCTGAAAGTTTCATATTCATATCTCTGATAGTTTCTGAGATCAACTGCTCACAAAATGGGTCGTAAAAGTTTTCAAAATTAGCAACAAATCGGTACCGGAAGTGACGACGGCAAAAATTTTAAAAACAAAATAAATTCAGACCACTTGTAATCATCTGTGAAAAAATGGTTGAGATCGGTCAAATAGTTCTCGAGAAAATGCTTGCACAAAATTTGTGGAAAAAAAAAAATAATAATAATAATAATAAGAAACTGTACGAAAACTATAAGGTCTTCCGTTTGAAACGGAAGACCTTAATAATAAGAAACAGTACGAAAACAATAAGGTCTTCCGTTGGAAACGGAAGACCTTAAATACAAATGAGAAATAGCTGCCTGCTTCACATGTATATAATCTGTCCAAAAACATTTGTCGATAAACGCATGTATACATGCATGCCTGTATTTACGTATGTGGAAAAATATTTAACAACCCTCAGTTTAAAGTCATGTATAATAATTGAAACATAAGCATATTGTTAGGAGAACGGTTATTTCCCACCCGCAGTCGATACTTGTTTTGTGCACACAGTCATTGAGATGGCGGCGTTTCTTTTATGCCGGCAAAGCGACCCGACGAGCTCCAATGCGGTCGTATTACATGGGTTCTTCGGCGGCATGACTTTGATGCCGGCGATGCTACGAGCATCTGAATTTAGATAGCTGCTGATAAAAAAAAAGACTGCCACAAAGCAGGAAATTAACGTTATTTCTAACCGGGCTCTATATTTGTACTGAAAAAAACCCCGATATTATTTAAATTTATGATAATATTTAAACGGAAAACATTTTAAACCATCATTTTCAAGATAAAATCGTAAAACAAACCACAATTAAGAAAGAAAAAAACGTTCGACACTCGGGAACTGAACCCGGGTCGCCTGGGCAGTAGTCTACCACTCTAACGACTGAGCTACGCGGACTCTCGCTTCAAGACTTTGAAGCCTAAAATCTCGAGAATGCGTAGATCGATTTTGAAACGGATTTCATTTTCTGAAGTTATTTATGTGTCTCTATCGAATAGTAACGTAAAAAAAATTCAAAGCAAAAAAGTTAAAAAATGACTGTTTTTTGTTTCCTTCCGGTGACGACCGGAAGTGACGGCGGACGTTCGGATATGCGTAGTACACTGCGGCAGGACACTTTCTACCATCCCTGAAAATTTGGAAGTTCTATCTTAAATACTTTTGGAGAAAACTCGTGAACAAGCAAAAACATAAAATCTTCAATATCTCGGGACCGGAAGTGACGACCAAAAAAATCCCATGTACTTTTCTTACAAATTTTGTAATAAACAAGATCTGAAAGTTTCATCGAAATCGGCTGAAGCGTTTTTAAGAAAACGTGGGAGAAAAAAAAAAGAATAATAATAATAGAGGAAAAGAAACAAAGCAATAACAATAAGGTCTTCCGTTGGAAACGGAAGACCTTAATAAAAACGTTTTTAATATCAAAAATTTTATAAGATTAATCCAGTTTGCCTAGATAGGTATTCAGTATCATTTTGTCAAAACATGGGGGTCAGTGATGTCAAATTTTAGATTTATGGCTTCAACTGTAAAATTATTACAAAATTTGACTTTAAAAATCAGACATTTTCTATGCATTCGCATGATTTTATGCTAAACGTCTATCACTCTCTTAAGATTTAATTTTGTACATGTCATACAGAGATTATAGAATATGTTGCAAACCTATCAAATGTTACACTTGTGAATAGTGAATAAAGTATAATAAAAAGAAAAGTATATTGAAAATTCATAAAATTGCTTGCTTCCGTCTTTTTCGTCTAAAGAAACATTCCGCACGTAAATAAAATATTTCCCCCCGAGAACTCGATTTTTTCTTGAATTCAAACGGATTTTCTTTATGAATGTTGTGTAATTATGAAATAATAATATTTCTGTTTTAATTAGATAAATAAAATCGTATTTTTTGAAAATAAAATGATCATCTGCAAAATAAAATCATGAGGAGTGAGATTCCTTAAATAACGTTGATTCTAAAGTAAGATTCTTCTTTTATGTATCTTTATTTTTGTCGTGTGAAGCAGGAAAGTTTCCTAATATCACGCTTTGTGATTAAATTGAAAGCAAAATCCTTACAGACTGTGAAACCCACAAATATGGAGCCGAGTGTGCAGAAGACTGTGGGCATTGTATAAATGGACGGAAATGTAACCCCTTTAACGGTTTCTGTTACGCTGGCTGTGAGACAGGGTATTATGGAAGTCAATGTAAAATGGGTACAGTTGTAATGTTTAAAGACATTGATTTTTATAATATATTGTATGGAATGAAAAATTAAATTGAATTTAATAAAAATGAATTCTAAAAATATTAACAAAATTATAGTTCACATAAGACCTCTATCATATATCATGTTTCATTAAGAAAATTAAAGCATTTTTTTTTATCATTATTGTGTGGAAATATGTGCAGGGAAACTTTTTTAATCTATATCCATTAATTTTCTCTTCTTTATATCGTCAGTTTTACAGAGTGTGATCAGATTTTCCGAATCAACACACTCTGGTTATCCCATTCCGTATTACACCTCTCTGAAAGTTATGACGTAATACGCATTTAATGTCTGCATTTAAGCGCATTTTAAAAGAGTTCTTTCCAAAATAGCTTTGTTATATAAGAAAACGTCATACAGTTGGTTTTAAAAAGATAGTTTTGTAATCATAACTTTTAGAAAGATATCATAACAGTAACTTGATTCAAAAAGCCAAATAACGTCTCGATGCCAGGCGCGGATCTTCAGATTCTCGTCTCGTTTGATCAGATGATCCGCGCCTATTAATTTTACGTGCTTGAGCCTTTAGATTAAGTTCCTGTTATAATAATATAAATAAAATACACACTTATAAATATTATTTTACCCCCAGCAAACAAATAAGGTCACTTTGAACCTGATTATTTATATCAATATTCATTTTTTTACATGGTTTTGAAAGGAATATGAAAGATGCTTTTAAATAAAATCATCAAATGAAATCTCATTTGTATAGTTTAGTTGTTTGTCGGTAAAATTAAAAGTGTAAATTAAAAATAAAATATTTTTAAAATTGTAGAATGTGATGGCAGAACATACGGTAAGAATTGTAACAACACCTGTGGTCATTGTCACCGATCATGTGATAAAATAGCAGGCGAATGTCTCAATGGCTGTAAACCGGGGTATAAAGGGGCCTTCTGCAACAAAAGTAAGAGACTGTGTATTTTATTTTATTTTATAAATTCAGTAGCTACAGAATAAAAAAGAGACACACAGGTTACATTAATTTTTTGAGAATAAACAGTAAAGGCAATTAACATTTTCAGTTTAGGCAATCAAAAACGTGTAAGAAACAAAAGCAATCTTACATTGTGTTACCGCAAAGCAAATATTATTAGTGTTTTATTTTTTGCTATATATATATATATATATATATATATATATATATATATATATATATATATATATATATATATATATATATAAAAGCACTAAAAATAACCAACGACATTAACAATAAAGAAAAATATTGTCAAATTTTCGGGACAACCCGTCCCTTCTTCAGGACAACAAAGTAAAAACTACATATGAAAGGAGAAAAACATCTAGAAAACTAGCACTAAACTAAACACTAAATAATATATAAAACACCGGATGGGAACGTGGCAACTACATATTTGTATTAAAGATCATAAGCCCGAGAAAGAAAAATCACGTCCGACGCAGCGGACGGTCTGTGTAGAAGTGCTGAGAGATAACGCGAACGAATTAATTAGCTAATTGGGGGTTGGTGTTAATTAAGTTGTACTAGTAAGATAATTCGTAATGAAGGTTTGTAGGGGAGACAGGCTCTGTAAATGACCACATAAATATACACAAAAGTGTAAAAACTAATAGGAGTTAAATAAAGAAAATAAAATGGATAAAACAATAATTAAAAATAGCAAAATAAACAGTAATGTAGGTCATGTGTAGTTTTTACTTTGTTGTCCTGAAGAAGGGACGGGTTGTCCCGAAAATTTGACAATATTTTTCTTTATTGTTCGTGTCGTTGGTTATTTTTAGTTATATATATATATATATAATTTTTCTAGTTATTTTTTTTTAATTTTCTTTCATAGCGTGCGCTTATATGTATTATGGATCGAATTGTAACTCAACCTGCAGCTTAAAATGCCAAAACCAAACTTGTGATTCTAAAAGCGGATATTGCCTAATAGTATGTCATTTAATTATCATAGCTATTTAACTTGGTGGTTATTCTTGCAAAATTGTTTTAGTACATATAATGAAATTGGATATACTATCTGTTTTTATGATGTAAATATCTTTAGCATTAAAACAGTATATATAAAATGTGGGTGTTAATCACAGTTACTATTCAAAAAGTTTCGTTACAAGTTTACTTTCTTACTTTTACGAGATGGTACATAAATATCATGTTAACACAATGCAAAAATCTAAATGATTTTTATTCTTACACTTTATATTTCCTGGAATATAGTTTGATTTTAAATCTTTGTCTTAATGTTCTTATGACAATCCCAATTTATTTGTCTTAATGTCCTTATGACAACCTCAACTGCAATAAATGTGATAAAATGACATGTTTAAACTACCTTGAATAGTTTTTTTTTCTTCCTGCTTTCAACTATCAATTCGAATGATTAACAATGCTTCACCACAATCATTTACGACATTTAACAGGAAAACGAGACCGAGAACAATCTCTTGTCTGCTTATGTTGGTGGATTTATTGGATTTCTGTCTCTTGTGGTGATAATAACAGCGGTCATACTTCTGTATAGAAGGTAACAAATTAGGTTTCTCAATATTTACATGTAAAAAGCATCTCATAATATGTGTTTTATATGAATTAAAAACATTTTGTTTTCGTTTCAACTTTGATATATACATAGGCACACCATTCAGAGGGGTTTATTGAAGTCACCAAAACGTAAACTAAGAAGTAAGTTTGTCATGTATTTTAGGAGTAATGATTTGGTGCATTATATGGGTACAATAGTGTTAAGCAAGAACGTATTTTACTAGCGACTATGATTATTGCTCAAATCACATAAAAAGTTTTGTAACTTAAATTTAAAGTTGAAAAGTGGAATGAGTAAGTAATAATGATTCAATCTTTTTAAAGTATACATGTAACACACTACTAAATATTTATGATATAGATGTGTCTTCATGCCGAAGTTACGACACTTTAGAATTAAACACCAACATTTTGCAAGAAGAAGCAAGATTGGCTCAAACAAATGTAGACCAAACGGAAGTTAAACGTTATGTGACCACTGGAAACGTTTATGAAACACTGAATGTGAAGAATTCCATTGGTGACATGGGCACCTACCAACATTTGCTGCTTGACATTCCGATGACTGAAATAGGGTCCATTATAACAAAGAAGCAAAAAGAAAATGCTGAGGGATTTAAACGAGATTATGCAGTGTGTATCTTTAATAAAATGTCTTTGTAAATATAAGTTATAGATAATATGTAATTATTTATCTTTAAGCTATTTTATCTTTTTGATTTCGTTGTTATGATCCAATTCCACCTAAGCCATTGTTTCTACTGAAAACATATGACATAGTTATGATTCCTTTTCACGTAAGTAACGATTTATTATTTGTTTCTTCTCTTTGTTGTGTTCTTTTTAGTCCCTTCCATACGGCGAAAGATTCCCATGCGACGCAGGGAAATTATCTGTAAATCGTCAGAAAAATAGAGATCAAAAAACACTTCCATGTAAGGAAAATTGTATGCATTCCTTGTTTGTAATAGTTTTGATTAATACATATAAATAAGAAATATTTTACTCAAGCCATATTATAATCTAAAAATGTTAGTATTCGAGTATCGACCTGTTTTCTTGAACTGATAAATAATAAAATACGTATTATTATTATACCCGCACTGTTTAAAGAAAGTTCGGGTATATTGTTGTTACCCTGTTCCGTCCGTCAGTCCGTCCGTCTGTCACGTTTTACTTTCTCAAACTGCTCTTACATCTTATAAACCAGCAAACTGAACTCTTGGAGTTTGATTTGAGGTATCATGTTGTTTTGTATAAAGGTTTCAAAAATTCTTTGGTAGCTTGGGGGTCAAATAATTGGTAAAAAATGACGTTTTTTTTCACAAAAAACCTTCTTCCTCGAACTCCTCCTACATTTTCAACAATAGACAAATCATCCTTTGGAATATGTTTTGGGGTATCCTATAGATGCGCAATAAGGTTTCGGAAATTTCAATTTTGACCTCGGGGTCATTTGGTGGCTGAAAAATGACGTTTTTTGGGTGTTTTTTTTTTTACAAAAAATCTGGTTTCAAAAACGTCAAATTTGTTTGCAGTGGCCAAATGATCTTATAGAATATGATTGGGGGTGTCATTTTGAAGTGTGATCAGGTTTCAGAAATTTTTGTTTAACATAGGGATCAGTGGGCAACAAAAACAACGTTTTTATTGCCAAAAAAGTATGGTTACCATAACTCCTCTTACAACTTTTGGAATAGCTATGTCATCTCCTGGGATATGATTGGGGCTGTCCTATATATGTGCAATAAGGTTTTAAAAATTTTAATTTCATCCAGAAAGTCAAATAGTAGGAGAAAATTGACGTTTATCACTCCTAAACAAAACCTAGATCCCAGAACTCCTCTTATGATTTAATGAATAGACACATCATATCTTGGGATATGATAGAGGCTGTCCTAAAGATGTGCAGTAAGGTTTTAAAAATTTAAATTTCATCTAGGGAGTCAAATAATAGCAGGAAGTTGACGTTTATCACTCCTAAAAAAACCTGTATCCAATAACTTCTCTTATAATTTAATGAATAGATACATCATATCTTGAGATATGATAGGAACTTTCCTATAGATGTGCAATAAGATTTTGTAAAATTTAATTTAATCCTGGTAGACAAATAGTAGCATGAAATAAACATTTATCCCATGCGCAGATCTAGAGGGGGTCAGGGGTCCAGATCTCCTCTTCAAAATTCAAATTTCTTTAAATTACATTTAATTTATAAAATTGCCAAAAAAATGCCCCCCCCCCGGCAAACTCAAATAACTGTTCCTCCCTCCCCCCTTCCCCTGGAAAAATTTTCTGGATCCACACATGTACGTATTTCTCCTAAGACTTTAAATAAAATGACGATTTTTTTCTCTTAAAATAAAAAAAAACTTGCATTTATTTTTGCTTAAAATAAAACAAAAACCTAATATATTTACACTTTTCTTAATTGTCGAATGATCTATTAAAATTGAAATATAATTTGGGGTCTAAAAGTTTTATAAACTGGCAAAACATGTTTTTCTTAAAAAATATCACATTACACCTTGCATAATTGACTAACGATCTATTGAGATATGATCAGAAGTCTTATATTCTGCATAATATTCAAGTTAAAATTAATAACAAAAAAATTATTAAAATTAAATGTTTATCCTCCACACTCCCCGTCAGATTCAGAGTCTTCTTTGATACATTCTTACATGTGTACAGTTGCAAATTTTAAGCCATTTCTTGATTGGTATTTTTCTTTAGATGCACATTAAGATGTAGGAAATTGCTTTTTAAATTTTATCGATAAGATAAACAAAATGTTATATGTATCCGGGGCAATTGTAATCCTAAACAAAGCAGGGTCATCATTAGGCTAGGAATTACCCACATGGAACAAACACTATACATATGAATAAGATAAAATACTTCATTATATCCAGTTCTGGAAGGTCAGGGTGTCTCCAAGGGGGCATAACCTATATACAATTTGATGCGCACAAAGAGCAAGAATAAATATGGTTTAGGGATGGGGGTTCTCAAAAGTTAAAAATTATCAAAGTATATCATCATTTCCTATTTCAGAGGGGTGGTTTAAAGACAACTCCTGGGGGCCATGTACTTACATAATTTGATGCATCATAATGATATTGGAAACAAAAATACACATGGTTAAGTGGTGGGGGTCTCAACAGTTTTCAAGATATTTGGTATTTTCCTGGTTCATTGGGTCAGAACAATCCCATAGGGTCATAGCCTACATTTTATTTGATGCATCATAATACATTAAGAAAAAAGACCCTTTTCTCCCCATTAAACAAAACTCATATAGGCATGATAAGTCTCTACACTTATTTATATTTAATACAAAATGTCACAGGGTCAATATGGGGTCAACTTAATATTTTAAGTCTGACAAATAATAAAATAACTTTTGCAATTAAAATGACAGAAACTATACAAATGCGATAGGATAGGTAACAATGATGAGCTTGTTTAGATATTAAAAGATGATGATACAGTATGCTGGCAAATGGAGATCACTTATTTAGAAAGTGAAAGTAATACTTAAGTATACCAGTGTCTCATAATATTGTGCGAGTACTACATGCGAGTACTACATGTATTATGCTTACCTAGATTGGTCAACATCATAACGATAATCCAATTAGAGCACAATATGAATCCATTAATCAGCTGACCATCACAAAAGAAACTTTTATGCCTGTTAATTAATCCTATTCTGCACATGGAAAACACATATCGTTATGTACACCACGTGAAACCCATCTAACAGAAGAGCTTGGTAAAACTAGTACCCGCTAATGCGACATGGGTTGTGTACGTAACTTCGGACAAAGATCATTTTCTTGTAACATGCATGTATTTTCATGACTTTGTTCTTTAAAACCCCTTGTACTATTTTATTATGTAAATAACTATGTAAAGCACACATTTCAGCTTTAAGGTTGTACAGGACACCTGCAAATTGTGATGAACTCCCTATTGCAGAAATAAAAAATAAAGTATAAATATAATATTTCCCCCAAAAATAATGTTACCTAACAGTGAAGTGCAATGGGTTAGAGCATTAACTATGTGCCTGTAGAGAGTTCAAATGCTGCTGGTGCTTTCCTATTTTTTACTTGAAAATTAATTGAAAATTTATAAAACACCACTGTGAAAGAATTTTGATTATAATGCACTTTACTACATATACAGGCTTTCTTTGTTATCAAAATATTCTGATGTTTATTTATTCATGAGGAGTGTGTGTGTGTGGGGGGGGGGGCAAAGTAATACATGTAACTGTGTTTGCAGAGGGTGGGGGGATTGGGGTCAAATGTGTATTTTTTGGTAATTTAACTACATGTATTAATATAAATGATTTATGATTTTTTTCAAGGGTGGGAGGGTCTGGACCCTCGACTTCAATCAATCCTCATAATCCGTGCACACGATGATGTTGGCACTTAGAAGCAAATCTAAATTAAGCCGGCAACCGCCAAGCGAAGGGGGCATAATTTAATTTTGTTTGTAATAATTATATAGACCATACTTTCTATGAAATGAAATGAAAAGATTATTGATTAACTGAAAATTCACATGCAAACAGTTCAACCACAAATTGTACATAAAGGGCCGCTCATGTGTATTATCATCGTCGGAACCCACGGGTTTTCTATCCGTTACACAGCAGTGTAACGGATAGAAAACCCGTGGGTTCCGACGATGTTGTATTATGTGCATGTGGCATTCGTTTTGACTAAAACTGGTACAAAACAGTGTTATTTAGGGGCGGGTATTACTGTCTAATGACAGCATCTAGTTTTATTTTGTTTTCGTTTTAGATGATCACTCTAGAGTAATCTTAAGACGGTACGTAGGAACGGTCTGCGACTATATCAACGCTAATTACATTAGTGTAAGCGTATTAAACGTTGAATTTGTATTCATTAATACCATATATGTATGAAATAATGTGACATTGGTATGGTTAGAGACAGTAGGTGCGTTCAGAGTTCACCAGATTGTTACCAACGGCAGATTCGGTCACCAATGTCTACAAATGGTTCCCAATGGTAGCAATTGATTACCAATGTTGACCATTGGTGTACTTTCAATTTCAATTGAGGTCACCAAATCTACCAGCAGTCTAGAGCTTAGGCAAGTTTGGTAGGTGACGTCACTATATGCTAATTCAATATGGCGAGCTATAAGAAATCTATAGAAACTTATGTAAATAATGATTCGTTGTATAAAATATGTAAACATCTCGTTGCATAAATATCTTGAATACAATGAAAGACAACTGAGGGCTTCTAGAGTCTTTCTATGTACCCAGGCCCCGCCGTCACCAATATATGTGATGATATACTTTTTGCTCGTGTTAAATATGATTGTAAATAAAAAGGTAAAGCTTCTTTCATTATATGCCCTAAAATTCAAAAGTACACTTTTATTCTGTTTACAAGAGGGAATAATACATTCAAAAATTTGTCATATTCGTTAGATGTAGTAAAACAATAATACAAAATGGCATATACCTTCCCATAGTTTTTTGATAAAGAAAATGTGTCTGTCGTCGTCGCCCATAACGAAAATTTTTTTATGTTTTATATGCTTTCTATTCAATAAACTATTGTAAAATTGAGTCTACTGCTAAGTTTTAAGAAAAATACGGTATAATGCACTTTTAATGATAACACAATTGCCAATCAGGTAACTATTTATAGCCTGAGATTTTTTTTGGTTTCATTGTGTGAGTAAATGCTAAATTTCCATTGTTTGTGATATTTTTAAAAATCACTTAAAAAAGGTCAAAATATGACTGAAAATGTACATGTACCCAGTTCTTTTACAATTTTACGATCATTGCATAAATGATGGATTGATAGTCATATTGTAGTAATCAATGACGTCTTTTGTAATATAATTAAGAATAAAATTGTAAATTTTTTGTATTTTGACCTCAATATTTTAGTAGAATAAATCATTAAAGGAAGCATTTTTGATAACTGTTTCGGGGAAATACAGTTACTGCAGTAAATTTACAAGAGGATAAATTTTTCCACTGTTTTATATGTTCAGATGGTTACAGTTGGTAACCAAAGGTAACCAAAGACTACCATTTGTTTGAATTTGACCAAAAATCGTTCATGGTTTTACCTATAAAAATTGCTACAAATGGCAGCACTTGGTGACCATTGACTACCATAGTTCACCGATGGCAACCAAATGCAAATCTCAATTTCACCAATGGTACAACTTTGAACGCACCTAGTTATTCAACACACACGGATATCTTATATCACAATTTAAAGATATTCCTTTTTAGGTCTTTCCACCTTTCAGGTGAAAGACCTTTTGTATTTCTTATGTTTTTTATTATTCTTATAATTTTTCTTTTCTATTTTCCTTGGGACAACTTTTTTATTGCTAGACATATTGAAATAATTTTTTCTTAATGTTATTCACCATAAAAAGTTATGGTACTAAATGACCCTTTGCTTAATAACTCCCAGAACTTACAAAGTTATCGCCCTTGTGTAAGAAAAGCTTGTTATCGCTACTCCTCTGAAACCATAAGAGATAGAGACTTGGAACTTTTACCAATGTCTTCAGTACACTTAAAGGGTTCTTCAATATATAATACCGAAAGGATCTGAGGCCCCCTTCTATTAGTTATTGCCCCTGAAAGAATTTAAATTTCTATAAAATCACTTCCAACTTTTTTATTATTTATCGTAAAGACTTCGGACCACTTGGGATGGAAGCGTCTACCTTGGCCAAACAAAATGACATAAAGGTCAAAGGTCAAGGTCATTTGGAAATCTGTTAATTTATGCGTTTTTAGATCTCTTTTGTTTAGGGTGGTAGTCAGAAACTTGTTCATGGATATAGTAGGGCTTCTTAAGACATTTCAAAATATAACCCTTCAGCCCCTACCTTGAAACAATTATAGAGTTATTGCCCCTATTGTACAAAATGTTTGTTATCGCTACTTCTCATAAACCATAAGAGGTAGAGACTTGAAACTTTTACTAATGTATTCAGTACATTTAGGGGCTCCTTCAGTCTTTTATACCGAAAGGGCCTGATGCCCCCTTCTAGCAGTTATCACCCCTGAAAATTTCTTAATTTCGTTAAAAACACTTACAACTTTTGAACCTTACATCGTAAGGGTTATAATACTACTTTAAATTAAAATGTTGACCCTTGTAAGTCAATATGACATAAAAGTCAAAGGTCAAGGTCAAACAAAATAAAATTTGCATATTTAAGTTTTTGACTTTTTTTATAATGTAACGCATAGAAATGTTTTATTAATTATATTGAAACCCAACATAAAAAAATAATGAGGTGGAAAGACCTCTAATTGTTCGAGAACAATTAGTCTACTAGTTTCTGTTTTCTTTCTTTAGGGAACCGAACGAAATAATGAATACATTGCCGCACAAGGTAATATAGATGTGCATCAATTATACATATGTGTAACTACAACCCTTTCGTTCACACACCTTTTTTTCCGTGTTAATTCCTGTTTTTATGTCCGTTTTTAATTGTACATATGATAATCATATACAGGAAATAGAAGTAAATGCAATTAGTAATACTATTTTTGCTACACTTAACATGTAACAACATTGTAATATTGACTTATCAACGTCGTGCCGATTAATCAAAAAAGTTTAAATGTGTCTGATTTGCGCACGGGCACCTGAGTGTGGTTAGATATTTTCCCCATAGTATTAATAGATAGTACATTGTACCTTATAGTACACAAGGTACACATCCGTAAACATCCGTCCCCTTTAAGACATTTATTCCATATCTAAGGTAGAAATGCAGATTAAGGGGTGTTTTCCATTAATGACATGTGTAATGCGCCGTTTTCATTGAATCGGTTTTAAGCTTAAGTGCTGAAGGACCGATCAGAAGACGAAAGGATCAGAAAATAATTTTACTTATGAGTTTCAAGCAAACATTCCACCTTATGTAACAGTTTTAAATGAATCCAAAATGGCGGTGATGTGTATCTTGTGTATTATTATAGGTAGAGGTAACACATTTTTTTAATTATGTGAAAAATATAGAACGCCAGGTGCCTGTGAGGCGTTGCGATAAATTCAATATCTTAATTTCTTTCTTTTCTAATATCTTAACGTCTTTATCTCTATTTTTTTCTCTCTCTCTCTTTTTCTCTCCTCTCTCTCTATCTCTCTCTCTCTCCATTCTCTCTCTCTCTCTCACAGTTTTGGCATGTGCCACGTAAAAATAAATACAGTTTTGAAAATTGCCACGTCTAGGACCCTTTGAAACAACTTTAACTGAGTTTTGGGAGATGGTGTGTCAGGATCAAATACAGCAGATAATCATGTTGACAAATCTTACTGAAGGAAAACAGGTGATATTTCACATATATTTTCTGATGTCACAAAAATCAGTTAATTGCATGTTTGGTATGTTTGTGCATTGTACTGCTCATTTATGATGAAATAGGAAATATCATTTGGGTATAATGATAATAATAACAGTATGTTTTCACGAAAAGACGAAATGACGATTTCCTACTTTTGTTTCTCTTTTTTCAAAAGTATTGGTAATAAACTGCTTAAAAAACACTCTATGTTACAACCGAAACAAATTACACAATACATGTTTCTAATTATTGTTTAAGGTAAAATGCTACCAGTACTGGCCAAATAACGGGAAAATAGAAATCTATGGAACAATTTCTGTTGAAGTCATTGAAGAAAAGGTGTACGCTTTCTTCACCAAGAGACGATTTAAAGTGTCTCAGCTAGAAGTGAGTAATGACTTATAACTGAAATTGCATTGTTCTTGATCGCAACATACTTGTGTAAACTAAATCGTGTTGAATTGCCTGCATTAGATGAAGTCGAAAACATGCAGATCTAAAGATTATTTTCTCAAATGAAATAAAAAAATATGATTATTCACATTAATATTAAGAAAATTGAAAACACTCATTAGTAGATAAGACGATACATTGTATGAATAATCATAAGTTTAAATTATGGATTTTATGCGCATAGTTGAATTTCAAAATTTCCCTGTAGATGACATCATACGTGGTAACACAATTTCATTATACCACGTGGCCTGATCACGAGACCCCAGATCCTCTGTGTTTAGTCATATTTCACAATCACGTGACCAATGAAACTATTGCTCAAGGAATATCTCCAATCGTAGTTCATTGCAGGTAAACCATTCTTTTTAGCTTCAAACAATTTGCATTTACGTATGGTTATGACATTGTTAAGAATACAGGATTTCTTTCAAAACAGTGTGTACTTGTTTGCAGATTTATAAGCTTAAAAAGCTACTTGAACCTGAATAAGATAGTTACATATATGACAACAAAGGAAATATATGTGTTTAACAAAGAGCTTTATTTACCCTAATATCTGTATTTTTTTCTAATTACATGTAAACACAATGATAGAACTAAATGTTGACGTATGTCTGAATGTATGTGTAGTGAACTGTCCATATTTGAATGGTTTATTTTAAAAATAATTTGATCTTACAGCACAGGAATTGGTCGTACGGGAACATACATAGCTCTTGACTATCTATACAAAACTGGAAAAAAGTCTGGCAGTGTCAATGTAGCAGAATATGTAAAAACAATGAGGGGGGACCGAATGAACATGGTTTTGTCGGTTGTAAGTAAATAAATCATTGTAAATAAACCTGTAGCATTCATCTATTTTTGCAAGTGTTTTTATATGTAATATTTAGATGAATAGTAATATAGCATGTGAAATTTACCTTCAATATGATTTAGTATTTTTAATTTTCATTTAGAATACAGAGTACGCATTGTACAAGTTTTTAAATATATTCACATCAATGTACAATTTAACAATGTTGGCCTAGAACATATTGTTTTTATTAAAATCATACCACAGAAGTATAGATTGCATCAATTTTTTTCTCTTTGGAATTATTTTTAAGAATAATTTGAAAATAATTTAAATATTCAAACTCAAACTGATAGTTTTGAAGTCTGTGAATATGGTTTGAATATTTTCATTTTGAAATTACTTCTATTCTCTTTCATATAAGGATCAATATATGACAATATTCCTTGCGTTGCATGAAGCTTTCAAAACCAAACCCGTATCGCAATCAAAGAAACAGTTTTTGAATAAAGTTACATCACTAACGGAGAAAGGAAATATAATCTCCTCTTCCCTAAAAGAAGAGCACGAGGTTTGAAACTTATATTCATACTGTAAGCATTATTGAATTGAAATTTCTAAAATGAAGCGAGTCAATTCCATATACGTTACTATCAATTTCTTTTAAAAATCAATTGCTTTTCAATTTGTACTCCTTCTGTGTACATGTACCTAACTTAGCCATATTGTATTACATGTACGAGGGTTGTCCTAATATTGCGTAACTGAGAGCAATACTTAATTTTTATTCACAGTAATTTCGTCGGACAACTGTAGTTTGATCATTGATTTTTTGTCAAACAGTCCCCCCCCCCCCCCAAACATTCAAATGCGTGCTCAATACATTCGTTGAATACAAAATAATTTATATCCGCGGGTTTTACAAGGTGGGGCAATGTGCGACGTCGATAATAGCCAGCCTTTACGTTTTTGTTAAACCCTTGAAATCGTTCACGATTACATTCACCTTTAATTTCCGGAAATGTTTTAGAAAATAATAGTTTCTTTGAACATGTACCCTACATTCACAATGCATTTCTAATTTTGGTTTTAAAATTATGCGCAAGAATTAACGATCTGCCGACTCCAAACATGCTCTTTACATAAATTTCTTGTTGTCTACCTTCAGTTTTGCCGAGATATGTCGTTCAGCATTTTGTCAACCATTTCTATCGGCCGGGGTTTCTCTTTTACATGTACTTGATATGTTCATACTAGTCCGTTCTTGACTTCCTCTTCACAAAATGCATTTCTGGGCGATTTTGGTAATTTTATTTACTTCAGAATCGGCATAGAATTTGTAGCAAGATCTGTACAAAATTGTATGAAGTTATCGGTGCGCCACCTCAAACGCTAACGTTGTCATTTTACTACAAGTTCACACTTAAACTTGTCATAAAACGTGCTATAAAATCTTTAAAAATTTCGTTATAACGAATTATTTATTGGTAAAAGAGAGAATTAATAACAATTCTAAGTGCATTTTTATTTGTTGTTTTTTTATTCAAAAAGTTCTTATTCTCGCGATTTTCATTTCTTTATGTTAATTTTAACTTTATTTTTGCCATTGCGTATTTATGATTTCTTTTTTCTAACATATTTACATACAATATTTGATATTAAAACGTAAATTTTATGCACTTTTCTTGAACCCTTTATAGAACAAGTTTCCTCTTCCTGTGTCTTCATGTAATTGAATAACGCCATTTGTCTACGCTATTTTGGGACAAATCTCGTATGTTGCATTTATGTGTCCAGTCTAAAAAAAACATACAAAAAAATGTTTACTATTCAACTACCATGATTTTGAAGATTTTAAAGAAAGTGTGTTCAATATACCCGGAAGAGGATTACAAGGCGGCAAAACAGCACATGGCAAATTCTGAAAAAGATGCAGTTTTACATGTACCTGGTGTGTTTGTACATCTTTGTAGAAGAAAATGATTCAAATTAAAAGATTAAGTTTTTTTAATCTTTACTGTCACAGTATTCTGTATTAAAATGTAGTATAACCGTGTTAACGGCAAAATATTTTTGGCATGGTAAAAAGTAACAAATTTCACATCATAAAGTTATTATTACCCATTTTTTTTTATGATTTTAGTATTTTCTAATTAAAATTTTACCAACAAAATGATGCTAAAAACAAATTTATCTATTTTGTTTTATACTTAATTTCAAATTGCATATTTATTGGCCTTATATTTCCAAGTAGACAAATATAGGCCTCCTGTGACATCAACTGTTCTTGTCAGGGGGAGCTTAACCAATGCTATTGTTGCTTCCGTAAGTAATTTTACTAATCACAAGAGAGCTCCATGACCTTGACACATAGCTTTCAGATTTTTTGTTTGTGTCAGAACACCACAAGAAAATGATTATTACAGTTGAATTCCATGCATCATGTTTGTTTGCAGTGTAACTTTAGGCCTTGTTTAGTTTTTAAGGATAAATATGTATTTCCTTCAGACATATGCCAAGAAAAACGGATTCATTATTACACAATACCCGTCACAGGACCAAGTTGTTGAGTTTATTCGTCTTATGGTTGACTATGAATGTTGCACAGTTATCTGCATGGATCCCCTACACAATATCAATTCAGTAGGTGCCTTTCTGATTCTACCCTCCCGTGTACATAACAATTGATTATATCAATTATTTATTTATTGTTTATTATTAATGACATGATTTTCTCCCAACTGTAGTTTGTATTTTCCAACTTACTGCAAGAATACAATACATGTTACTTTATTTTCCAAAGCAGTCGTTTCCATTTTACAAAAATGACGTATATTCTAAAATTATGAAAGAAGAAAAATTTCAATTCAATTAAATTTATCAAATCGGATTGTCAAGCAAAACTAATCAACCTTTTTAATCGGTATGAAACCATTTGCGCATTATTTGTTAACAACTTAATGCTTGTAGTCGAAATTGATGCAATCTAATATTTATAAAATCAAATATCAAATGTATATATTCTTTTTCAAATAAGAGCAAATCATGGATGCCATCACCATCATCTGAAAGGATCGTGTCTCCATACAGAGTATTTTGCAATACCTGCACAGACACTGAACTGAAGGTGTCAACTTTATTTATACACAAAGCAAAGGTGAGATTAAATCTTATATTTGAAGTAACATGTTTTCTTTATATGTCAGTTTGTTTTTCTAAATATTATACACTCGGGTTAATCTATACAAAGATTTGTATGATTCACATATGAGGCATTATTATATGACTTTTTAGAATTTTCCAAACAAACAAAAATGTTTGTTTCTGATGCACTTAAAACATGTTTGCTAATAATGCAACAGCCCTCCTAAAAAATTGAATATTTAGGTTTTTTTTTTTTAGGAAGAACAATTCTGTATTTTGGTAGCTGAACCTAAATACGAATTTGGCTCAAAACCTCAAAACGATGTGACATGTCTTTGTAACTTGGTGTCATTTGCCCTTAATCGGCCAAGTAACAGTACTATAGCTGTTGTTAGCATGTAAGCATTCTTTAGACTGGTTTAATAGTATATTCATATATAACCTATTCTGCATTAAAAGTGATATTTGCTAAAAAGCATTATTGAGTATATGTTTACCCCCTCTAAAAAACGTACCTCGATATTTACTTGTAAAAAAATATTACAAATTGTTCTTATCAAAGTTTTGAGTTTCAATGTTTTTATTTGTCCAACAATTGACTACATCGGTACGTATATACCATTTGTGATTTACATATGCGTTTATGAAAGTGCTATATTCTTATATATGATTTTCTGAACACCATGAAAACAGGGATGGTGCTTCAATGTGTGGAGTCTTTTGCTCTGTGTTTAACTCCATACAACAATTCACTATGGATGACAACATTGACGTGTTTACAACAGTCAGACAACTACAGACAAGGAGACCTGAGTTATGCATCAAACAGGTATGGTGTTAAAGTTACAAACAAGTAGTACATCTAATTCCTTCACAAGTGTATTGAATATAAAGTTCTTAAATAGGTACTCTGTTTTGATAACTGGCATGTAAGTTCAGCTCAAAACTTGCCATGGTTTTCCTGAATATATGAAACATATTTTTAAAAAATCAACAGTTAAAGCTGCATGGTCCGATTTTTTGGCTATCACAGTATTAAATAATGTTCTATACAAACCAATTATGTTAGACAATTATAAACGTTCGCCCAATTACACCTGCGGAATCGGTCTCCTTTCAAAGTTAGAAATATTTAAAGTACATAAAAATAATTTCTCTTTGGGCAAACAAAAAAAAAACCAAAATGCATTATGGAAATGTTTAGGAAAGGGAACTGTTTTGTTTCGTCCCCCGAATGTTTCGATTTATTCAACCCGCATGTTATGCATCGATTGTAAACAACACAAACTAAAGAAATAATAGTGAACAAAATGTATTCATGTTTATTTTTGATTTGCCAGAACATTACTCAAATTTAGACACTATTGAAAGCGATGTTAAAGGTGTAATTACAAGCATCCCCGCCTCGATGCGAGGGGCGAATTTTGATATGAGGCGAAATAACGCGATACCCTTTTTATGTCGTTTGTTTTGTAAAAGAAATTTTGTACATTATTTTTTTCATTAAAATATGGCTTAATTTCTCTCTTATTTACACTTAACCTTTAGGATGAATACGGATTAGTTTATCAAGCCATTTACGACTATCTTCAAGGTACGTCAGAATATGTTTGCCTTGATTAGCAAGATAAAGATTTGTTGATTAAGAGGCTAAAGGAGACGATAGAAACGTGACAATTAATGAACTGGTTAAAAGTTGTTTGTTTGTTATGAAAAAAAAAAACCCATAAGTACATGTGTCATGTTTGATATTTTAAATAAGTATATGTTTTGTTTAAATACGTCTTATTTATCTATTTTTGTATTTCTCTGTTATATGTGTTTACTCTTAGTTTTGCATGTAAATGTAGTTAAGTTATTAGATTTTACAGGTTTTATTGTTGTATCAATCGTATTTATTAATTTATGTTGATAAAAATTATCTACTTGGTGGATTATTTCATAATCATTTGTACATTGATTAATAGAATATTTGTACCACAAACATAACCAATGTTTTTTAAACTCTGACTCCCGAAAGATAAACGTTAAACACGTCCATTTAATTAAGAAATGCTTTGTAATGAAATAAAACATATTTGATTAAAGGGAGGCTCTTTGATCTCATAACTCATACTTTGAAAAAAATACTGCTTTACAACTTATTTAACAAAGTTTTTTTTTAACTTAGACTAAAAAAAAACACCTTGCCAGTATTGATATAAAAAATAATCAATAGTTATATTTTTCAGATACAATCAATCATACAATTTATCAATTAAATTATAAACAAAGGATATAAATCAAAATAAAAGGAAATACAGAGACTGAAAGCTCACATCGTTATGCTTGCGTTTAAATGGCACTTACATAGGTGTTTTAACATTGTACCCATAGGTAAACATCGTAAAAGGACTTTCTACGCATTCTCCATTTAAATCTGACTAATTCTTTTAATTGTTGTAAAAAAAAGACACGTTTAATTCTATGGTAAGAATATTTTTTATAGATTTTTGTTCATAGGTATACATACATAAACATAACCTTTTTCTTGGATTTTGTGTGGTACTTTTCATGAAAAACTGCGCAGCACTATTAAGGCGTACAATGAAAATATCAACGAATTTAAAAGTTCATAAAACGATGCATCTATATTTACAAAATATTTATGTTAAGTTATTTTATCATGATATAAATTTGAATTTAAAATGAATTTAAATGAATCAACATAGTAAATGTCACTTTGTATGACACTTAGTGTGGTCCCCTGAATGGACAGTCAAGTGATATATGTTGATGATTCTCCCGAATGGAGGTCATAAACAAATTTCAATATTACAAGGACATACCCTTATTTGAATTAAAAATTTAAATGATAATTAAACTCTACATATCTAGTAGATTCTGAAAAGTGCTGCTGCTTTGCATAGAGTTCATCTTTTATTAGAAAACATATCAATGAAATGAGCTCCGGTTGAAATTTATATGACATTTGCTTAATATTTTACGTATTTATTAATTCATTCTACAGATTTCATCAAAGCAACAGCACTTTTTAATAACTTAAACATTCCCTTGATTTATATTCAAAAGAGCATAATAATCTGTTAAGTGTATGCCCTTGTAAAAAGCGGATTTAGATAGGCTTCCCGATGTCAAACACATCGAACTTGTACATTAAACACTCTAGAAAAGAAATAATACACGCTCTAAAAAATAAATACATGCTGGATCAAAACAAACATTATAAATTGGATTTAATGGTATAATAATTGTTTTAAGACAATGCTCCCTTCATTTATAAAATGCATTTTATAATGTTAAAAAATTGATTGATCCGCCTCTCTCTACACAATATATGCGTCAAAATTTACTCTATGACGTCACATCGACAAGTGCATCTTGATCGGTCAGTTGTATATATTTAACATTGTTGGACTTATTTGACTACAAAGTTGCACGCAGAGGTAATTTTTAATGCAGTGTAATGTGTTCGTTTCCGTAACAATAGAAAATTACTTTATTTTTTATCATTTTTGATGACTTGTTGTTTTGTATGATGTCATAGTTAATATTTCCCGTACTTTCTGGTCGGCGCGACCACAAAGTAGACCTTAACAGTGCTGCGTGAAGAAAAATAACGACACACTAAACTTTGGCATGTGTCCCCGTAAAAACAGAATCAACAATATTGTCATCTATTAAATGATATTAATTTTTATTTATAATATTTTTTCAAATCGAATAGAAAAATTATTACAGAATTTAAAAAAGAAAATCATTTTTTTTTAGCTGAAAGAGAGATAATACAAACACTTTTGGGCTAGGGTTAGGGAAACATTAAACATGTACCAACCAAATTCGTATCCCTGTTAACTTTTTAAGATTGTTGTTTTTTACTTTTATTTAGGTTTGAGAAAGTAAAATCGTTTACAATTTTGAACATTACCATTTTTTCTCTTGAAATAATGCAATGACTAAACCATCAGCTCATGCGATGCGCGGGTATGTTAAGGCTGCCCGATTGATTTTAAAGCGATGGGTAGAAAGTCACTTGTCTGTACTTCATAAGATATGTCGTCATAATTAACTTTGACGTCACGATCTGCATTTCTTTCGATCGTTCTCAGGGAATGTATCGTAACGTAATAAGTGAATTTTATTGAAAACCGCTTTATTCCTTTTCATATACTAGTGATACTAAATGAGTTGAGATAGTTATATGCATGTAAAAACAGTTTGGCGCAAGTGAAAGATCAATACAATCTTGGCATATTTTACGTGATATTAGGAGAGAAAATAAGTACCAATGTGAATCA
Organism: Magallana ariakensis; assembly: GCA_020458035.1. Taxonomy (NCBI): domain Eukaryota; kingdom Metazoa; phylum Mollusca; class Bivalvia; order Ostreida; family Ostreidae; genus Magallana; species Magallana ariakensis. The sequence goes on along the minus strand of CM035811.1, from coordinate 37,345,678 downwards.
TGCTGGGGGAAAACTGACCCATTTTTGTGTAAATTGAGTTTAAAAGGTAAAAATTTGCCTAATTTCGGTGATGGTGTGAAATGTTTTAATAATATTTAAAAAAAAAGAAATATTTATATGAACCCCCAACAAGAACTTCAAAATACATTACATATCAAACATTTTTCATAAAAAATATGTTTCATTCTATGTCATTAATAACTTGCTCCGATGCGATTTATATAGATCATTTGCCGAGCTAGGATACGCACGTCCCGTGCTTAAGAAGAACATATGACGTCACACAAATGCATCAAATATAGTGTTGGATGTCGCCGTTAATTTGTGTATTAAAAATTTATTTAAAGAAATTCGCCTGGTTAAAGTAATTTTTCGATAATTTAAATAGTATTGCTTTCCGATATAAATTAAGCTTCGGACAGCCTAAACATAGCTGCGTGATCATTTCGTTGTAAAAAAAATATGACCTGGCTTATTAAATGAACGTGCTTTTCTGTAGATTCTTGTAAGAAAATATATTTGCAAATTTGATTAAAAATTAAAATTTAAAAGATAAATAAGTTTGTTTCTTAATCAGTGCTTAATTGTTCAGTTGACTTAATTTTATGAAGGTAAAATGCCACCAGAGATGGTATGACAGAGAGTCACGGAAAAATTTCTGTCAAATCTTTCAAGAAAAAATATATGCTTTCTTTAAAAAGAGGAAATTAGAAGTATCTCATAAAGGGGTACATTCTGAATCACATATTTCTTATTCACTATCAAATGCGTTTAGATTTTGAAAATAACTTTTAAGTTGATTACAGTCATCAGGTATGTTACCGATGAAAACGTATGTTATGACACAGTTCCACTATACCACGTGGTCTGATTACGGAACCCCAGATCCTCTATGTTTTGTAATATTCCATCACTACGTAATCCACGAAACACAAAAAACGGAATATCGCCTATTGTAGTTCACTGCAGGCAGACAAGCCATAGTCAAGTACAATACCGCAATCGAAACTACAATGCATCACCTACAGTACATTATTACATGTAAAGTGCATAACCACATCTCAATATCATTTATCAATACTTATAAATTAAGACATTTCGCCAATAAACTACGAAACGCCTATACTAGAGTAACAGTTTACATCTTTAGTATTTCAACACATGTGATATGATGTCTGCAAGCTATAATTGAATTTTACCTGATAAATAATTACTGAGAAATAATTCAAAAACCTGCTATCATTTTCGATAAACGAGCCCGAAATATAAGGCGGTGGACACGCTTCGGTGGATCCAAGCTAATGGGGGTTTGCATCGAAACAGGAATGGTTCTTCACAATGCGGGGTATCATGTGCTGTGTTTAATTCCACATACCAAATTACTATGGATGACAACATTGACGTGTTTACTGGAGTCTAATTCAATATATATAACAACTACAGATTAGGAGACCATAGTTGTTTCCTACACATGTAAGTTGTCATTATAACTATTTTATCACAATTTTTTCATGATTATTAACCTGAAAATTATCGCCAAGTGAAGGTAACGATTGGCAAAACGTTTATGTAAGCAAAAACAAATTGTTCTGAAGAATCTTGAATGACACAATAAGTAAACTTAATAGAAAATATTCGCACTCACAGCTGCTTTATAAGTATTTTTTGTATACAACGTTCGAGAAATGGATACAATAATGACTAACACAAATATTAATATATTCATCAAATTATTAATTAAACCCTTTGATGTAAAGTTATTTACCGTACATTGTTGAAATTTGTCTTGGAGCGAACATTGCAAGTGTCCTTATGATCTGGTCTGAACTCGATCAAGGTCATTTTTATGTTTACATTGATAAAATGTCCAGTTTCAGCATCTATCACGTTATTTCAGTTGATAAAATCTAGCCGTAGTAAACGGAGGTGTTTTATTTTTTCATTCTTATTAGTCACTCACTTGAATGCTTTGTTTTATATATCTACACAGTTTTCTTTGATAATTTGCATTTCTTTTTACAAATACACACCTTTTTTTTGTACGTTGATTTTTTTTCTATATCATGGATATAGTTATATGGCAATAGCATGTTTCTATATCATTCAACAACACAGACAAGTACATAGACAAAACCATTGTGTGTAAGATTGGTATGCTGAGCTTAATGCATTTGCAGCCAATATAATGATTGACTTTGAAATTCAAGCATTAATAACAAACTTATATCATGCAGTGGATAATTACTCGAAGAAAGAAGTTTTGGTTCAGCGTGTTGTGTTTAATGGTCCATCTTGGACAAAATAAGCAAGAGACGAAAAAAAATCGAAAGATCGTTTTTCCTAGCCTTGTGGCCTTTAGCAGTGAGTCAGGTGCGAAGGTAAAATTGAAATTAAATAGACGATTAGACAATGAAAAGTGATAAACACCTTTTTCTTATCTTTTATTTGACGTTTATATTTTTTTTTAAACAATGTTGCAATTAAGATTAATATTTCTGGTTTAATAATAGTTACAGATACTCAGTCTTGATTGATAAATATATCGTCACATAATATTTCATCGAAATCGCTGATTTTTTATCTCATATGTTAGCTACACATCGCATCATTTCAGACATTTCATTTTATCATTTTACGTTAATAGTTGTTATAGACAAAAATATTTCTCTAAAGGTTTCCTCCTCTAGTATTTATCTATTGAACAAAATAAAACTTGTAAGACTTTTTAGTGATTTAAATATTCGCTCTGATTTGTCCATCTTTACAAAAATTGTACTGTTATTATCACGAACTTAGAAGAAACACGACGTATTTGAAGAGGTATTAGGCTATCGAAGCAAGTTTGTATTTTGTTGGCACAGTCAAATAAAAATAATGTTATTCCATATTTAGAAAATTAATGTGCTATTTCAGGTTAAATTACAGTTTAAATAAGTTTTCTCGCGATGTCATAAATGAAATAATTTCATTACTATGCATTGAAAATTGCTGAATTACACCAGAAATAGTTTAATTACATGTGCCCTCCTGGAAACAGTTCTATTTCGCAGGAAATAGTTATATTGCCCTCCCGAAACTGTTATATCACCCTCGCGTGCAATTCTTCTACATACTAATTACGTCCGGTTCGTAATTTAGCTAAGCAAACGTAAACAGTTCCTTGAAAATTAAAATGTCAGGATAGCGTCTGTTTGTCAGAAGAACTTACTTTAATTGTTTAATTTGAAAAAAAAAAATCTACTTATTAAAGGACCGATCGACATTTTACAAAAAAAAATGATTTGTTAAATATGAAGATTCATTAGTAAGGATGCATTAATAATGAGGTAAATATGTTCTTAAACTGATTTTGATTTTTAAAAAACGTTATACAATATATATTACATGTCTTCTCGAGCGACACTACCAAAATATTTGTCCCTCGTTGACAGGAAAGCCCTTGAGTGTTATGTCGCCCTCTGCCTTCGGCATCGGGCGACAAAACATTCCAGGGCTTTTCTGTCAACTTGGGGCAAATATTCTGTATGTAGCCATCGAAGCCATGTAATAGAAGAGTAATACTTTTATTTATTGATTTCTTTAATATTATACATTAATGTGTTGGTTTTCGCCATTATTTTTTTAAAGAATTTATTTTCTTTATAATGTAAAATATTTCCTCAAACGCCATGCCATTAAAAAATTGACATTGTTTACCATGAATAGCATTTACCTACGGTGCGTCATTTTATGTAAAATATAGAATGTGTTCGATTATGCGAAGCCTTAGTTTCCGTGTCTCCGGCACACATCTATCAATGCTCATTGACAAGAATAACCAGTGAATTTGACTTTAAAACTTTTTTATAGATATGTAGTAATGAAAAAGTAAATTAAGATCGTAAGTGATGACTTAATATGTTACTGGTACTTGTATATACAACCTGCCGTAAGGAACAGAGAGAAACATGTTAAATGATAGTTAACTATAAACATTAACGCATGGTACTTTTAAGTTTGCAGAATTTTTCCGAAGTGCTAAAAATGATTCTAGCAGTTGGATGCTTGTTTGTTTTTTCTATAGAATTTGATATAATGACAATTCAAAAGAAAAACAACAACGCCCCCTCCAAATGTGTAGTTGTATATCATTACAAACATCCAATAAACCTAGCATACGATATGCGCAGTTAATTGGGTGTTAGGAGAAGTAGCAGTTAGCTGCAGAAATGTGTGTATTAAAAAATATTGGAATCCAAAACCGATGTGACTTATTTATCTATAAGGCTTAAAAGTAAGGTTGTCAATACATTACCCGTCAGATCTTCCTTATTTCTTTTATATTATTTTTGTTTAATCATAAACCGTCCTATAATAAAGAAAAACAATCCATTTATTTTATCTAAATTCAGTTCGACACATTTTTGTAAAAAAAAAAGATATTTTGAATGTCTCAATTCATGATACTATTTGACAGCTGCAAACAGTGTATCAAGTTAATTCAATGGCAAAATGTATATACGTTTAAGAATGAATCAGGAAATTTAAAAGGAAAAAGTATAGTGCAGAAAACCACTGCGCAATACAAACATACAAGTGTGTTCATGTACGCTTCCCATTTCATAAATAGAGATAAAAATCATTAATTTTGTTTCCCGGTCTAGTTAACGTTCTATTCAAATGTCAATTCTCTATAGGAAGGCAATCAGAAAAAAAGGTAGGCAGATTCTTGTTGTTGAATTATTATTTTTTCATCCATTTCTAAAAATCATTGGACATTTCTAAGACTATTAACATCATTCTTTAAACAATTACAGTATCAGTAATCATATACAGTGTACATATATATTTTCATTTTGAAAATGTTACGTACGGTTGCTCTCTGATCAAAACACGCAATTAGAACTTAGAACCGTACGCACTATTCCTAATCCGAATAGCGATTATTCTGCGGTGGGTTCAATATTCAATTGACCGCGAATTTTTTAATAACATTTATTCAAAATCCATATTAATTGGCTTATAGCATCAAGAAAAAGGAATGTAAATTCCCGTTTGCAGAAATGACTTGACAACTGACATATTTAGCTAGCCTTGCAATAGTGTAATAGTATATCGTAAACAAGTACATGTAAAATAGATATGTATTCAAGAGGCTGGCCATAATCCAGGGTCAAACATTTGAACATTGGCCATTTTTTTAAAGATTCGATATCCGGGGCAGATCATTTTAAGCCTAAAAAGGAAGGTCTGCAGGACAATGTTTTATCCAGTGCGGTTATAACGAAAATAGTACTAGTATTTAACAAGCTGGTTAACCTCCAGGATTCCATATTTCAACTTTCATTGATGAACCGGGAAAGACCTGTTTTACTGTTATAGCAAGATCGAACCCTATTCAAGAATTGGCTAGCATTCAGTATGCCATAATTAGTTAGAATGGACCGGGATACTAGTACTGAACAAATTTCCTCAACAGGAATTAGGTTTACATGACTTTTAACTTAAATGTTCCTAATTTTCAGGTTGAGCGTTAGGGAAAGGCTCCAAAATATTTTATATCATTTTTGTAAATTTAAATTGTGTAGACTAGAAATGATGAGTTAATTAGCTGTTGAAAGATGCAGATTATTATGATCTATAAAACTAAAAAAAAAAGTTATAGAAAAGTTTTCAAATAGGAAAAACCTTAAAAAAATGAAATTACTACAGTCGGGAAAAAGGAAATATAAAGTAAACGACTAAAGACCTTCAACAAAATTGTTGAAATGGATTTCCAAAGTTCGAAAATGTTTGAATTAGTTATTAATGCATAACTATGTGACATTATTTTTCAGATCTTCAATCGTCGTGCAAAGAATATGATTCTTCAAAAATCATGTTAAAAACGTTATTGTTGTTCACCATGCCATTCAGCATATTTGCCTACGGTACGCTTAGTTTATAAAAATCAATGCTGCACAAAAGTATATATGCCAACTATATGCAAACATACCGTAACTTTATTCTGAAAAACTAAAAAGTGGTTTCTCCTCGAAGCACGATTCCAGAAATATTAGTTTTTAGTAAATTATTAAATATCAGTAAAGGAGAAACTTATTTCATAACTCTCTCTCTCTCTCTCTCTCTCTCTCTCTCTCTCTCTCTCTATCTCTCTCTCTCTCTCTTTTAGTTTATTATTAAAAAATATAATTTGTCTCTCTCTATTTATGTGTCTCTCTGTCTCGCATTGTCTCTGTTTCTATTTCTTTCTGTCTCTTCCTTTTTTTTTTCAAAAGCGTTGTTTATGAGGCTATGTATTTTTGCAAGTGTTTAAACGTTGAAGCGTCTTTAAAAGCGTAAACATTGTCAGAAACGATTAAATGCATTTCTCGTGTATTGCTTTGCTTTTTTGTTTAAAAAACATTTTTGTTTCCGATATTAGAAAATATTGCTTTACATAAGAGTGCCTGGCAGTTATATCCTTACGAGTATGAGATCTACAGCGACATTTTGAACGCGTCCAAAGCTGTTGATGGACTCAAAACAAATCTGTCATTTGTTGGACAACAATGCACTCAATCTGCAAATTCTAAATATGAAGCGATGTGGCGAGTTGACCTTGGGGGCATTCTAGGCATCCATTCTATTACCATATATTACAGAACCGACAATGTACCATGGGGTAAGCATAATGATCTCTAACATTTTGCTTGAAAAGTAGAAAGTCGTTTTTTTTCTACTATAAAACTATAATAGAAAAACTAGATCGTTCTCGTTGCGAGCAACGAGTGGGTCTTCCGTCCAATTTATGTTTAGATGAGATGAAACCAATCATTTTAAAGATAAAATCGTAAATATACGCAAACAATGAGAAAACAAATTTCGGCACTCGGGACTTGAACCCGGGTCGCCTGGGCACATGTCTCTAACGACTGAGCTACTCGGACTCTCGCTTCAGGACTTTGATGCTTGATATCTCGAGAATGCATTGATCGATTTTAAAATAAATGACATATTCTGAATCAGTAAAAGGGTCACTACCAACCTTACAGAAAAATTATAAAAAAAAATAAAGTTGAAAAACTCGATTTTTTGTCTTTCCTTCCGGTGACGACCGGCAGTGACGGCGGACTTTTTTATGACAATGTTGCAACGGAAAAATGGGATGTCTATCATCTCTGAAAATTTCAGCCCTCTATCTTTACTCGTTTATTAGATCTCTAGCCGACAAAAGTGACTTTTAAAAATCGTAAACGGACGATAACTTCCGACCGGAAGTGATTATCGACAAATTGAAACGGCGGTACATACTTCAGATGCCGACACATTAACCCTGAAAATTTAAAGAAAATCGAACGAGTCATCTCCGAGAAATCGCCTGCACAAAATTTGTAAGACAAAAAAAGAATAAAAAATAGATCGTTCTCGTTGCAAGCAACGAGTGGGTCTTCCGTCCGATTTTTGAAATAAAGTGATAAAACTCATCGTTTTAAAAATAAAATTGTGAGTCTACGCAAAAAAAAACAAAAAAAAAAAAAAATTTCGGCACTCGGGGCTTGAACCCGGGTCGCCTGGGCACTGTCCACGACCATAACGACTGAGCTACTCGGACTCTCTCTTCAGTACTTTGACCCTTAATATCTCGAAAATGCGTTGATCGATTTTAAAACAAATTACATATTCTGAATCAGTAAAAGGGTCACTATCAACCTTGCAGAAAAATATAAAAAAGAAAAAAAATTGAAAAAATCGATTTTTTGTCTTTCCATCCGGTGACGACCGGAAGTGACGGAGGACGTTTCTATGACCATGTTGCACCAGAAAATCGGTATATCTATCATCACTGAAAATTTCAGCCCTCTATCTTTTCTCGTTTTTGAGAAACGTCGCAGACAAAATTGACTTTTAAAAATTGTTTAACGACTATAACTTCCGACCGGAAGTAAATTTTGGAAATTGGTCACGGCGGTACAAACTTCAGATAAGGAGGCATCAGCCTTGAAAATTTGAAGGAAATTAAACGAGCCATCTCCGAGAAATCGCCTGCACAAAATTTGCGAGGAAAAAAAGAATAATATCTAGATCGTTCTCGTTGCGAGCAACGAGTGGGTCTTCCGTCCGATTATTGAATAAATGAGATAAAACTCATCGTTTTAAAGATAAAATTGTGAGCCTACGCAAAAAAAAACGAAAATTTTTTTTTCGGCACTCGGGGCTTGAACCCGGGTCGCCTGGGCACTGTCCACGACCATAACGACTGAGCTAGTCGGGCTCTCGCTTCAGGACTTTGACGCTTAATATCTCGAGAATGCGTTGATCGATTTTAAAACAAATTACATATTCTGAATCAGTAAAAGGGTCACTATCAAACCTATCAAAAAATATTAAAAAACTAAAAAGTTGAAAAATTCGATTTTTTCAGTTTGCTTCCGGTGACGACCGGAAGTAGCGGCGGACATTTTCTTGACCGAGGTGCACTAGAAAAAAGGTAGATCTATCATCTCTTAAAATTTCAGGTCTAAATCTTTATTAGTTTTTGAGAAACGTCGCAGACAAAATTGACTTTTAAAAATCGTTTAACGACGATAACTTACGATCGGAAGTGAATTTTAAAAAACGTCAGAGCGGTATAAACTTCAGATAACTAGGCATTATCTCTGAAAATTTGAAGAAAATCGAACGAGCCATCTCCGAGAAATCGCCTGCACAAAATTTGTAAGACAAAAAAAGAATAATAATAAGAAAAGTGAAAAAGAAACAATAGAATAATAGAAGGGTCTTCCGCTGAAGACGGAAGACCCTAATAAGAAAATTGAAAAAGAAACAATAGAATAATAGTAGGGTCTTCCGCTGAAGACGGAAGACCCTAATAATAACTACAGACGAGCTCGTTGCAAAGCAACGAAGAGGTCTTCCGTTGCAGCTTCCTGTCGGAAAAGGATTGTCAATCAGTCTGATTAAAAGCACCCTCTTCTCCTTACAAGGTCTGACAGGTATTGATAGGGGGTCATCTTCACCCAGCCTAAAATTCTGACCAACCAGGGTTTTAGAAAATGCATTGGAATTTTTTAAATAGAGACGGGCAAATTATTTCAATCCTGCTTTCTATGTAACCCCAAGACTGAGTATTGAAGAGTTGCACCTCTCATTAACAGATAAAGCCATGTATTTGGTAAATGAGATATATTCTATGTTTAGCGTCCGCGGACGGATTGGTTTTGAGATGTAAAAATAAATAAAAAACACAATGGTAGTTCATAAAATTCAATGTTAATTTTAACAACATTCAATGGAAACCAAAGAGGTTATTCGTTATTTTTGTATTTCTGTTACAAAATGAAGAAAATACTTCAAAATATTCAATAAATGTTATTTTGCTGAACCTCTGAAATTCTGTGTTTTTTCTAAGGTTTGTGTTTGTTTTCCTGATAGAAAGATAGGTTTTTGAGTTTTGGGTGGACGCTAAACAAAGGAAAAACTTGCAATGGCCTTAGGTTGTGTGCAAATATAGAGGTCATGTGAAGATGAATTGTTATCGATACCTATCAGACCCTGATGAGTGTAAGCCGAAGGGTGATGATTTTAATCAGACAGGATTGTCAATATGATAAAAATAAGTTCAGAAAATCAAAAATAAACGATGACGGCTTCTCCAACCTGAGGGTGCGCTGTACGAGAGGTTCTCAGTGGGAGGGACAACTCTCCGTATAACGTTTGGCCATGCAAGCACTCGGCATCGTTTTTGCTTCGGGGAACAAATTTATCCGAAATGTATTAACAAGCCAATAAAAGAAAAAATTAATCTTCAAAATCTAATTCGTGGTAGTGGTAGGGGAGGGGGGGGGGGGCGGGGGAGTTGTGAGGCAGTTATAACTTATTTTGTTTAATATAATTTGTTTTCAATATGCCATAAAAAGTTATATTGCCTTCTACTAAAATGGGTGTTGGGGGAGAGGGAACAATGCCCCAAAATTCAATTTCCTTTAAGTTAATTTAAGGTGAATTTGGTTGCGAGAAAGGGGGAGAGTGCTCTCAGTTGACTAACTGGCGGTTCTGTGAGCAACCTCACAAATAATTCCTCCCCTCCCCACTAAGAAAAACAAAATCATAACTAAAATATTTATCTATTAGAAAATAATGGATGCTTCTTTTTCTTATAGTGACACTGAACTTGCACAGATGATCAAAGTTCAAGTCGGGACATATTTAAGTACATGTCACAAGCAATCTTTGTGTCAAATTTCAGCTTCTAATCATTTCCATGTATATTACATGTAGATATGACAGACAAGAAAGAAGCATTTATTTTTCAAACGACATTGAACTTGCACAACTGACCCTGGGTCAAGTTCATGACACATCCTCAAGTCATCAGCAATCTTTAAATGAAAAAGCAATATCCAATGTTTCTCCTTAAAAACAGTATAAAGCAGACAAAACTTATGAAATTTTTTCCAATGACCTTGAACTTCACAAAATAACCTTGAAACAAAATCATAACATACACTTAGGTCATAAGCAATCTTTGTGTGAAGTAAGAACTTTCAATGTTTTGAGGGCGCCTTGTTTAGAACGCTACATTACAGAAATAATTTGTTCACTTAAGGTCTACTCCGCGCCCTGGCGCCGGAAATCGGTGTCACTAGTGCCTAATTTGGCGCCGGAATCCTCAAGGGATTACCCGTCCCCCGAGGAATCCGGGCTCACCTAAAGAGCACAAGTCCTAGTTTGGGCGCAGGGCGCCTTGTTTAGACACTACATTACAGACGCCTTGTTTAGACACTACATTACAGAAATAATTTGTTCACTTAAGGTCTACTCCGCGCCCTGGCGCCGGAAATCGTTGTCACTAGTGCCTAATTTGGCGCCGGAATCCTCGAGGGTTCACCCGTCCCCGAGGAATCCGGGCTCACCTTATGAGCACAAGTCCTAGTTTGGGTGCAAGGCGGCCTAATAATTTCAGTTGTTTAACATTGGGATCGGAAAGCGCTTGAAAAATAGTCGATAATTTTAACTAATTTTTTGTTAGTGCGTTGGAGTTAGTGCTGGCTAGCTTGACTCTGGTAGTGAACTATCATGGTACATGTATTTCAAAGAAACAAGAAATCTGTCGACACTTGCAGTACTTTGATGATTTCTATGGCGACCGACTGCGTTGCATAATGTAGTCGTATTTCATAACTTCTTAATCCGAGAACAATTTTCCTTTGACTTAAAACTTTTAAGTATAATATATTATTCCGTTCATATCTGTAGAAGTTTAGCGTGTTCAACAGGTTGATTTATTAGCAACATTATCCGATTACGATTTCGCACCTACATGTTTAATGTGAAGATGACTGACTTCGAATAATAGCCTTATTGTTTAACAATTGACCACTGTAGTGAAAGCACACTTCGATACTCAATAATATTCGATAACCTTCGATACCTTGTTACTCAATTACATAACAATTGATGATCTGCAGCCATAAACATAACCCGGCTGGGGCTATAGATGTTCTCAGCTGTGTGCGCTGAAGCGACACAAGATTTTCGGTCGCACGCTGCGATTGAATTAACACAGACTGACCGAATAAACAAACGGGTGGGAAAGTGAAAATGTTATACATAAGAAGAAGTCGCCAAAAAATGATTTTCGTCAAATCTGATTATCTTTTTGCCAATTAAAAAAAATCCGAATGCCTCAATTCAGGACATCCTTTTATCGTGCCAGCACCTACCGCAAACATGAAACATGGAACTTTGATTATAATAAACTACCTTGTGCGCAATCGTATTAATCATTGCTAAATCAACTGTACATGTAAAATAAATTTATCTTTTCATCTTAAACCAATATCATAGTTAAAATAGTTGTGTTCGTACAAAAGTCTGAAACATGCACGCGTGATAAGGTACATGTATAAGAACACAAACCTGTCAACTCGCGCGGGATCTCCTCGGCCATGTGCGAGGGATGATCATCATTTAAAAGTTTTAATATTTGCGGGTTGTTTGTTGATTTAAAGCAATATTTGTACAGATTTAAAAACATCTTAGACCTACAAACCAGCCAATAATTTAAGTCTGACGAAGTTTCCGATTTGTAGTAATATCGCCTTTATAAATTTTCAGGACGTCTTCTTAATTTACACTCTAATGTTTAATCAAATAAAAACAAGATGGACAAACTCTTATAACATGAAGAAATTAAAACAGATCTTGTATTTTATTTACGGGTTTATAAACTAAAACAATTCTAGAGTTCGCGGCTAAATAAACTCATATATGAGAGACGCAACTCTCGTGTATTAGATAACCGCTGACCGCTAGTTAGCCCCGTATCGACCATAGTGACCGATTTTCTAGGCCGCGGGTAAGGGATAGCTTACGTTTCGGTACACACACAGCTCTGATTCAAAGTAGATTTTAAATGCATGCAGTATGAAAACTCAAATGTAATACATAGATTTATTTTAAATCCGTACTTTGTGTTTTACTACAAAGGAAGAAGAATGTTTTGTTTTCCGATTCTCGTTTTAGGGATTGTGCACTATAAGAACTTAACAAAACTGACATAAACTCCTAAAACAAATCTATTCTAAAAAAAATTCCTGTATAAACCAGCATACTTTCTGTGGTAACTTTATGCCAGTTGCACGCAAATAGACTTTCGTTAACTTGCCAAATTAAACGAGGTACATGTTAACATGTACAGCTTTTTACATTCATACAACACAAATCACCAACAAAATAACATTGTAACGACCTTTATGAGATTCCAACAAACAACGTTTCCAGCGACAGCCACGTCGAAATCCTAACCGTTTTTGAGTTATTAAGCAAAAATTTTCAAGCGCTATTGGCCCTTAATTTTAGGGGCCAGCCCTTTTTTGTTGGTGTCAAATGAAAGCCCTTAACATTCTGCACAACTTTTATTATACATGCACTGGATGAAATATCTGGTTTCAGCACTGCGGAAACCCTTTGGAAACTTTGCGGAAACTTAAGGTTACTTTAAGTTTCCGACAGGTTTCAGCACGGAAACTTCAAGTTTCATTAAGTTTCCGCAGTGCTGAAACTTAGGCTGTCCACGAATCCAAATGGTTTCCGCAACGGAAACTTACTGAAACTTGAAGTTTCTGCATAGTTTCACCCTCCATATACGATTGGGATACATATTGTTTACAAAGGGTTTCCGCAACGGAAACTTGCTGAAACATGAAGTTTCTGCATAGTTTCAACCTCCATATACGATTGGGATACATATTGTTTACAAAGGGTTTCCGCAACTGAAACTTCCTGAAACTTTATTATTTTTTTTTTTTTTGCTTTCACAAAAACTCAGCAAGGTTTCTACTATATGTAAAAACAACACAATTTCAAACAGTTCCAAATTTATTTTGTTCACAGAACTGAAATTGTTTCCAATTATAATAAATAAAATACAGCCAAGATACAATAATGGAGAAACATCCATATGGCAATTCCCTTATCAGGGACTTTCATTTAAAAAATGATAAAATTGCACAACACAAAAACTTCCAATAAAAATTTGTACATTTGTGCTTCTTTTCTTCTGGATCAAATGCATATCAAACTTCCCTTTAAAAATGCAAAAAGATCTTACTTTTTTAAAAATATGAATGCAATTTACAAAATAACTGCATGTACATAAATAAACAAAAAAAAACTTCACTGTTACATGAACATGATACACTTGTCTTAATTTGTTTTGAACTACAATGAATATGTACACCATAAAATATTTTTGAAAAGGCTAAAGTGTCCATCTTTTGTAAAAAACATAAACTACAAGGTAGTAATTGAATATAGAGGTATGACCCAGATTTGATTTGAATATGTATGTCCATAAATTCCAAAATGAGGTCAAAGTGACCTACTTTCGAGTTGGGATAAACCTTTTCCTTGTTAGTTATATAATCTAATGTCTTACATTAGAACAGGATTTGACAGCATTTATTAGATAATCCATAAAGTCCAAAGTGAACTTCTCAGTTCCCCCCATGATGTATCAACTGATCAGATTTGAATGTCCTAATCCTATCAGTATTTAAGAGATGACCCAGAGGGAGATATGAAAAGCTTCTGGGCCGATGAAAAGCTAAACAATGGAGCAGTCTGTCAAATCATGTGCAAAAATATGATGTACACATTTAAAATAATTATGCAACACACTTCATTCCTGATGAATATTGTTCTTTACACACGGTTTACCTTCCTACATTTTACTATTTTACCTAAATTGATATTTTTAAATCCAAGTAATATATACATTGTTTATATATGTCAAGTGTTACTACATGTACATGTACTTGCTTTTTGTAGCATGAATGTATAAAATACAAACTGTCACACAGATCATTCACTTTACAATTCTCATCAATACCAGTATTTTACTTATGTTATAAAAGCTAATTCCAATATTAGTTACATAACACAGATAAAAAAAAATCCACATGGAAACAACTTTCCATGCAAGTACTTTTGTTATATAAAAATTGTAATACATGGGGTATATGTTGTTTTTATATATTTTCATATCCGACATAATTGAATAGTGTTTGGTGTATTTGATCATTCTTTGACACATGCATTCATCTCCTAATGCAGTGTATTTACATGTATTTAAGATTGGTTTCATAATTTTTTCATATATTGCTGCATATAAGAAATAAGTTATCAATAAATGTTTAATCAAAGAAAATGAAAGAAAACAAAATGTACTTAACACTTACTAGATATATATATACGGTATATCTGATTTAGGAATGGATTTATATTATGATTTTTCAGACAACCTGTTGAACGGTTGGTTAGTATAAATAGATATGTCTTTTCAGATCTCTTTTTAAAAAGTTACACATCATACTGGCAAAATAAAAATAACATTCGGGGTTGTGTTTGGATTGTGAAAAAATATATGAATCAACTACTAGGTATCAACAACATCATTAACAATGCATGTATATTATCAACCTGGAGGTGGAAGGATAAATGTTACCTGGAGTCTAATTTTTTATGCAATATTTGCAAATATAACAAATTATTTAAGAAAATGAAAGTTAATATCAAGGTCTAATCAATCATTTGATAAGTCAAAACCATGTGATTTTCTAAGATTTTAGCTTACAGACAGACATTGTAATTTACTGGTATTTGATCATATAAAAAAGTTCTTTTATAGTTTATAAGTTTTTTGAAATGGGAATACTTTACAGCTACAAAGTCTTGTTCTGCAGACTGAGGTTTAGTCAGGTTGTAGAGATGTGTCCATTAAAATCAATGAGGAGTGTCCTTGGCTGTTGTTGATGTAACCTGAGTTGTAGTTTATGGAAATAGGCCTTTTGGGGGGATTTTCGAGCATTCTCCAGGCTTGTGAAGCACTAGCATAAGATCACATCGACATGGTTACAGCAGACTTGGTAGTTCTGGACAGTGGTAGCATTAAAATTCTTCTTCTTGCAATGAACTTGTTCCTTTCACTGGACTGTACTTTATGTCTGTTCTTTTTATCTTAAACAAGAGTGATAAAGTTTCATTTACATTTTTAAACAATAAACATTCAGTCTAACATGTAATATAAAAGCATAAAATTTATTCTGAATATAGAAGAAGCTAGTATTTGGTCGAAAATGTTTCATTTTATGTTTGAAACTAGGTTATTTTCATTTTGATTCAATAATTGTTTGTTGAACAATGGAAAAACTAATCAACAATAAGTGTGTTTCACCACCACCACCACCCCCCCCCCCCCCCCCCCCCATCAACCTCCTTTTCCAGAACTTAGACCTGGATTTCCCCCAAATTACTACAGTAAAGTTATAAACATTCAACACATGTATAAGTTAATGGTGAAATTAATCAATTTCAAAGCAATACCTTGCGTTCACATCGTCCAGCTGGTCAAAACATTCACCGAAGAGAAGATGCAACTAATCACCGGAAACATTGACTTTGTATGCTGTCAATGCTGAAAAAAGAAAAACGTGGAAGATTACATTTTCCGGATTTAATAAATAATATTTTTTTTTACTTACGTACGTTACATTTAGAGTTTGTAAATTGTGTAATGTGTGAAAAAGATCTATTGTTCGTCTTGTTTACCAACCAAGCATCCATATATTCCAGGGACGTTTATATATATATACGTATACCCTGGATATTCTAAGAAACTTTATCTTGAGTATCATGCATATAAACTTGGTTAATGGTTAACTTGGTCAAAACGTATATTTTAAAGAGATACGGTAATAAAAATTAAAATGCCAAACCAAGTTTGAAAAAAATGACGCCATTTTGATTTGATTGCGCGAGATCTCGTTTACAAATAAGAGACAATTAAAAATAAGAGCCTTGAAAATGTTATTGGGAGTATCTATATTGTGATTTAAGTACCTTGATATAAGTTCTTCGTTCCTGCATTATCTTCCTGTTGTAGAGGCTATTCATGTTTCTCAATTCTTCATTTTACAACAGCACCTTCTTGTCCATTTCAACCTTCGCTCAGGATTATAAAGTGCGCCAATACTGACCAATCAGAACCCGCTAAATCTTGGAGAAGTGCATAATGGGATAGTTTAAAATAAATAATGTTTAATCAAAATTATCACTTTTTACTGAGTAGAATACTTTTTACATATATTTATTTTAAATAGGAACTGTTGGAGTCAATATTTCCTGGTTAAATACGACAAATTATTGGGGTGGTTTTGTTACAGTTGTAACACGTGATTAACAAAAAAAATGGCCGACCGTTTGTTTACAAATGTTTTATGTAATTAAACATGCTAAAATAATTCTAATGAGCCATATGTTTCAGATTTTGTCTTTAACTATTATTTATTTACATGTTCTGATGATTATGCCAAACTTAATATGATAGAGCCATATATAGTTTACTGACAAGGTAATCTTGACTAGTCCAATTTTCACCGGAATCCTAAGCACGGTTATTGTCTTATTCAAAATATAGAGGTGTGAAAATATAATGTTCAACACAGAGCAGGTTCCGCATGAACACACAGAAATCACAAGTATAATTAGATGCCGATCAATTAACGGGGGTCTTGACTGTGGGCTGGTTAACAGGGTTCACCCGTACGGTCAATTTACAACTACGATGAATTGAAGGCAATTTTTTTACAGTTACACATGTGCACTGCTTGGTCATACGATGAACAGTACGTTAGAAATACTTACAAAATACAAAAGCATTAAACATTAAACAAGCCGGGAAGTAAGACGTACATGTTTGAATGATATATAAACATATATAAAATTGTCAATAACAGATTGTGTTGCAAACCATTACGTCAATGGATTTTCACAAATTTTATTGGAACTTGACCCCTACATATGAATAAAATAAGTATTTTAAATTCATAACTTTACATGTTATAGGATTGACATAGACAGGAGCTGTTCTGTGCTAAAAGTGTTTGGTATACTTTCTATATCAAATGTATACGAATGTATCATCAAATTAAAAAAATGGGATTGAAATCACCTGCACTACATGACTAGTGCTGGATTTTAAACTGATTTTGTAATATAACATATAACTTCAGTAAAATTATAATTAATGCGTATTATATCTTATTACAGAAACATGTGCTTGTTTCATAAACATGTATATATCAATGATTGTGTTAACCATAGTACAGAAAGTAAATACATTAAGTATAGAAATACACGAATCATGATACAGTCACACATACATGTATATACATGTAGTAAAGTCTAAAATGCATGCAAATAAACAATTATTATATTAGGAACAAAATCTAAGTGGTTTTTACTTAATATCATTATCAACTGTAGACTTATAAAATGTTTTTGTTCTGTGTACATGTATTGGCGTGATATTTTAAAAAAATGAATTAACTTTAAACTTCAGGTTGTACGATTATTTGGTATGGTTTGTAATAATGTAGCATTTACAACGACATTACCTTAAGTTGATAATTAAAGGATTTAAGAAGGAGTCTTACAAAATAGGTATATTAAGTAAATGAGTGTAAGTAAAATACTTCATCATACAATGTATGCGATATACAACTAGCTAGAGATTTATTTTACTAATTAATTATAATTTACTAATTAGTTTTACTAACTCAGATACACACATATTGAAAAACAAATCCCTGCCGGGCTACAGTTATAAACTCATGCTTAGTACCGTGTATATGTTACGTAACAGTCTTTTGTTCACTCCTGACAGAAAAACCCTGCAATCCACACAGAATATACAGGAAAATCACAAAGAGGAGTTCACCTGGACAAAGAATGTATACACATGTATACCCGTGCCCGAGTACCTAAGATTAATGATTTCATCATTAAACAAGATCAGATATCAGTTTTTCTTTTCACATTCAATTAATTACTTAGTAAATTTGTTAATCGCCTTATTTTCCACATTTAAAGATAGATACTGTAACATGTATACATATAGTTTCAGTCACGCTGAAACCTACAATAACTGTACATATAAGCATGTGCGGCTTCATGATCATTAGGCTAGAATTAAACCTGTTGAAAATAATTGATATCACTTTTAAACTCAAATCAATTTTAGTAATAGTTTCAGCAATGCGTAAACCATTTGGAATCTTAACTTAAAGTTTCCGCATGCTGAAACCTAGCGGAAATGTGCTGAAACTGATTGATATTTCCATAATAATTTACACAACTTTTTATACATTTCAATATTGGTTTCCGCATTGCGGAAACCATCAGTAATCTTAGACTTAAGTTTCTGCTGACTGAAACCTAGCGAATACTTGCTGAATCGATATAATGGTTTCCGCATTGCGGAAACTATACATGAAACTTCAACTTCAAGTTTCAGCAAAGTTTCCATTTAGTTTCAGTTTTGCTGAAACTGGATTTTTCATCCAGTGATGTCTTTACAAAATATTTTTTCGTGTAAAAGATACAAAGAAAAATATGTTTAAATTTTCGCACTTTTTGAAACCCTATTTTTTGACCCCCTACCTTTTTCTAAATAAAAAACATAATCCAAAAACAAAAATCGATGTGCACAACTTCAATGTCTCTCTTATTCAAATTCGTTGGATTCCCATTCCCTGCTATCATAGTCTCGGAGCCTTTGTCTTGAAACCAAAGGCCCTAAAAAATTTTAAAAGGGGAATAACTCGTCAACGGAAGAGGAATTTTAAAGTTTATGAAATGTTTTAGATAGTGTTTTGTAATGTCTATGAGCCCTGAAAATTTTAGCAAAAACCGTTCAGAAATGAGCAAGATATGAAGCCTCAAAGTTCGCGTCTTGGAAGAAGAAAAAAAAGAAAAATAAGAATAATCTTACAAGCACAATAATAGTAAGGTCTTCCGTTGGAAACGGAAGACCTTAATAAGGAAAGTGAAAAAGAAACAATAGAATAATAGTAGGGTCTTCCGCTGAAGACGGAAGACCCTAATTATTTTTTCTAACCCCAAAGCACTATGGCCTGGATATTAGTAAAAAAAAGATCATATATTTAAAAACTTTCTCTTTCTCTCTTATTAACATTCTCTCTCTCATTCTCTCTCTCTATCTCTCTCTCTCTCTCTCTCTCTCTGTTCCTTTTTTTTTAAAACAATATTACAGAGAGAGAGAGAGAGAGAGAGAGAGTTTTATTTTTAATTCTTAATTTTATTTCATGCTTTTGTCCGTCTTGTCTGAGTGTTTTGCATTATAATGTTTGTGTTCAGGGTCTTCACGCCTTAAATACATAATTTTGTTTTAAAAAACATACATTTTGATTTTGTCAATTGAAACTTCTTGGGCTTTCTCACACGCGTGCAAACATCTACGAATGTTTATCAAAAACTATTATGGTCACACGTTATTTATTGAAAATATTTTAAGGTGCACACTTATAATTCTTTTTCTGTAAAAACTACAATAGAAAAACGCTTAATTTGCATGTCATGGGTAACATACACTGCACTTTATGTACCTGCTAAATTTTCTAAAAATCTATCAACTCGGCAATTTAGGGTCCTTCTCAAAATACAAATGTGTTATTATAAAATTATAATGAAAATTGCACTTAAAGTTACTTCGAGGTAGATTTTTAAAATCCATTTTCCCCCAAATTGAAATATGTGAATAGTAATAACATAATATATCTTATTTGTAACAAATAACAAAATTGTTCCACTAAGTATAAAAGTTCACCAAGTATTATGAAATTAGATTGTTACAAATGATTTATTCTGAAAAGAGGATTAGAAACCTTGCGATTATCATATGAATTTTATTTGAGTGTCAAGTTTCAGAGGCAAATTACATTTCCTTTAAATATATCCCTAGGACCTACTACTACACAGCGTTAAATTCATTCGGTATACTTTTCCGATAATGACATTCACCTACCTACCAATGAAAGAGAAAAGAAATTTTTTTTTTCAAAAATACAAAATATTTTTAAATGGTGAATTATCATATTTGAAATACACTTAGTTGAACTTATATTAAAAAAATAATGCGCAATGTAAAGCTCTTATTGGCAACTTTAAAGAGATATTGGTTACCAATGTGTGTGTAGCGATAATTTTGTAAGAAGCAATACCCTAAGATATATGTAGGTACTAAATGTAGCCGAACATATTTTTTTGTAATAAGTCAACATTCAATGTTTGTTTTGTTTTAAGTTTTACTGAAAAGACGGAAGAGATTTGGATTTGCAATTTCAAAATCTTGTAGGTCCCACTCATGGATATGTCGGCAGATTCCTAGGATTCTCTGTGTACATATCTAACACAACAGAAATAATAGACGGAGTTCTCTGTTTCAAGGACGACTATTTTACAAATGAAACCATCCCAGCTGTGATAACATTGAACTGTACTCACCACGGTAGATACGTCATCTACTACAACAACAGGACATCAAGGAGTAAACCAGCTGACTACTCAAAATATGCTTACAATGAACTGTGTGAGTTTGAAGTCTATGGTAAGTGTAGCCTTTCAATTGTATAAAAATTTTCTCCATAAATCTATTATAATGTAATCCTGTCTACTGCTTAACTAAGTAGTTTAAACATTGTTGTGTGAACAGTGCGCTCTTTTCGTTTTTGTTATTATGGGGGTTTTTCCTACCCTATTTTCAAAAAGAGAAACATTAGGTTTGAACATATTCTATTGTATATATGATATACAATGGGTATGAACACCAATTCTAGCAACTAACTTGGTTCTCATCCTAGTACAAATAATTTAAATTTTTCATAAAACATAATAATTATATCTGTAAAAAAAGAAAGGTTACAGAAAAATATCAAAACCCAGTACAATGCTTAGGTAAATCTACGAGAATTGATTATAAATTTCTGCACAGCATAAATTTCTGCATAGCAAAGAGAAACATTTATCAAGATATAAAACATAGCATTGTATCGTTTGTGTGTGGATGTGTGCTATAACTAAACAAACCTTAACATGATTTTAGACATTTACAAAATGGAACGTTGTCGCTTAATGTATTTTGTACCATTTTAAGCTCACCTGAACCGAAGGTTAAAGTGAGCTTTTCTGTTTACCTGCTATCCGTCGTCCGTCCGTCCGTCTGTCTGTAAACTTTTCACATGTTTGAACTTCTTCTGTTCCGAATTTAACCAAACTTGGTACAAAGCATACTGATGGGACGGGAATTCTAAATTGTTAAAATAAAGAGCGCAACCCTTTTTAAAAGGGAAATAATTAAGAAACAGTGAAAATAAGGAATGTGTCTTTAAAATATTATTCTCAAGAACCACAACACCAGAAATGTCAATATTGACACCAAAGCTATATGGATAAATAGTGATGAATATTAATAGTTAAAACCATGACCCCAGGACCAATTCTTGGGCCCCAAGAGGGGTTTAAAGTATAAAATCAGAAATATACAGGAAAATGCTTTCTTTTTCTTTTTAAGATCATCAATGATTGAATTTGTGTGACTACTATGCAAAAATCATCATATAGAGTAGATTCTAAAATAATAAAACCGTGACCCATAGACCAATATTGGGCCCTTAATGAGGTTAATAACAGAAATATATAGATAAAAGTTTTTTGGTTTTTTTTTTTAAATCTTCCTAAGAACAACAATGCCACAATTTAGTGAAGTTATTATGCAAGAATCATCATATAGTGTAGATTTTAAATCAATAAATCGTGACCCCTGGACTAATACTGGGGCTCCAAGTGAGATTCAAGTTTAAAAACTAAAATCCATAGGAAAATGTTGAAACATCTTCTAAAAGTTGTGAGATTAGTATGCAAGCGACCTAAGATAGTCTAGATTCTAAACTGTTCAAACTTTGACCCTCGGATAAAATTCGGGCCCCAAGAGGGGTTCAAGGTTCATCATGAAAGTATATATAATGAAAAGGTTTAAAATTTTTCTTCTTAAGAAATATGATGCTATGTTTATTTAATTTACTTTGCAAGAGGTATTTTTCGTATAATTATACATGTATCAAGATCACGATGGGCTTCTTTCACTTTTTTTTAAATAATTTAAATGTAATCATATAATTTTGTTATTTTTGATAAGCTGAGGCCTAGGATAATTAGATTGGTCAGGTGATGTATCTTAGATCTTAGGATATGGTGTCTAAGCAAGTACACTTTATTTTATGGATTGCTAATTGTATTGTCAAATCATGGAATATATAAGATTGTTTGTTTCTTATTCAAAATTTTTGAAAGAGAATGATACAAGAGCCGTTGCTCAGGGGAGCGATGTTGCCCATGGGTCGCTTGTTCCAATAGAACTAATCTAGCAATATTCTATTAATCTTAATAATTTAAGGTTGTTCTACTCCTGACTATTTCGGCGAAAACTGTTCCCTGCCGTGTCCAGTTTCTTGTAACAACAGTCGCTGCCACATAGAGACGGGCAATTGTTTTGGATGTGAAGATGGATTTCAGGGTCCTAAATGCGAACAACGTATGTATCATAAGTGATAAAACTGTATGCTCTTGTTACATGTTAAAAAACACAATTAAAAAAAAAAAAATATATATATATATATATATATATATATATATATATATATATATATATATATATATATATATATCACACAAAGACAAAATAAATCTCTTTTGGGTATTGCTATAATTCCTCATCAACAGTGACTTTTCCAGGAAAAGACTTGCATTACTGTGTTTTCATCAATATTTGTTGAATCCTTAGTTTTGCCGACATTGTTATTCACTTTATATAAGATACTTAATGTTCATTGAAATGAGTATTCAAAATATCAAAGTGTTGCGATTACTCTCAAAGTGTGTTTGGTTCTTTTTTTAAGCTGGTAAAAGGAATGTCTTTGTCATCCAAAATAAAAGAAAATATTAACAAATTAAAGAACTTTTTATTTACAAATGTACAATATAAAATGGAAAATATCGATATTAATTTTAATGTTAGAGAAACTAGCTTCAAGTTCATAAACGTCAATTCCATGGAATAAAATTATATCATTACTGAAATAAATGCAGCATTGCAAGTCTTTGGATGAAGAACATATGTCCATTATCTTTGCAATGTGAACACACGGGTTTAAAGTTTTCAATATTATACAGCATGCAAACCACACGGTATCACTCAGCAAGGGATTCAATATAAACACGCTCACACAGCTAGGCGCCCATAATAAATATAACATCCCTTCCGAAAATCAACAAACATGTTGATTTAGAAATCGTCGAACCTATCAAACAGTTTTCCATGTAAACTTCTATGCCAAATAATCACACATGCACAAGAAAAAGTAAAAAAAAAAAAGTATCGAACATTATTAGCATAATTATATTTTATTTGAAGGTCACAATGACATTTTTCCCACTTTAATTATTTATAGTTGAATTTCCAATTTTGTAATTTATGATATGTTAAGACTAGGATACAGTACCCGCAACGTTAATTTTTACAAGATGAACGATAGGATTGGATTCACGCACGATAGGATAGGATTACCGCACGATAGTACAGTATACACGCAAAAAACGATAGCATTAACGCACGGTAGAACAGTATACACGAACGATATGATAGGATTGATAGGAAAGGATAAACGATGTTCACGATAAACGTTTAATCGCTTTAAACGATCTTCATGAATAACCTGATAGTGGCATAATTTGGGAAAGAACACGTACGAATAAAGATTTACGTGGAATTTCTTTTTAGTAACAATTGCCGAGTTGTTTATCATCGCTCCATTATTTGTAGAATGTATTAATTAAAATGAAAATAATTTAATTATGAGCTCAAATGATTAATAAATTTTCTGTATTGTTAACATTGCTTTCAATACCGAACACCCTAGCCGATCGCCGCGAATATTGCAGCCCGAGATCAAATCAAACAGAAACTAGCGGGTTATATTATAAAAATCCAACTCTTGTTTAAAGTAAATATAAAATCTATCATAAATACATTTTTTCTGTATGAGAAAATGATGCATTAAAAACGAATTATATAACATACAAGTTAAATAGATATTTACACAGATAAACATCCCGCGTACGATTTGTTAACATTGTTTTCATAATCACACACCCTAGCCGAATGCCGAGAACATATCAGCCCAAAATCAAATATCACACGGAAAATAACGGGTTCAATTAAAATACATCTCTGGTTTTAATTAAATATAAATTATATCATCAATATTTTTGTTTCTGTAAAATAAGATGCATAAAAAACGAATTATATTGCATAAAAGTTAATGGTCACGCAGGTATACACTTCGCGTACGATTTAATATATTCGCTATACAGGTAAATATGTTACCTTGTTCAGAAGAACTTCGATAGTTTACATTTTTTTTTTAATTTCCAATGCTTACAGATATGATTTACATGTACATGTAATATTGCTTAATTTTGATCTAAAAAATTAAGAAATTAGTATCATGATAGAATGCTGGATAGAATTTTACAATTCTTGTTCGATATTTTTTTTATACGATGCACTGAACGACTTGCAACTTTGAAATAAATTAACTTGCTTATGAAAAGGCACGAAACGATTAACACGATAGGATAAACGGAAAAACTGATAAAATTGAACGATAAACCTGATAGGATTAACGCACGGTTGGATAGGATTAACGCACGATAGAACAGTATACACGCACGATACAATAGCATTAACGCACGATAGAACAGTATAGACGCACGAAACGATAGGATTGATACAGGATACGATACGATAGGATTGTAAAAAATAACTTTGCGGGTACTGTAATAGGATTTGTCAGTAAATGAATATTAGATCTTAGGTTATGATCTCAATAAAAGTAGACTTCTTGTTATATATTGTTTTGATGTTTTGTCAAAAATTGAATTATCCAAAGATTTTGGGAGTTTTGCAATATTTTAGAACAGATTCATATTTAAAAATCAAAGAATCACACAAAAACTGTTGTTTATTGAGCGAAGTAACCCATGTTCCTGTTTTTACTCTAACTGCATCGTGCTACAGCTTGTCTAAACAACACGTATGGGGCAGGATGTTTAGAAACTTGTGGGCAATGTCTTAGTGAACAACAGTGTAACCATATCAACGGGACGTGTACAAATGGGTGTGAGACAGGCTATTATAGTGATCGCTGTAAAAGAGGTATAGTACTAACTTTAAAGTTAACATATACAGGAATGCTACTTTCATGCGCATCAGAGCTCTGTTCTAGCAATACCTAAAGCCTCAGTCACAACTGGCCGCACGTGTTTGGTGATCGTACGTGTGCTACGGTTTTTGCCAGTCGTGGTGCCCGTGGCTGATCGTAGCGTTAAAATTCGTGTTGAGCGTGCAACGTAAGACAAACGGACGTATGACGTGCCAGTCGTAGGTGTCACGTACAATTTTGTTTGGAGAAAGGTTGCCACTCGTAACGTGCGATGCCCGTAGGAACCGTACTTGCGTATTACGATTATCGTGAAAAAGAAGTACGTTTGCCTTGCGAACGGCTGTAATAACATCCGTGTCGTAGGTCACCTGCAAGTCAATCGTACCGACGTCTTTCTGTGCCTCACGACAACTGCACGGACAATTATTAGTTTTCACATGAAATAGAGAACATTGTTTTTGAACATGTACTGAAAGATATATACTGTAAGCAAGAAAATATTGAAACGTCAAAAAAAAAGAAAACCTCGTACAGAAAAAAAGAGACTGGTTTTTTGTTGTTGTTATATTATGTTATTGCTGCTTTGATGATTAGACAAGCTAAACTAGACAACACAAATGAAGAATGTTTTGAAAAAAATAATTTATTTTTCGAATCTTATACCATTAAATATTTAACGACTTTTCAGAAATCTTGAAGAAAGTTTGCGCAAAAATCAAATTTCAGTGAATTAATTATTAACTGATAATTTTCCTGGTCAATGTAAAATTTTTAAATGATTTTCAATTTTATTAACTATTTGTTTAACTTTACAATATTTTCGAAAAAGCATTGACAAAACTTTCAACTGAAAGTAAAAAGCCACATTGAAATAGTTTTCTTTTACAATTATCATTACTAAAATCGTGTCAACATTTACAATTCATTCATTTTAAAAACTAAAGTCTAAAAATTCGTTCCTGTTATTCTGATTTAGATACAATTATGGAAACAACAAGTTGTAATGGTCATAATAATGATTATTCAGAAGGTACAATTTTGGGCACTTCAGTCGATCAGTATATAAAATTGATAATTACTATAGGTTACAAATTTACAATACATGTATGTAGACTCCATTGAGTCTAAAATTGTGGGGAATGAAACCTCTAGTAAAGTGTTTCACAGAAAGTACTCGGTGTATATAGAAAAAAATTATCATATTCAAGAAAACAACAACATTCTTTAGTAGGATTTGATGGATATCGTTCTGCGCGTAAATATCATTTTTCTTCTCCTTATTCTGAAAATGTGTATAATTCTATTCTAGCACATTTTAAAGTCAAAGGGATCTTTTGCCTTTTCTCTACAATGTATTTCAAAATCTAGTTTTTTTCTTATCCGGTTTTTCTTATTTGCCTTTCATCTTTTTGTCAAAAAGAACGCATTTGTTTGATTTTAGTTTTTAGAAGGGGTTACTAGAATCTTTGATCTTGATAAATAGAAAACTGCCGATTCTCTTATGTTGATTTTTTTTTTCACAATCATTTTTTATAAAAAATCTTGTTAATGGGCGATTCGCACGCACCATGAGCAATGGGTGTACGCTTGACGTAAGTATGACGTACGTTTACTGTGCGTATAATTTATATGTTGATGGTGAGCACAAGCGACTTGCAGTCAACGTACTTGTAATACAAGGGACACGTGAGATCTCCGTACGCCATTCGTGCAAGTCAAATCGTAAGATTATCTTACGGGTTTCTTGAGTGAAGGAAACCGTGGTGATTGTTGTGCATGTCCAACAGCCACCATGCGTGCTTACGGGAAGCGTGCGTCCTTCCAAAATCGTAAGATGCACTTGCGTGTCTCGCAAGATTTTCCTTAAAATTCGTCTGTAGACCACCCGTAGAAGCACGTATGACCAGTTGTGACTAAGACTTAAAATATCAATCGCACGGATTGTTTTATACAGTTATGCAACAGCTTTTTCGAAGTTATTATTTTAATATAAAAATTAAGAAAAGTTTGCTATGTAGAGTAAAAATGAATAGCATATAGAAAGCTTTAACGGTATGATACTTTTAATGCAATATATCAGTTGGAAAATTTATTGTTGTAACACAAACTAAAGCCAATGAAAAAAAAAAACGAGCACGCGAGGTTATGTACATATAAGAGTTAAGTTATCTGCTATATATATACAATTGTTAACGTGATATACATTATCAAATCAAAATATCGTTGGTGTCATTTAGAATGTCCTGCTTGGAAATATGGAAAAAACTGTTTGCAGAACTGCAGTGAGAATTGTTACATAACAAAGACTTGTGACAGAAAGACCGGTGTCTGTCACGGGGGATGTGTTGCAGGATGGAAACTACCTTTTTGTAATGAAGGTACATGCATTTTTTTTAAGTACATCTGTAGTTTGCTTTTGTCTTATAATGATTATTTTTTTATAATTAATCTACTTGAATATATCAAGGTTTCTTTTAATTTTTAATTTTGGTGTGATTTTTACTCTACTCCTGATTTATCTAATTTCAATTTTTTGATAATTTGTTTACGTCTTTTAACATTATAGTTAATAAAGGCAACAAAAAAAAAAGCAAAAAGATTCTGCAATAATTGCACATATACATGTGAATCATTTATTGACTCAAGACAGAAACCGATGTCGAATACATTGGTCTCAAGAATATTATGAATGAAATTCATGTGAAGAAAACAAACTGCAAGTAATGTTATTGGAATGCACAAAAATGATTAAGTCATATTTTCTGGAATTAAAAAAGAAAATGGTATTAAAAAAACAGCATTTCTTATGACTTGACTTTTTCTAAACAAATACAAGAAAGAATATGTTAATATCTCATGCATGTAGAATGTGATGACGAAACATTTGGAACAAATTGCAACAGTGCCTGTGGTCACTGTCATCAAGGCCAGGCATGTGACAAGAAGACGGGGTCGTGTCCTAAGGAATGTGACTCAGGATACGAGGGGATCTACTGCAACAAAAGTAAGATATCTATTGACTTCAATTCGAGTTTTGTTCCATATAGATTCAAACGAATTATTGTTAGTATGATATTTAATCACATTTTTGTATGTCAATTTACGTAAGATCGCTTTTTATCGAAACTATTTCTGGATCAGAGTTTGAATGAAAACTAGAAATTAATAACAGCAAAACTGTTCGTAACGTTTTAATTTCTCTCTACTTTTTCAAATTTTGTTTCCGATAATAATCAAATACGCAATATGTTTACAATCCAAATTGATCATTCTAAAAAGCTATCATTGACTGAAAAAACTGAAAACATCGTAAATAACAGTTGTAAAAGTGTGATTTTTATTTTCTTATTATTTTTGGTAGCATGTGCTCAAACTTATTATGGACCGAATTGCAACTTGAAGTGTAGTACTTCTTGTGTCAACCAAACATGTGATTCCAGAAGTGGAAAGTGTCTTACGGTATAATTTAGAGCATGCTAATGCTATTCTAATACTAAAGTCTCAACTATTGAACTAAAAGACAAATGAACAGCTAGAAAGAAAACCCCTTCCCAATCCGTTTTTATATCTTTCTTCTTTTCTTCCTTGAAAAATATTAGACTTTCTTATTAATGATGTCCTGTTAATTTAAAAGGCAGGGCATCACAAATATATCAAATAAAATCATACGATCTTAAAATGGTATAATTGTTATTGGATTTAAAAAATTATTTATTTCAGTCAGCTGTAAGGGTGACAGATAGAATTGCTAAATGAGACGCATCTTTTCAATCATCTTTACCTAAAACCATGAGGATTTTTTTATGTTCATGTAAACAAATGTAGTTAAAAAATGTTTAAATTTGGTCCCTTTTTTTGATCGGCATTCAATCTCATGGTCCTCCTTAATATACATTAATCTTAAAAGATTTAAAATATTTTACAGGCAAGTGAAGAAAAAGAAATAATTGAAGGGACCTCCTCCGCGCCTGTTATTGGATGGTCTATTGGAGTAATACTCGTTGTAATAGCAGTTGCCGTTATCATTATATATAGAAGGTTAGTATATGTATCGATTTTCTCGTAAAGTAAATGCAAAGCACGCATTCAGTTGATCATAGTACATACAGTTTATGAGTGCGAGTTTTCACTGAACTCTTTCCGTCTAATTGTACAATATTGAGTCAGCCATTGCAATCCCTCGCATTCACGAAAAGTTCGAGAATAAATATGTACTACATTGAACACAAAGTTTAAAAATAAGGGGATAACACTTTACTACTCGGTTTCTTTTTTGGATACGATGTATGCAACTTCATTTATCCAATTGAGATTTGAACCAAAGAAGCGTTTCAGAATTTCTCAACAATATGTGATAACTAAAAAAGAACATTTTATTAAAAAAAAAACATTTCTATTCCTGCTAAGCAAAATCAACATACACACCTTTAATTTATCTTGCCCTCATTGCTTATATCGTACAAATGTAAGCTTTATTTCATCATCCCTTGTAGTATTTTGTTATTGATCAATTAAGCTTTGATGACTTTTTTAAACGAAGTTCTTGACGTGTGATAGAGAATTCACAATTGCATTTTTCTATCTTTGTATTGATGATTTTTTTCCAATAATAACAAAGGAACAGCATCAATATCTGTCGATGCATAATACTAGGGAAACCCGCTTCAAAAAGTGAGTTTATATTTTTGAATTTTTAAAATTATTTATGAACATTAAGTATACTTATATAATGGTTGGTATTTTGATGTTGATGCTAAAAGAACACTCTTTACTTATAAATACATCATTATAATATCTACTTTACTGAAAAGATAAATGCAGAAATAAGAGTTTTACAATTCTGATTACTACATTTAAGGTTCTAACAGTTCGTCGGAAAACACTTCCCATATGCCTACAACATATGTTGACTTGAAGGAATCTGAGTACAATATTATTGATGAAAATGTCTATGAAAAAATTGAAACGGAACTTCCTTTGGAAAACATAAACGGTTATGAGCAATTACTGGCTGATATTCCAATAAATGACATTGAATCTGTTATAATTGACAAGGGAAAGGACAATGCTGATGGATTTAAAAGAGAACTTGCAGTAAGTGTTAATGGGAAGTGATCAATTAATATTAAACGGATTTTTTAAGCATTTAATCGTGACGTTTTCGCAGATTGCAGAAAGCGTACTAATCAGAAAGAGCAATTTCTTGTTGTACTGTACATTAACGATCGAAATCTGTAATGCCTTCATTTACTTTCATATAACTATTTCGTTGATTATTTCTGATGCAAGTTGTATCTTTAATTTCTGAACAAAGCAATCCCTCAAAATTGAACACTGCAACTAAGATTTGCTTAATTGTAAACAATATCCAAGTTACAACTCTTTGAAGAAAAAGAACATTAACATTATTTAGTAAAATGTTACTTTACGTATGTTAAATATTATGTCATTTAAAAAGTTACTAGGATTTTTACCTTTTAACTTTTATATTATTTTAGTCCACATAACCTGATTATTTTTCTTTAATACTGAATATTTCTTTCCGATATTTCTTATCACAAGTTACCAAATCACCTGAAATTATTTTTTTAACAAACAAAACATTTAAAAAAAAAATATTGAAAGACATATTCAACTGTCACTTTTCTGATCAAATTTAAATACGTATGACTTTGATTTGTTGTTCTAACAGTTAGTTTTATCGTTTCAATGGAATTAACTTATTATAAACAAAAAAAAAAATAATAGAAGATACTAAATCTTATTGATAAGAGGAAAATTCTAAATGTGTATTTATAAGGTGAACATTCATTACTTCTTTTCCAAGTCCCTTCAACGTGGTGAACTATTTTCATGTGACACGGGAAAGCTCTCCATGAATTGTGAAAAGAACAGAGTTCAAACTATTCTTCCATGTACGTTAAGTGTACTTCTTATATATTATATCACGGGCATATCAAATC
This sequence comes from Magallana ariakensis, assembly GCA_020458035.1. Lineage (NCBI taxonomy): Eukaryota > Metazoa > Mollusca > Bivalvia > Ostreida > Ostreidae > Magallana > Magallana ariakensis. The sequence goes on along the minus strand of CM035811.1, from coordinate 37,314,114 downwards.
TGAATCTCATTTGAATTACAATGATAAAGAGATTGATGTGTATTTGATTTGTTGTATAACTATGTTTTTATATTGTGATTTTACTAAAACAAGGAGGGGGGTTAGTGTTATCAATCTTTTAGTTTAAAAGAGTTCCTTTGCTTTACTAAAGAATATTAGATTCCAAAACTGTACAATCTATCAATTTTTTTAATACTTTGATTTTTTTCTCTCAGACGATCACTCAAGAGTAATACTCAGGCGGAACATGGGGACAAGCGATGATTACATCAACGCTAATTACATCAGTGTAAGTGTTACGATGATTTTTGTTGAAATATATACAATAATATCAAGTGACAACAATGATATAGTATAGAACTATATATACATTATATACATTTTCATATTATTTTTATATAGGGTGCCGAGAGGAAAAATGAGTATATTGCTACACAAGGTAAACTTATACATCCAGGATGTGATGGTAAGATGACTGAATTTTTTCCCATAAAACCAGCTTATTCCTCTTCCTTTTAGAAACAAAATTCATATTCTATAGAAGACTTTTAATATCTCCTGAAAATCATGCAACCTGAATGAACATAAGTATTTACTTAATAAGCCAAGTTCTATCACTTTCCACACTTTATTGGATTAATTGGAAACGTACACGTACCATGCCACACATAGCTTCTTTTTTCATTAAGTCGGTTTTTTTTTATAATCAAATTGTGTTAGGGATTGGGATAAAAACATGAAACAGCATGGGCTAATGCAGAAAAATGAGCGTTTGTATGTATATCTATGTTTATGCATATGTTTTCTTTACAAACATTCCAAATTAAAAAAAATATATATTGGGTTTTTTCTGTATATGACCATCGTTTTATTTCAATTCACTTTTTACTATCATTCTCTCTCTCTCTCTCTCTCTCTCTCTCTCTCTCTCTCTCTCCTCGGGTCTTATTAACTCTGTTTAACTGTATGTTATAAATTTAACATGAGTATGTTTGATCAAAATTGAATTCTTTTCCATAGGACCCTTGAAAACAACATTAGTCGAGTTTTGGGAGATGGTGTGTCAGGATCAAATACAAAAGATAATCATGTTAACTAATCTAACAGAACAAGCAGAGGTAATCGTATATATTTCATATTCTAACCATTCAAATCTGAAATCTTCAATTTATCAAATCTGACTTGTATGTTTTAAAAACGATTCATTGTATATAACTATCATCTTGTAGATTTAATCCTAATAATGATTGGAAATAAAGAAAAGAATATGAACTTGGTTCGCTTGAAACACGTTTGACTAAAAATATTATCGCTGTTTAGAAAATAGATTATAATAATATGCGACGTGCTTGAATGTCAACGTGCTTGAAATTTGAATGTTTTTTTAATGAATAATTTGAATTCTTTTCATAAAGGTGAAATGTTACCAGTACTGGCCAAATGATGGAAAGACAGAGATGTATGGAACGGTGTCTGTCAAATCCATGGAAGAAAAATCGTATGCTTTCTTTACTAAGAGGAAATTAGAAGTGTCACAGGAAGGGGTAAAAAATGAAAATTCATTTTTATACAATTGAATACGTAGTCTACAGTTATGTAATTGAAAATGGTTTTTCTATATTTTTTGTATTTAAAAACCCATAACGAGATGGCATTCAATATGAAATGATACTATTGCTACATGTTGTAATCAATCTGCGTCATCTGCGTTGGATCAACATTTTAACGACTGTAATTAAGCTTAAAATCAGATAAACACCATTAGGGAGCTAGCAGTCAATAGCGGAAGTACAAAAAATGTCATATATTAAATTTCAATTGTCTGAACAGAATTATAGTGTATGTGAGCTTGCTTAATCCATAAATGGTGTTTCAGATGAAAACGTATGTAATTACTCAATTCCAATATACCAAGTGGTCTGAAAACGGGACTCCAGATCCTCTGTGTTTGGTTTTGTTTCATGACCACGTGATCAATCAAAAAACGAATTATGGAATATCACCAACCTTAGTTCACTGCAGGTAGACCAGAGTTTTTCAAGTACAAGCCACATGTTATTGCCATTCATATTTTCCTTTGAATATTAGAAGATTCATTATCTTACAGACCCTGAAACGTGCTATTACACCTTTAAAACGAACCGTACCGTTCCGTGCAAGAAAGGAACCGAACCGTACCGTTCACAAAACGAACCGTACCGTTCACAAAGCGAACCGTACCGTGCAAAAAGCGTGCAAGATAATTTGTGCAAGACCCGCCCCAAAACGGCCAAAAAAGCGTACCGTACCGTGCAATAAGCGTGCAACTTCCATATACGGCCTTTTGACCTAATGTCTATCGATCAATACGGACGGAGATTATCGCTGACCAGATAAGTTCAATATTAACTAGATTTTTTTTATACGGGATTAGATAACACATTTTAAAATTTGACGTTGTTATTTTTATTAAACTGTAAGTAAACGAAAAATTAATGTTTTAATTTGATTTCCTTACTTAGACCTTATTCATTTCTTTGGTTTTCGACTAAATTTGCATCGCCGAATTCTTTAACATTGTTAATATTACACAATTCGTGGTTATACTATTTTGATTATTTTATGAAATGTTTTAAACATCGTGTACATACTGGACTTAACATAGCTTTAAGTGATTCTCAGGAGAGAGCGTCTGAATAGTGTGCATGTCCACAATTTTGAGGAGACTTGATGCGACCACAAAAACGCATGCAACGAATTGGAGGGCTCGTGCAACGTATGCGAAGCCAAAAGATTTCGATCGCAAAGTCTTGTAAAGTGCTCTTGCGCCAATTGTGAAAGGGGCTTTACAAATGTAGTATAATGGTTAATAACCTCCCTGTTCCCAAAACACTCGATACCCCAGTGCTATGTCCAAACGATCAGTGTTAAGCAATCGGTTAATAAAATAGGAAATTTATGAATTTTGACATCGATTCTTAATCAAGAAATTGATATAATAAATCCCGGTTTTTGACAAACAATAAATGTATGTAGTTCTTTGTAAATTATTAAAAACTGAAGACAGATTGTAAGGATTATAAATGATAATCCCCTTGCACCCTGCCGTAATGATGTTTTTTATTAAAAGTGAAAATTCAGACTTTTTGTTTTAACAGTGTATTTCCCCAAAGTTTAGATATGTTTATTCCTAGGCTTAAATACATATACACAAGCGGTCAGTTTTCACACCTTGTCGCAGTCACCCGATCGTGTATATAGTTCCCTGTGTATACTTCGGAGTTTTTTCTTGATCCCAGACAGACAGCGGATTTTTATCTGTACACACACACAAAGAAGGAGAAAGTACACCGTCTATGATAAACATGACTTTTTAGCGTTGACTTCCAATCAGTAAGAAGACAATCATTAAACAATTTCAAATCATTCAAATCCATATACATTATCATGTAACTCAAAATAAATATACAATTTTTGGACGCCAAATGTAGATTTAGATGCTGGCTACATTTTTGCATGTTACCCGTAGTAGTTCTTATTCAAATGATAAAAATGCGTATGTTAGAGAGAGAGAGAGAGAGAGAGAGAGAGAGAGAGAGAGAGAGAGAGAGAGAGAACTTGTGTGTTAATTATAAAACTTAGATGAAAGTTTAATCACTGTACGTTATTATTTCGCTTGAGGTTTCTATCAATCTAATTAGATGTTAGATCCGCTCACTTACTCGCTACACAAACATCTAACAACATCCCATGCAGGGTCACGTCAGTGTGACCTTTCAGTTAGCCAATGAAATCACGACTCCAAATCTTTGGCTGAGCTTTTTTATCGACATACGTAGATGACCGAGGTGTTCAAAGCGAAAGAAAAACAAAAATGGCACAGCCCATGACAACGAGGAAAACTTGTGTTTTAGGAGATGACTGTATTATATGTGGATTTTCGTTTGTCCAATACGAAAAGACAGCTGTTGGGACTGATATTATTCACAAGTTCTATCAAAATAAACTAAAACTGAACACAGAAAGGATATATTGTATACGGAAAGTAACCGAAAGATCGGATCTCGATCTCGAAGGGTGTAACGCGGGCGTTTGAAGGAAATGCTTCAAAAATGTCGTCCAAAATGCACCCCAATATCTCTTCTTGTTCTTTTTTAAGCTTTTTAACGTACTTCTTCGGACGCCAATTTGAAACTTCAACCAAGTTGATTTTAGAAACACGAATCTGATTAGATAATTCAGAAATGTTTATTCATATTTGAAAGGTCACACTGACGTGACCCTGCATGGGATGGTGTTAGATGTTTGTGTAGCGAGTAAGCGAGCGGATCTAACATCTAATTTTAATTAGATTGGGTTTCTATAGTCGGTCATTTGAGCGAAATTTTATTTCAGGACTCCACGTGCTTTGCCTGTCAATCAGTTTAAGTATAACAGTACAGATCACTCCATGCACCGCGTGCTACTTGGCTCCTCCTACACATCTAAAAGAAAATAATCGAATGAAAACGTTTTAATTTCACGTTTTTTTAAATCTTAATCAAAAGAGTATTCCTATTTGGAATTATTCAACAATAATTTCCTTCCTACTTCATGATTATAATTCATGTACTCTTTCCGTCTCTGTCGTATTTTTTTGTTACTAAATAAATTCTTAACATATTTATCACTTTACACATTCATTTGCTGATTTGCTGATTACCGGATATTTTTCCGTGTCCTGTTTACAACAAGTATGTGAGTAAAAAGGTAAATGAAATATAAACAGGTTAGCCAGCATTTGTAAAATGTCAGCTAAATTGCATGCGTACATGAACATGCATGTTGTGAAGAGCGAACACTTGTCCAACAAAATGACAAATATCGCCATTAAAAGCTATTGACGTATTGTGTGTATCCAGTTGTGTACATATCTGAAGAAATATGTTTTATGTATAGTTTGACGGAATAACAAAAACAAATATTAGTCATATTTTGACTATACACGCGATGTTATTTAAGGTAAATGAAGCGATGACGGGTTACATGTAGGTGTGATCTGTGTATACGAACAAGTGCAGAAAATCATAAAATCAATGTTTGAATGAAAAAATAATCTGTGTAGAAAAACTTTATAACAGTTGATTTCAAGATTTCTAAACTGAAATACATTATTTATCTTAACGTTAACTGGCTATTTTTACATCGTCTTTTCACCAGGGGAATTTGATCGGCGAAAGTACAAGTACGCAATTAAGAATGATGAATAAAGAAATAGAAAGGCGCATGTATAATAACGACTAGCCGAAAATCAAGACAACGATAAAGGCAATTAAAGAAATATCGGAAAAAAGTCGGGGCAATTTTTCATAGCAATTTTAAATGGATTAGAAATATTTGATGACTTTAATACAAGTACACGTATAGAAAATAAACTTGTTAGAATTATCGACAGATCGCAGAATTAACAAAAAAGTCAAACAGTTCTTCTAATCTATCGTAATAACTACATTAATCTAAAATTAAAAAAACGAATAATAACCATGATAACAGACTAATCAAAATTAAAAGTACCCGCCGCTTCTTAATTTTCTATCAGTACACGTTTCACGCAACGTATCAAAAAAGGGGGAACGGGGGAAGTTTTGATTTAGATTGAAATACATTTGTAATATATCTGATTCATATAAACAATAAAAATGCTTGTCATAAATATTGCCACCTCGGTGAAGTTTATCGGGTAAATATTAAACAAAATTATATATCGAGAAAAATCAAAAGCGTTTAGGCCACGCCTACCTCATTAATAAAGCGCACAAACCGTTCACAAAGCGTGCAGCTATTTTTAGCAAAGCGTACCGTGCAAGAAGCGAACCGTACCGTTCACGAAACGAAACGTACCGTTCACAAAACGAAACGTACCGTTCACAAAGCGTACCAAACCGAACCGTGCAACTGGTGTAGTACCACGTTTCAGGGTCTGTAAGTTGAAAATTAGTTCCGCAAAATTTAGGTAATGGCTTCACTAAATATTCTTTTTTTTTAACCTTTTAGAGTAATGTAACTGATAATTCCAAAGAATTAATAGATTCAGTCAAACTTTTTTCTTTAATTTTACCAAAACGTCTATCTATTGTTCCACTCTATAATTTGATTACTGTGTTCAGCAGAGATGTCAACGAACAGTCGACAATTCTACTATTCGTCGAATGAACTTTCATTCAAATGAAAATGCAGAAGTCGAAGAACAAAATACCGGTATAATGCAATAACTCTTGACTAGAAATAGTGATAATAAGTGTCATTGGAAACAGCAGTACCATATTTCTACGAGGCACTACTGATATATCTTCTAAAAAAATAATCTTTTTGAACACAGTTAAAAAATATAATTCTAAACAATAAACGTTAGAATATGTTTGGAGAAATCCGCAATTCATCTCTTGTGTGATTAAATTATCACATTTATCCGTTTAAAGCAGTGATATATTAATGTGGTGTTTTTATGACAAAGTGTGCATCATTTGCACATGTTCTATTTGTAAAATGGTAAGTGCTCTATCTCAATAATGTTTATCCAACAACACGTAGCTTTGGCTAGGTTCTTTGACACTACGAGTTTTTATTAGTAAAACAGCTTGCTTTAACAGAATATAAGGAAGGGCAGTGTGTGAAAAAAAACCACGATTGTAAGTGGCAATCATCGATAATTGATGACATATATAAAATCATTTGTTTTTAAATGCGTATCTCTGTAATGTATAATAACTAGACAACTAAGAAAATTGACTTGAAATCGCATTTCTAACATTCAAATATTTTATTACTTTAGAATTATGAATATATTTTTAAATCACAGCACAGGAATTGGTCGTACTGGTACATACCTAGCTTTGGACTATCTATACAAAACAGGGAAGAAGTCTGGCAGGGTTAATGTTGCAGAGTATGTGAAGACGATGAGGAAAAATAGAATGAACATGATAGAAAATTACGTGAGTAAAAGGAACTAATACCTGTGTGAAATACGAGTTTTCAATTAAAAAAAATTGGCAACAAGATGTCCATAAATGGTTTAGTTTTGAGTCGCGATATATTATCTTTGTGATTTATTGACTGCATCAATGGTTTTGCAAGAAACTTGAACTAATATTCTTTGTTTTATTAGGGACAATATAAAGCAGTCTTTCTTGCTTTACACGAAGCCTTTAAAGCTGAACCTGTATTGCAAACCAAAGAAGAATTCTTAGATACGGTTTCAATAATGCTGAGGAAAGCGGCTGCAACATCTTCTTACTTTAAAAGAGAATTCGAGGTTTGAAATTGTTTACATCATAGAGCTATGCTGAAAGCTGAAGTAGATGTTTTTGATTATATTGTTTTCGGCGTCTAGGTTATGACATGGCATATCAAAGGCATATGAAAGGGGAGATAATTAGCAAATAATGAAATAGAAAATGTTGCTTCAAATATATATATTTTTATAATGAACCTTATAGGTATTAATATTGAAAGTGATAGCTTAGTTTCCTGATATCTTGATAATTAATATGTCTTCACATCATGACATCAGGGTGTTAAAGAAAACCCTTATTTAATTCCCTGAGGTCATGGTTCTTAAGATATTATAAAATTTGAAAACAAAATGTATTAAGGCGAGAAACGATAGTAGGTAAACATGATACATGTAAGCCCTCTATAGGAGATCAATAATCAGAACTGGGGTGTACTGTTTTAATTGCAAAGTAATTTTTCTTTTCTCATTTTTCATGATAAAATCAATGTACGATAAGGACATTATTAATTTAAGTTTTTTTAAGTACTAAAAACAATTGATTAGCAGTTTGTGTTTAATATAAATGACTTTCTTTTTTTTTTAAATGTTTTCTTTAAGCTTTTAAAGAGAATATGTCAAGTGAACGTCGATGAAGATTCTAAAAAAAGTAAGTCAACGCTAGTGAAGGATGCAGTTTTACCCCCTATGTTTATATATGTGTTTCGGATAGCCGCAATACAATGTTTTAATTTGTTTCTAGTTTTATATTTCATTTGATTTGGAACGGTTAAGAAACAATGGTAGTTTTTAAAAAAAAAATTTATTTATACTACAAAATTATCTATAAAATAAAAGGATGTCATTATACTTTGAACTATATCTACTGTATTTACACATAGTGATTGAAAAACGTATTTTAATTTGAATGTCCCGGTAAATCAGTATATTCACGCTTCCGTGTCATCTATATTTTAATTGTCTTCCGAGTTGTTCTACTTGTTTCATACAATATGTAATATCATATAATGGCATGTGATATATTTTTGGATTCAAAGTGGACAAAAGTGAACTTAACAAACCTTCAAACGTTCCAAGAAGAGGGAGTTTTATCAAAGCTTTAGTTGCCTCTGTACGTATAATAGCTTACAACATGGGTTAAACTCTTTGAATTATCTTATTATGAAATTAATTTTTTTATCCGTAAAAACAAAAGAAGTGCTAAATACTGTATGATTTAAACAGACAGTCTTGTGAGCAATGTGACTTTTGATTGTGTTTGCTTTTAAAAATAACATTCATTTTTTTAAGACACACGCAAAAGAAAATGGCTTTATAATAACACAGTATCCGCCGAATCCGGAAGAAGCTGTTGATTTTCTTCGACTTTTAATGGACCATGACTGTAGTACAATCATTTGCCTTGATCAACTACACATAATTGAATCGGTTGGTGTCATATTATATTTCTCTCGGGAAATATTCGAAGCTTTTAAATCTTTTCAAATTGAAGCTTCCGGATTGCTTTCAAACATTTGTACATTAAAAACAAATTTTAGATCTTTGTTTTGTAATGATGATAATAACTCTTTCAATAGACTAAATATTGGATACCATCACCTTCATCTAAAAAGATATTGTCTCCATACAGAGTGGTCTGCAATTCCTGCAAAGAAACCGACCTAAAACTATCAACCATATCTATACAGAAAGATAAGGTAAGCATAGATTTTCGAGAATTTCATTTTCAAGTTCATGTGGATAAGCATTGATTTTGTTGTAAAATTGTATACACTTAACGCAAAATTTACCTCAAAATAGTTACAATATTTTTTTAAAACATCATTCACATTGTCTGTGTAAAAAAAATGAGGGGGGGGGGGGGGGTATCAATGTGCATTATGAAAATAATGTCATTTTATCGGAGGACACGTAAATCGGGTTTTCTTTTAGTTCCTATAATGGATACCTTTTGTCGATAATAGAATGAAATATAATGTATTGATAATGTATTGATGATGGATAGACTTAATTTTAAAAATTACTTATACTTTATTAAACTAAGAACTTCATTGTAAAAATCAACCTGTTTCAGGGAGAACCCTTCAATGTTCTGGTTGCTGAACCCAAGTCTGACCTGGGTTCGAGAACCCAAAATGATACATCAATTCTCTGTAGCTTGGTGTCATTTGCTCTTAGTCGCCTGAGTAACAATCCAATAGCTGTTGTTAGCAGGTAAATATTCTCTGTTTCATTTAGAACATTTTCACCTTATAAAATTATTTTCCTTTTTTCTCATTGTCGTGATGCAGTTATTTACAGATACCCTTCATAGGAAGAACCTTTGCCATTCAGCTTAATGTCAACTGAAGGTCAGAAAAGGTGACTGAATTGTGGAGATATGCTATTCAGTCACTTTAAATTAACCTTCCAGTCACCGTTCAGTTGACTAAAAGGCAGAGCTTCATATCGACGACAAAAAAAAGAAACACAACAATTACCGTAAAACATATGTTGTAATGATGTAAATGCTTTTCAAATAGCTTAGACAATGACTTACTTTTCATTTTTGTTGTCAGGAAACTTAGCTTTTGTGATAGTATTATATTGCTACCAAAACTTTCATTCAAAAAAATTATCTAACGATTTTGTGTTGTCCCCATGTAACAAACTACATCGTTGCATAGTTTTTCAATACACACAAACAAGACTATCAAAATAGATTATCATTTTTTTATGACGCTATTTTGTCTACCATATAATATTGGTATGATGGTGATTCACCTATCGTTTATTCTTTGAAACAGAGATGGTGCTTCACTAAGCGGTGTTTTCTGTGCTGTGTTCAACTCCCTACAACAAATCTCTATGGACGACAACATCGACGTGTTTACAACTGTTCGCCTACTATTGACCAGAAGACTGGAGCAGTGTTCAACAGAAGTGGGTTATCATAGTTATTTATGCATGTTTTTTATTTAAAACCATAATACACGAAACTTTATTGTAAATGTGTCTAAGATACATAAAAATACAAAAGAAAAGTTTTCTTATGTGTTTTTTTTTATAACAAAAAACTGTGGCTAAAATCTTTTGTTTGGTGATTTGTTTTTTTAATATTTAAAACGTCTAACTAATATATATACATATTTTTTCAAAACAATTGAATACTAGCATTTATATCAGAAGTATTTATTGAGGACATCCTCTTGAACAGCTTTTTAGACACACTTATCAATTACTCCTCCTTTCCTAAATTTGTCTTTTTTTTGAAAAATATAAAATAATATTATCAGATTGCATTTTCTTATTGTGTTTTCTTGTCAACAAATGTGATTACACATTACTTATAGGATGAGTATAGAATGATTTATCGGACCATATACGACTATTTACAACAACCGCCAGAGAATGTGTATTATAACCAATGAAGACCAGGACTTGATTCAAATATTAAAGTTGAAGATGAAGACGATGATATGATAAAAAATGTTTCAGAAAAAAATATTTTACTTCGAGTTAATTATACGTAGTATTTAAACAATGATATAGACTATTTGTCGTGCAATAATAAAACTTATATTGCAGTACCCTTTCTTTTATTTCTTATATATATATCCATATGTATGTCGATCCTTAAATAGTTTGCATTTAAACTTTGCATGATATGATGTTTATTGTATAATATCATATTTTTCTTGCGGTAATATTCATCTCGCAAATATTTACCAAAATGTAACGGGATAATTTCCATTCTTAGATTTGTATTTCGTATAAATATGATAATATATATGTATGGTTTCTTATGACTATGAAATTTGGAATATATATTTATATTGTTACATTAATAAGAAACTAAGCAGCGCATTCATAAAATATTATATTTAACATACATTCATATCGTTTAGCCATTTTTCTTGATATTACGAAAACATATTTTCGCGGAAAGGGATAAATAGAATGCACAGTGAGTTAAATGCAATTATTTTGCATCAATGTATGTAGGAAAACGTTCTATCTTTAAATTTCTAAAAAGATGAAAAATGTTGCTTCATTATTATTTTAAATGATACCTTATTAATTAAAACCAACATGTAATACACGTTATCTCTGAAATTGCTTTAATATTTTTCTTTATTGTAACTATAATAAAATGCAATTATTCGCATCAGTTTTATATATACAAATATCATAACAATGCTTCGCAAATAAATTGTAATTATAAATTAAACATTGAAGGTTTTGTTTTTAACAGAAAAACAGATGGTGTTATGTCTTTTTTCAAATATCCTAAATACCATTATATCATAATTTACTGAGCATCGAATAAAGCTCTGCTGTATATAGACATGTAATGTCAGGTTCTTTTATCATTTGTTCGTCCTTTGATGTAATGTTTGCTACATTTCAAGTGGCGCTTGCCGCCAAATAGTGTTGTTATAAGAACGAAGTAATACATGTACATGTAACACGTTATTTCTTTTTCCTATATGTGACAAAAAACATTGGGTTTGATTGACTAATTCGACTGAAATAAATTACCGTATATCTTGGTGTAATTTTGGACATTTTAATGTGATATGCTTTCTTAAATAACATCTTACAATGGTGAAAACTGAAACTTTTAATAAATAAACTGCTGTAACACTTATTTGACGAAAGTTTTGTAATTTGAAATTTAGACTCAACAGCATCTTACAAGTATTAACATATGAAAGAAAACATAAGTTTTCCAATAGATTTTATTTCTAACAAGAGAGGTGACATGTAATCTTTAACTTGTTTTTACAAACCGGAATAAGACTTTTTCGTAGAAATTCTTTACTCAAATAATAATGCAACAAAGACAAAATAAGTACCTTTTAAAAAGTAATATAATCATTTCAGTACAACCTATCAATTAAAACAACGAAGTACAAAGGATATTTATCCAAAGTAAATATTGAGACTATAAGCTTGCATCAATATGCTCGTCCTTTTAAAAGGTGATACAGTGACGTCGGTGTGAAATTTTAATACACTTTGCATTGACGTGAGGATCCTTTGCCTATCCTGTATCTAATATAAAATAGGTACTAGTCAGTTCTGGAGATATTGCTCCACTTCGGTCGGAAGTCACAGGAACAGTTCAAACTAAAAGCAAAAGAAGATGAATGCTCTTTCAATATATGATTTACATGATGTTACTTTACATAATTTGAATTTAAAATTATGTTTTGAGTATTCCCAATTTGCTACATAAAATTATATTGTAGATTGTGGGAGAAAAAATAAAATATTGCATATTGGAATGGGTAATGAATACATCGTTAAGTATATTTTCAAATTAAAAAACCATTTTAGATGGCAGTATAGACAAGATCAAAGCAATAAAAAAAAATAAGATTGTTGATGTTTTTGTTTATATGCTTGTCTATTTATATAGAAAAGAAATTCTTATGAGGGCAAAAATGATAACAATTTAAGAGAGGTTTAACGGCTGTAGAATCATTAGAATTCGTGAATTCGTAGTGGCTCAATTTTCGTAGTTTGCGTGGATGCCCTCCCCACGAATTTACATCCTCGACGAACACAAATTTTAAAAGAATAAGTTTTTTTTACTGAAAGTGAAAACCGACCCATCCACAAATCCCATGGAATAATTGCATGGTTTTATTGCAACAATCCTAAAATCAACAAATATTGCCCCCATTAATTTAAATGATCTCACAGTATATAGAAAAGGATACTCACATTATCCACATAACCGTTGAAGTGGCCGAGCTGACTTCCTGCTCTAATCACCATACCAATTTGTCTCCGAAGGATCTGTCCTGTATCACATATAAAAGCAAATTTTACTCACATGTACAAAGTGCAACTGCTTTATTTCCAATCCTGTTTATGTTTTTAAGGTCTTCCGTTTCCAACGGAAGACCTTTTTGTTTTCGTACGATTTCTTATTATTATTATTTTTTTCCACAAATTTTGTGCACGCGATTTCTCGAAAACTATTCGACCGATTTCAACCATTTTTTCACAGAAGATGAGACTTGAGATAAACTTCATACATTTTTAATATTTTTCCTGTCGTCACTTCCGGTACCGATTTATCGGCCATTTTGCACATTTTTACGACCTTTTTTGTGCAGAGTTGATCTCAGAAACTATCAGAGATATGACTATGAAATTTTCAGGATAGGTAGTCTATAGTTTGAAGTTGTGCACTATTGTGTTGTTTTGCGCCAGTGGCGCTATTTCTTGGAGCTCGCCTAGGCACGAAAATTGGGTACGAATTTTCATTCAAAATTTTCAAAGTTTTGATCTGTATCTTTTTATCAGTTGATATTTTGCTAAGACATATATTACAAAAGTGGTAGATAATCATAAGTTCTTTCCAACAAAATCAAGAAAAAAGGGGCTGACCCCTTTTTAAGGGGGCCAAGAGACTTGTAAACACTATTACAAATAACTTAAAAACGATAAAAATATTGTAATCCATTATAGAAGCAAAGTTGTTGATAATACCAATATATATTAGAAAAGATCATTGCAATGCCCCTTTATTACGTAATATGGGATTTTTAGGGGCCGAAGTACTTAAACTTGGACGCAATATATCTAGAGAAGTAGACATATTTTGTTAGACATCATAGAAAAGAAAATGTTTGTATTCATGATTTAAATCGATTCCACTTATCAAAACACCAATGTATGTCCCCATTAGGGATCCACAGGGCTGGCCCCTAAAATATTCAAACATTTGTATCTCAAAAATGAACAACAATTTAAGATGGTTATCTATGGTGGCATATCTCTGCCCCTTGTGTGCAAGTTATCTTTCTATCAAATATGTTGACATTTTATTCACGGCCAAGTTTGAGCAAAGCTGATCTAAAAAGACTATCAGAAATATGACAATAAAATCTTTAGGACAGGTAGTCTATAGTTTGAAGTTGTGCAATATTAGGCACGAAACTTGGGTACAAAATTTCTTTTAAAATTTTTATACGGCACGCGATTTCTCAAACACTATTTGGCCGAGTTCAACCATTTTCTTCACAGAAGATGAAGCTTAATGAACACTTAAAACATTTTTGAGATTTTTTGTCGTCACTTCCGGTACCGATTTATCGGCCAAATTGTAATTTTTATGGTCTAGTTTGTGCAGAGCTGATCTCAGAAACTCTTAGAGATATGATCAAGAAATTTTTAAAATAGGTTGTCTATAGCTTGAAGGTGTGCACATTTATGTTGTTTCACGCTAGTGGCGCCATTTCTTGAATCTCGCCTAGGTACGAAAATTGGGTACGAATTTTCATTCAAAATTTTTATACGGCACGCGATTTCTTTAAAACTATTCGACCGATTTCAACAATTTTTTCACAAAAGATGAAGCTTTATTTACTCTGTTCGTTTTGAATATTTTTCTCGTCATCACTACCCATACTTATTTATCCGTCATATTGTACATTTTTACGGCCTATTTTTTGCAGGGCTAATCTCAGAAACTCTTTAAGTATAACTTTGAAATTTTCAGGATAGGTAGTCTATAGTTTAAAGTTGTTCACTATTATGCTGTTTTACGGCACTGGTGCCATTTCTTTGATATCGCTTAGGTACAAAATTTGGATACGAATTATTTATACCTAACGCAATTTCTCAAAAAACTATTCGACTGATTTCAACTAAAGGGTTTACATCCCTGTATGACGGTACCTATTTATGAACAGTGTTCAGCTTTAACTTTTCGTTCGATGGAATGTTTATGTTCTATTTCATAATGTTTTGGACTTTAAGTCCAAGTCTGCTACTTACTTTATAGATATTTGAGTGTTGCTTAAATTATTGTAAAAGTTTGAGAGCATTGTTCATGAGTGCATTTAACTGATATATACACTTTACAGCCTATAAAGTTTTAGATTCCAGTGACTTAATAGAATCCATTTACGTGAATTTTAATTATCGCACTATAAAAATGTTTTCCACAACAAAAATCACTTTTCATATTGTTTCATTACATAATTTTGAAAGTATATCTTAAGATTCTTTCATATTTCTTTAAGGTGCCTCACTACACCTTGAAATAGTTTCTCAAGTCAGCAGAAAATTACTTGATTATGATAGAAAGCATGATGGATTAGATGTATATATCTCAAATATGCGAAAAAATGTGCAATTTTAAAGGAAAAATGATATTTTTCAAAAATTACATACAGTGAACATAAACAAAAGGTCCAGGTGGATTCGAACTCATGACCTGCGGTTCACAAGCCTGATACTTTAACCACTGAGCTATGACGATATATATCTGAATCGATCGATACATACAGTTTAACAAAACATTTAAATAGCCATCTTGTGACGTACGTAGTGTCTTAAAAAGTATAAGTCTCGGTGTAATGTAGTACCTTAAGATACTGAAATTAAACATCTGAATGCATTTTAACAATGCAACATACATTCAAAGTACCACACCACTAATTGTTTCCTTATATAACACTATGGAGAATTAAAATAAATCATATATCAGTTTTTTTCTCTTATTGAGGAAATGTTATTTGTTGCCTATCGTATAAGCTTAGACAAAAAGGCGAAAGGTATGGTATTTCCCAAAATATTTAGCTACAAACAAGTCTATCATGCATTTCGATTTTATGCAAACAGACTGTTATGGAAATTGAGAAAAAAAAGGTATAAAAATAATTCTAAAGAAATTTATTTAAAAGTAAAAATGATCCGTTTTGATTGGTCGACTACTGGGTTGGTTATTGAAAGTACACCTTGATGGCATCATGATAACTGAAGTAGACAGGAACTTTCACAACCTTAAGAGACATTCCAACAGTGGCGTAAATGTGATCTAGGATAGTGCCCCCTTCAGTTGTGGAAAAGTCGACTCTTTGTTCAAACCCTTTTGACTGAAGAGTACTAGTAATTGGTCCTTTTGATCTAGCATCTTCGTTAAAATCCCCAACTATAACACACTGAAAACCACGTTCGTTGAAAACATTTACAACATTCTGAAGGGTATCTAGAAAAAAGCCAACGTTGATATTGCCTGGTCGGTATATCACTATTATGATAATGTTCTCTTTGCAAAGCTCTATCGCCATACCCTCTATATTCTTTAGGGGAAGTTCAAGAACTCTGATTGTTTCCTCTTTCCTGTGAAACACACCTATTCCCCCGCCTCTGGCTTGGCTTAATTTACGGAAAGTGTTTGATGAATTATCGTAACACATTCCTCTTGAAATGCTGTGAAAATTGAAGCCCGGGATTACGAATTCCGCCAAGTCTTCTTGGTCTCTGAGCCACGTTTCTGTTAAACATATCAAATCTGCTTTTCTGAGTCTGTTGTCTAATTTGATGTCTTGTATATGTGCCCTTAGACTTTGCACATTAAGAAGAAGGATCGTTTTGCATTCATCAGTCGGCATTTCTCCAATTTCACGTATTTCGTTTGAGTCAAATCTTTGCATAATGCTCAATGATGCTTTAACATCTGGATCAGCGTAAATTTTCTTCATAAGTTTATCTTCATCTGCGGTTTCTATGAATAATCCATCTTTTGAAGTCACTCTACTAATGGCTACATATGCCTGGCCAGCAGCAAAAGTTCGATCCAAATTGACCACTACCTTGTCTGTTGTCATTCCTTGCACTTTGTGTGCTGTGCATGCCCAAGACAGTTTAAGGGGAAATTGGTGTCGAACTACATTTTTGGCATTCTTTTCCTTGACATCTTCCTGAATTCTTTCAATCATAATCTGATTTCCGTGTGGAGTATTTGTTCCATGCAGTTTACCGATTTCTTTACTGTCAAATATAACTCCAACTCCTTGTATGTATTTTCTCTGATGATCTTTACCAAATTCAAAGTGCGATATATAACCCATTGCACCATTTACAAGGCCATCCTCGACATTCACATTTCTTGTAAGCATTATTCTTGCATTCACAGCTAAAAGCAGTGAAGATGACAGTCCATCAGTTTTTGTTGTGATCAAAGGTTTCTCACGTAATTTCAACCTCCCTGTTGTCTTGTCTTTCTGGAAATCCTCTGCCTCTATCTCTATCAAATCTGTACAGCATGTTTGCAACTTTTCGAGATTGAAATCGTTTACCTCTGCGTTTGTAGAAAAAACGTGCAACACGTCATCTGGGCCTTCTCTGATGCAATCCTTTAGTACTGTTAGAGCTTCATTCGATATTTGTTCATCAATTGTTCTCACACGCAAAGAATTCAAAACGGCAGCAAATTCAACATCTTCTCTTTGACGCATTATTTCGTCTAACTCAATGATTTTGAAGAAATCTAACCAATAGTCAACAGGGTATGTTTCATTAACCTTATACAGCCTCTCATCTTTTCTTTGCTTTACAGGGGGAAGCTGGTAGAAGTCACCAACAGCAATGACCGAAATCCCACCAAATGGTTGCTTACATTTTTTAATTTGGACGAGTCGTTCGTGTATGTAATACAACAGACGTTTGAAGACCATTGATACTTCATCTATGATCAAAATTTGCACATTCTCTAATTTGACCCTTATAGCATTTAAAGTTTGTTCCTTCAATGGCTCGTATGGAATGGGTAGTGCTTTTGTCAACGAGAAAACATGGTGAATTGTACTTCCTCCAATGTTAAAGGCAGCTGTTCCTGTGAACGCAGTTAGAAGAATTGATAAGGCGTTGGGTATGGGCAATATCTTTCCAAGAAGCCTTGAGCCTTCATAATGAATCGCTTTGATTAAATGACTTTTCCCAGTTCCGGCTCCGCCTGTTATAAAGATATGGAATGGTTCTGGTTTCCCCTCAGATATTTTCTTCAGACACCATTCGCGCACTGAATAAAAAACATGTTTCTGTTTATCATTTAAGCTTTGCAGCAAAGGTAGCATCTCTTGTCGTGAATTTGAAGCTTCCCTGATGTGATATATAAAATCCGAAGCATCTTCACTTTCAACTTCTTTAGTTACTTCGTTATTTCTATTGTCTTCTTTCTCCAATTTCGATTTCTGATTTAAACATTCTTCCCGCTCCATTTCAGTTTCTGGACACAGACTTGCCCATGCATCTTCAGGCTCGCCTATCAATTCAAACATTTCTTCAGCATTTTCAATTGCTCCTTCGTTTTTCGAAAACTGATTTTGATGTTGACTGACCACATCCTTAACTGCTTGTAAATCGTTACAAACTCTGACAAATCCATTAGTAAAGAATGATTCATACAGATCAAAACCTGGTGGTTTCAGTTGACTTTGACTTTGATAAGGCCGAAACAGCTGTAGTATTGATTGAAAATACTTTTCTGGTGCACTCTCAGCATTAAACCTTGGGTATCTTATGATAGCTGGTTTACCTCTCGTTCTTTTCTGGATGTAACCTTTGCCATTTCGCAATTCATATACTCCTTCCTTTTCAACTTGTGGAATTTGAGATTTTGCAAGTACCCTGAACTCGGAACAAAATTCTGCAAGGCACATCTTATTGAAATAGCCAGTCTGTGGGCGATTTTCATATCTTTCTATTATATTAGTCATCCAAATGTCTTCCTCCTCTTCATCGCCTTCATAGTCAATAGACTGTGATCTTCTTTTCAGTTGCGAAAGAGGTTTGCTTAAACGTGTTGGATTTTCGCCAACAGGAATAAAGACGACTTTCCTTGAGCATTCTTTCATTTTTAAATTGCATACTCTGTACACAGCTTCTTGGGCACTGACTTCTCTGTGGTTTAAGTAAGCTGATCCTATTTTTTTAATTGTTTGCTTTGCACTAAGATTTCCTTCAGTTGCCTCAATTTTCGTTTGTTTCAATAACATGCCCATCTCTCGTTCTGATTTTGAGATGTAAGAAATAATGTACACAATGCAGCTAAATGGGTCAAGAACATACTGAATGTCCATGTTGGCATCCCAGCATTTTAGGAGACATTCGTTGTATTGATTTGTCCACATTTCCTCTGGGTTTCTTTTCAAAATTGTTGTTGTTCTTGATGCTAGTGCTCTATGTGCGCTTTCGTAATCTTCTTGTGACAGAGATAAATTTTCGAATATCTCTTCAGTTGTTTGGGATTCACTATTATCATCAAGAACTTTATTCCACACTTTAAGTAAAGTGTCTTTTGCTTGTGCCGTATCCATTTGCACACTGGTGTTAAGACTTTCTGCATTTTCCTCGCACCGATCAGCTATAAAAGTTCTTTCAGATGGTGGTCTTGGGAAGTTAAATCTGCATTCTGTTCCTTTTTTTCTACACGATTTAGAGTGATTTTTACTATGTTGTTGAACACTTAACACAGTCTGTCTTAGTTCTTGTTGATCATCTTCGGATGGTAAGGAACATGACACATACTCGTCGATGAACTCACATACACATTCCTCATTATCTTCCCCCAATTTTGGTGCATCTTCCACCCAATACAAGCAATGCATATGTGGGGAACCCCTTTGTTGGAATTCAACTCTTACAAAATAGTCTACAACATTTCCTATGGGATTAGCTGGTGCCAAAATTACTTCTCTTTGAAATACATGAAATCTGTGTTCAAACATTCTGGCAACACTGACTGGATTTCTCCTAAGAATTTCACTTTTTTCACACCAATCTAAATCCGATGGATTTCTACTGTCATCCTCATGATGCAAAATGCAAGCTATTATTTCATTCCATCTGAATTCAGCAGCCGAAAAAGAACAAAACCATGTAGGGATTCCTAACTGCCGCAGCATTGCAAAAAGATCTTTCTGTGTCGCTGACCAATATGCAGGTGTTCCTCTTATTGGTTGCATGAATCGCAAGGCTTCGTCATTTCTGAGAAGTTTTGATAGCACAGTTGGGTCTTGTAGCATTTCTGATGTCACCAACTTTCCATCATTAGTTTTGGACAACGACTTTCGTATTGATATTTGTGTTTTGTCAATCACCTGTTTTAATTCTGACATAAACTGCGCAAAAAATATGTAGTTCGTGTCCTTTGCGAATCTATTGTCAGTATTCATAAGTCTGTTATTGAAATATCTAGAAAGTGTTATCCTTTGATCCCTCTCTTCATTCCATGAAAATCTACCTGATGGGAATAAATGTGGGAATGACTTCGCTTCATTTCCTTCTTCTTGTAACATCCTTACAGGGTTTTGTCCTTCACCTGGTGCAATATTATAAACATCATCAAAGTAATGATCAAGAACTTCCTGCGCAATGTCTACAGGTTGCAAACATGTGTCAGTTGCGACTTCCTGGTTATGATTTGTGTCCATTTCTGGAATATCCTGGTTGTCTTCAGACGTTTCGATAGTATCATTCAACAAACAATTATCGTTATTATCAGTCCAATTACTGTTGAAAGAAACGTCTTGGTACCATTTATTGTTTTCTTTCAAAAACGCAAGAGCAGCCTTAATGTGTCGTGGAGTTACGAATTGGTATTCGAAGTAGCCTTTGTATGATAGTTTGCGTTTGAGTTTAACCCTCAATAAAAGATTCCCATCAACGTTCAGTGGCAAACTTGTTGTTTTCTTTATATTTGACGGAACACACACTACAGGTCCGTGCACATTTCTTTGGCCACCTTTGGGAAGAGCCATGACTTTCATAAACGGAATGTGTAAAGCAATGAGGTGTTGTTCTAAGGAGTTCAAATCACTGAGCTCTGGTGGAATTTCCTCAAGTGACATTTTATTTATTGCCGCCTCTTGTGGGATTTTTCCACTCATGATTTTTCTGTGACATGTAAAACACACCCACAAAGAAGTTCTCGGACAATAATCTGAACACGACACACCACACTTGTGAACATATTTGTCATCTAGACATTGCTCTGCCACATTTCTCGCCTCCTGATTTACTGTATACAATTCATGTGTACATCCACGAACTTGGTTTTCGAACATCAAACGATGACAACAACAACATGTGTACTCTGGTCCTTGTTTGACAATAGTTTTAAACAAATTCACTACTTTACTTTCACCTTTCAGCTTTTCCATCCGTTTTTGTTTATTTTTTGAAACGTTCTCTTTTTTTAGTCTTTTAGACTCTGAACTCATATGGTAGCTCACTTTGCTTAAAACTTTTACCTTTTCTCTGTGTTCTTCATCTAATCTGTACTTTTTTGTACTTCTTTTTTTGACATTTTGTCTATGAATCTCATCTGATCTGTACTTTTCTGTACTTAGTCTTTTAACTTTTTCTTTGTGCACGCCATCTGTCTTGTACTTTGCAATGCTTTTCTGCTTCATGGAAATTTTATGTTCAGCGTCCTGTGCATATTTCCTTACACTTCTCTGTTTTAAATTAGTCCTGTAATCTTCGTTACTCAAATACCTCTCTTTACTTGTTTCTTTTGTTTTTGACTTAAATGCATCATCATTCATGTACCGCCTCTTTTTCTTGGCAAGTATGCGTTTTGAATTTCTGATCTCTCTGACTTGTTTTGACAAATCTTGACTTTGTTTTTGAAACATTATGTTCCGTTTCTGTCTCATTCTTTCTCGATTGCTTAACCTTCTGCTATATTCAACCTCAAAACTTGGTGCCAAAGATTGGTGTGGTATATTAGTTGACCTACTCGACACCATTGTGACAACATCATAATGACTCTGATTTTTATGGTGCAAATAAATTGACCCCGTTTGTTCAATATCTAAATCTGGATCTACCAATCTCCCAGAAAAAAGAACCCAGCGAGAATCTGAATATGTATATATGTCAGTCTTTAGCAAATGAGTTAGTCCCAGAATTTCAATTTCAGTTGCCCATGTTCCATTTTCGATCATGCGAGTGTTTGAAATATGTTTCTCTACAGAGTCTTCTTGGTGTCTTAAAAAAGGTTTAAAACACAACTGGTTCTGAAGTAAATGATCACAAACCGCTGAGCGAATTACTTCATGATAGTCTTGTGTTCTCGTCAAACTAAACGAAATGGCCTTAAAGAAACAATTTCCATCTTGATCTATGTCTCTCACCTGAACTGGCTTTTCTATGTTTACTACCTTATCTGCCATGTTTTTTGAACTTCCATCAAATGAACACAAAATCCCTAATGAATTACATAACTGCTGTTTCTTCACATCTGACAAAGGCACAAAATCAAAACCGTAAATTTCACTGCAAACATACTCAATGTCATCATGTGATGAAGGAGTGTTTAATGTTGCATTGCAACTTTCTCCTACATGTACTTCTGTAGTACTTGCATTTGCCATAACATTAACAGACTGTCTGTTTTCCTCCATTTGAACACATTGAAATTGTTTTAATGAGCAGTGCACTCCAGTTATTTCACATTGCACAGTTTCAGAATACCCCATTGACCTGGCCAAAGTTATAATGTGATGAAATAGATCAAGGATTGTCTTGTACAGTACCCTTGTACTCTTTCCACTTTCACTCAAATGTCCCTCTATAGATCTAGAATGGGAGTCAAAAGTAAAATACCCTTTCATTCTTTTCCCTATCAAAAATGTATTTCCACCAAAGCAAACAAAGCATCCATCTGTGTCTGCAAGAGCAATCTGAAGAGCTTCTTTAAGTGGAAATGCATTGAAGTCATCATATTGAGGTTCAACTCTGGATAAACTGATCAGACTTGGTAACGATTCATTTGCTTTGAACTCATATGTCTGACTGAAACACTCAAAATACTGAGGCAATTCATCTACTAGAAGGTATCTACTAACAATTGTTGAACTGTGTTGCAAGTAAGTATATAACTCATTTCCTGTAAACAAAACAGTGTTCATGTCAGTTCTATCCCATTGACTAGTATCCTTAATCCTTTGAAATGCAACTGCAGCAAGACAGTTTGCTACACATTGTGTTCCTGCATTATCACCAAATATTATGTCAGCTTGATGATATGATCCTTGAACAGAAAGACATACCTTATCTCTTGTAAATGTGCTATTGTCATTGGTTTCATCATCATCAATATTTTCACTTCCACCACCACCAGCATTATCATCATCACCACCATTTTTATCATCAACAATATCATCTTTCACATCATCATCTTTATCATCATCATCATCATCATCATTTTTCATATATACAGTGTTTTCATATGATTTCCTTTCAGTATACTTTTTAGTTCTCGTCAAGTTTCTGGGTGCATCAATTGATATCCTGCTGGACTCATCCCCACTACAGGAGGATGACATACCCAGCTGCGCCTGTCCTGCTGAGCCAGACACGTGCACGGTGTCCGGCTCAGGTACCCTCGGTGAGGTACAAACCCACGGTGGGGAGTCAGGGGACGGTGCCATGCCTCCGTTTTGGGCACACAGACGATTTCCCTGAGAAGATGCAGAACTCAGGGCATTTGGATGCATTTTCTCGCAAAGAGAAGCCTGCATCCTGGCCAGGGGTTTTTCTTCCTTCAGAGGAAACCCCATGGAAACCTGCCCCGGAACACAACCGAGGGGAGCTGAAACAGCTTCCTCTACTACCCCGCATGAGGTAGCAAAATTTTCAAAAGGCTGATCTGATTCGTCTGAAGAGATCTGCTCCTGCTGCCTAGTGTCTCTCATTCTTTGCCTGTTTTTAAGGCGTCTGACCCTTTCATTTGTACCCTTACGTTTTCTCTTTGGCATCTACAAAACACAAACAATGAACATTTTCATACCGTGCAAAAAATAATGATATTATTATTTTTGCACACAATTTTAAACTAATCATTGCTGAGATAATCACCATCTGAAAAGGCATTAGAATGACAAGAATTTCAAAGAAATTTTCTTTGACCTAAATGGACGTCATTACCATGCTGATTTAGCTTGTTTAAAATATATATGGGAGTGGAGAAAAAGATTTTTTCAGATTTATTTTTACTACATGGACATATTGGTCCCATCCTAAGGCCTGAACCCCTGTCCCAGAGGTAATGAATTTTATAATATAAGGTAGAGGGCTTCATCATAACCATGCATATAGTTTTCTCAAATTTTATTTACTCTTTTAGAGCATAGGAAGAAATGAGAATCTACAAGAAAATATGGCTTTATGATTTCTCAAATCGTGAACTTTGATTTTTTATCTTAACGGATTTTTTTGCAAATTACAGTTACTTGAATAAGTAAACAAACTGTATTTCTCCTTTATATTCATAATCATTTTCCTACATTCATGCAAGGGTAAAGATTTTGTTCAAAAGGGAAGGGGGGATGTTTATGTAGGTCTGTATGTTTTAGTTATTAATATTTTGAACTTCTTAGATATGCATGTATTGACCAATTTTGTATGTACATTTGCATTCCTTTTATTGACATGTTTCCATTTGCATCACTAAATGATTTCTAAGTAGTATGATATCAAAGTTTTGGAAACTTAAGATACTAAATTTCTACTGTTCTAAGTTTGAGTTAAAAAAAATACAAAACACTCTTTAAATGAAAAAAAACAAAAACAAAAATAAAAATGCCTTTAAGGATTCATACACATACTAGATAAGAAAAATGAGTGAAAGCCACAAAGACATTATTTCTTTTGTTAGAGACCATTTAGAATTAACATACTACAAATTTACACTCTTCTATTTTGACAAGTCAGATGTAAAAATAAAATATTTTGCTAGGTTTTATGTCAATAAGCTTCAATAATTGTTTATATTCAATGCGCATATAACAAATAAATTTTTTTTAAAAACTGCCCATATCTATCCAACTTTGGTGTAACTTTGACAACCGCATAAATATTTTTGGGAGGCGAATACTGGTATGTCTCTGTCTTAAACTCAACTGAATTATTCGGGTTTAAAGCACGCAACAATCCAAGATTTTTTAATTCATTCGTCATTTTCGAAAAAAGAAAAGTAAGTTTGCTTGAAAACTTTCTTGAATATGTTTTATACATGAGCTTAAACGATCATTGTTTATCGCTGATTTTACATCTTTGCACTTTCAGCAGTGGGGGAATTGACGTAATAAGTTAAAAATAGAATATTACCTCTTTGTGATACGCTATTATATCCCTTCTTTGATTTCACATATAAAATCAATACATTTAAGATGTATAAACAAAAGGAATTCACAAATTTCCAACA
Source organism: Magallana ariakensis (assembly GCA_020458035.1). NCBI lineage: Eukaryota > Metazoa > Mollusca > Bivalvia > Ostreida > Ostreidae > Magallana > Magallana ariakensis. The sequence continues at coordinate 37,288,861 of CM035811.1, read as the reverse complement.
GATTCGTAGCGCAATTGAACGCCTGATTGCATAATTATGCTTTGAATAGTTTACGATTTGGTGTATTACCATTTGATAATAAAAGAATAATTTTATGAGTTTTGTTTATAATGTATCATGACCCCGACTACTTTAGTCTGACCCCACAAGGGGCATAAGTCAAACTACATTTAGCAGAGTATAAAATCGACATGAACACAGATTTTTCTATGTTATTATCACGAAGCCGATAACTGGTACAGTTAATCGTAAAAACTCGGCAAATTCGGGGCGCGGTAAAAAGCACAAAAAAAGATAATTTGGGTTCTAAATAATGATATAAACTAACAGATTTATAAGTAAGGAGTTCACTTTTTAAAGTATGTCAAGTTTTATCCAAAAATATCAAGAAATAAGGAATTACGAAAAGAAAACGTTAAATTTTAGCCGATAACTGGTAGAGTGCCAGTATAGTTAAATCAATTATGCAAGCTATTTTCCATAAAACATGTATACTGTTCCAAAAAACTAAACTTCATCCAGCATCCAAAACCTATGGCTCAGATTCAGCATTCAAGCCTGTCAGATGCATCAGTATCATGAGATGCATCATCCATGCAAGATTAGTGAAGTAAGGACCAGTAATAACTAAGATATAATCATCAGAGGGCACCTGCTCCAAGAAGAACTGTCCTAATGGGACTAATACCCCCGCAATGCTAATTCTAAATGGGACAAATAATTAAATTGAATAATAAAGGTTAGGAACACATACAAAAAAAAAATTCTAGAATTGTAAAAAAAAAAACAATACATGTTTGTGAAACACTTATGCCCCCCTCCCTTGGAAACATCCACAAAGAAAATGAACGTAAACTTCAGATAACTGAAATTTTTCTAAGTCCAAGGGCCATAACTCTGTCGAAAATTGCTCTATCATACCCAAAATTAAACTTAACCTAGATATTATCATGATAAACCTGTATACCAAATTTCATTTCAATATGTTTATCCTCTGCGAAAAAAAATGAATGGAACCTTCTTCATTTCTATATAAAAGCAGTAAAATTTTCGTTAAAAGTAAGACATTCAGTATAATAAAATAAATAGTACCTGTTTGGGAGGGTAACTATTGACTCTTCGCGTCGGTTGACAATCGTTTTCTCGGGGTGTCATTTTCAACAGTTACCCTCCCAAACAGGCACTATTTATATAATGTTCCCCGTTGCTAAGTGCGTTGCTAACGCTGAAGGTAATAGTACAGAAACTGTAACCAGCTCTTAAAACCTTAACCTCATCTAGCATCTGAAACCTATGGCTCAGATTCAGCATTCATGCCTGTGAGGTGCATCAGTATCGTAAGATACACCATCCATGCAAGTTTGGTGAAGTTAGGACCAGTAATTACAAAGATATATTTTTTACCATCCTCAATAATGGAGATAAGGCTCAGCATCTGAAGCTTCCTCTGCCATTCATTTATATAATAGTGAGATCATATATGCAAGTTTCAAATAGTGCTATTACCTATTATACATGTGACCTGTTCCAAAAAAACTAAACCTCATCCAGCACCCGAAACCTATGGCTCAGATTCAGCATTCAAGCCTGTCAAGCGCATCAGAATAATAAGATCCATCATCATTGCAAGTTTGGTGATATTAGGACCAGTAATAACTATATAATATAATCATCAGAGTGCACCTGTTCCAAAAACTTTAACCAGATCTAAAAACCTTAACCTTATCCAGCATCCGAAATCTTTGCCTCGGTTTCAGCATTCAAGCCTGTCAGGTGCATCAGTATCATAAGACGCACCATGTATGCAAGTTTGGTAAAGTAAGAACCAGTAGTAACTTAGAAATGCCTATCAAACGGTCAGCATCTGCAACAAAAACTTTAACCTGTTCGAAAAACCTTAACCTCATCCAGCATCCGAAACTTATGGCTCAGATTCAGCATTCAAGCTTGCCAGGTGCATCAGTTTCATAAGACACACCATCCATATGCAAGTTTGGTGAAATTAGGACCAGCAATAACTTAGATATAAATCTGATTAATGATTTGATCATTGTATCTCCTCTTCAAAAGGGGTGTGGTTCTTTATTTGAACAAAATTAAATCATCTTCACCTAAGGATGGTTTGTTGGCATCATTGGTTGAAACTGAACCAGAAGTCAAAAATGTAAAAAATTTACACATGGAAGGTGGACAAAATTTGATCAGAAAAGCTCACTTGAGCCATTGACCCAGGTGACCTAAAAATTTCTAGCCTTCATATAACCATTCCTTACTTATTAAACTACATATCTATAATCTTGTGCTTGCCTATTAATTGATAATTGACATATGATACCAAAGGTATGCTTTGTAGTATTTTAACCACTTAATCTCTAACTGTTGAAATATAAAATTATATGGTTTAAATTAAGATGAGACTAGATAAAGGTATCAAGACAAACAGTTGAAATTGCACAAGTACTACAGGATACTTGCCTGAAAGATGCATGAATGTGCTTTGATCTAATTTTTTTATTTGTTACAAAGCGACTATATGGGATGAATTCCATCGTTAAAGCAGGTCTGTAGGACGGTATCAGGAGAAAACGTACCCAACAGAAAACGTACCCAGGAGAAAACATACCCAATCATATTTATACTACTTAATAGTTTTTAATACTTTTAAATACTATTTTCATAATAAATATCTAGAAATGTAAGAGTTTTATAGATATATGAATTTAATACTTTATAATATTAAAGGGGTTGGAGATATTAAATAATTTTCAAATGCTACTTTTATGCATATTTGAATGCATAGATGTATAGAAATATATTCATTTTATGAATAATATCTTTATAATAATTGTAGCAACTTTTATTTTAGTACGAAATAATTACCTGTCATAAAGAATTATCAGTCTACTTCTAATTATCCATTTACCAGTAGCCTTACCAATTTGAGTTTCTCTATGAGAGATCCCCTGATTTTAATTATAGTGATAATCAATTAAATACCTGAACAGTTAATTTATTATTATGTAATATTATTTATTGCCTCCCCGCGCATAAGGTAGAAATATTCACTCTCTACACATTATACATGACAGTGGCGTCGGAAGCAAATTGACTGTTCAATATTACATTTCGTAGTAGTTTCCATATATATGAATCAAATAAATATTTAAAAGACTTCAGTAGACTTGGTTTTATTAAGCAACTTTGTTCTATAGATAAATTTCAAAAAAATGTTAAAAATAATGCGGTATCAACTTCTTGACATACTCATCATTTAGTTCTCCAAATGAGATTGCAATAAAAACTTATCATTTAACGGTTTCGTTTATAGTGTATTAATTGTCGACTAATTAAACTGCTCAGGCCATGTTCGTGTTTGTGTACTGTGGTTTCATCAATATTCGTTGAATACCAATTTTCATGGATTTCGTTGTTAAGTTGATCCACGAAATTAAATGTTCATTGAAATTCAATTTTCAACAACCATTTTGTATTGATAGGATCATTGGCCACGAAATTATGTATCCTTGAAACTGTGGTTTTCAGAAAATCCACGAAAAAATTGATACCCACGAAAATTAATAGAACCACAGTATGTTATCTTGGACTTACTTTAGTCAAATTTTGTTTGTTTAAATTATCCTTTTATAACATGGTCATAATCTAATGTAAACATTCATTGCACAAAATTTCTCAAAACAAATAATTTACAAAAATATCACATCTCCCGTTGTGTTAGAAATATATACGAAAATTAATAAAACCACAGTATGTTACAAATTATTGTCATAATAATTTAAGTACGTTACTATGCATTTAAAAACAACAACAACAAATGATGCAAATGTTCACTGTATGTTTTAATTTGTTTCATTTAAGAATATCTATGAAAACCATTATTTATTATTTTCATAGGGTACGTTTTCTCTTGGAGAAAACGTACGCAGGTACGTTTTCTCCTGGAGAAAACGTACCCTATAAATTAGGTACGCTTTCTCCTGGGTACGTTTTCTCCAGCATTCCGTAGGACATCTGTCATCTTAACGATAAAACATTCTATCTAATTTTAGTCACACTCATCAAACAGAAAAGACAATTTCAATCACAAAAATTCAACATGCAATTAAAAAACCCAACACATATCGTGAAACGTTTCGCTTTCACTTTATTTTAACAAGAAACAGGTGCTCTGCTACCGTAACTGAATCTGTTATCTGCGATCAACTTGAACTTTACATCGCATTTATACAAATCAGTATGGAAGGGAATTACCTCCAAAATTCTATGTATCTTGCTTTTATTCTTATTATGCTTACTCCTTTATTCTTCATTACATTTACACTTGCATGTCACTTTATTGTTTTCATATTCATGCTTATCCAATTTCACTTTGATTCTCTCTGATCCTTCATTGTTTGCTTAATTCTCTGTTGCAACATTATCTTCTTATTCGTGTAAATTCTTTCTTCTACCTCTGTTACAAACGTGAATTCAAACACGCAAACCAGAAAGCACTTTCAATAAAGACGAATACAAGTTGCATGAATTTAATGCTGCATTATGACGCCAGGCGGCAGTGTGTGCGCTACAATTGTTGCTCCCGAAGATTTATTAAAACGAAACTAACAAATGACATAAATTTAATAAATTCTTGAAAACATTTCAAATTAAGGGCTTAGTATATACATGTTAATATAATTAACTTTTAACAAGCCACGATATACGCAGACTTAAAAAGATACGGATTTTTTTTTGTGAACATGTAAAATGCCTCCGCGCGGTTCTAAAAAAATCAGAGGGGGGAGGGGTCTGAGAGATAATTTTGTATAAATTTTTTTATTGGTTGATTTAATAAGTGTGAATTTTCCATTGGGGGTGGATCTGATCTCATTCTAGATCCGCAATGCAATTATGTACCGTATATATATGCAGTAACAAATTATTTGCAAATTATTTGCAGGAACGCTTAATTTTTAGAAGAGGAACATGTCATAAGTACTTGTCGACAGGGCTTTATTTTCATTTGGGGTGAAAAGAGGTGGGATGATGCACGGTTCTGTCCTCAGGTACCCGTGGAACATGTAGATGAAATAGAAATAAATTTAAACCAACTTTAAAGATGTTTTTGAAAAACAATAAAAGGACTGGGGTACGAAATACTTAGAACTAGCTTTTCTTGTACTCTAGTACGTGTGAAAATTATCACTTGCATGAATCACTATTTACCTCTCGTTAGGCTACAGTACTGTGTATCCCTGATTAAATGCGATGAATTAATATCCGCGTGAAATTCCGGGTTAAAAAACTTTAAACTGCAGGTTTTAAAATCTCACTTATTTTTCTAAAAGTTTGAACTTGTGATATGAAAACTAAGTTTGGTGCACGCGATTTTATATTCTTGCGATTGGGCACAGAACGGTGGAGTCGCAGAGGTAATCGCGGTAAAATTAACGAATCTAAATTATCAGTGAATTAATTACACAATGAGTAAACGAAAACAAACCAGGCAAAGAGATTAAAATACGGTATGTGATATCGATATGAATATTTATACGTTTTGGTTTAAAATCTAAATCAAATCTTAATAAAAAATTCTTATATAAAGTTCTAAATAAAATATTTTTTTCTTCCAAAATACAAAACATTAATAATGTATGCTTCTTATTTACACAGATTTTTGAAGTGATAAAAATGTGTATGTATCACCCACAGCCATATTTTAATATAAATCATGTACATGTAACTGAATGTCCATGTTTAGACTTGAAGGTGTTTAAGCTATGATACATGTAACTTAGAGACATGAACCTCATACATGTCGTCTTGATTAAATGAATAGTTTAATTGACCGACTTCCAAATCAAGCTTGCGATGATGATAATTATGATACGGGTGCTAATTATGAGAACTGTAAGATTATATCGTCTCATATAAATAACTGATGCGCAGACTTAGAATTCTATTTTATTTTAGGAGGGGGTCCAGTCACCCCACCACCCTTGAAAATTCAAACTTTATGAAATTCACATAGTAAACCTACTGAAAATAGAACTCGACCTACCCCCCCCCCCACCCCCTCCCCAGCAAACAAAATTATAAATTATCCCTTAGTACATTAACCTCGCCTCCATTTCTTGATCTGAACATATAAACATTGGAACGAAATGTCATGGTGGAAACATCCCACATTTAGCTAGCTATGTTGGTTTTTTTTGGGGAGCAGCAATTGTAGCGCACACACTGCCGCCTGGCGTCATAATGTAGCATTAAATTCATGCAACTTGTATTCGTCTTTATTGAAAGTGCTTTATGGTTTGCGTATTTGAATTCACATTTGTAACAGAGATAGAAGAAAGAATTTACACGAATAAGAAGAGAATGTTGCAACATAAAATTAAGCAAACAATGAAGGATCAGAGAGAATCAAAGTGAAATTGGATAAGCATGAATATGAAAACAATAAAGTTGACATGCAAGTGTAAATGTAATGAAGAATAAAGAAGTAAGCATAATAAGAATAAAAGCAAGATACATAGAATTTTGGCGGTAATTCCCTTCCATAAATCAGGTCCAGTACAATCTCTTGATTTAGCTATATAGCTTGAAAAAGCTATATAGCTTTATAAAGCTATTCAAAATAGCTTGATAAAGCTATATTTGTACAGTTTTTGAAGCAAATATTTATTGTAAGAAATGAACAAAAAATTGCAATTAAATTGCTACTCATATTTGCACAATTGACCATTATAAACTTGAACACAATTAAAAATAGTTTTAACACTGCAGCTTTTAAACACTTATAAGCAAAAAATATATTTCCATTGTTTGGGTAACTGTTTACCACTTTGTGTGCAATGAGCATGGATAAGTATGATTTCTTCTCATTGTGATAAATTATTACCAATCAATTATCTTGTTTACCATAACTGACCTCCTTTATATTTCATTCAAGAAGTAACTGTGTGGTCATGAATCAGTTGCCCCAAAACTTTTAGTGCAAATTCTCTTAAGGGGACGCAAATTGATGAGTATTCTTTACATGCATTGTTCACAGAACAGTTTAAAGTTGAAAACTATCACTGGACTAAAGTGCGATTTTTTATACATACTGATAAAATTACAAATTTAAGAAAAATGTATGACAAAATAGCTAAATGAAGCTACTCTGAATAGCTTAATAAAGCTATTTAGCTTATGCAAGCTATATAGCTAAATCTGGGTCGAGTTTTACTAAAGGTCGTAAATTTTGTCTTAGACGTAGACGTAAACGTAGACTTTACGTCCGAGTGTGCGTGTGCGTAGATTGCGTTTTACTAAAGGTCGTAACTACACACGTAAACGTAGATACACACGTAGACTTTGTCGTAGTTTACGTCTGAAACTCTTTAGAAGAAGGTACAAAAACTATCCTAACAACGAATGCTACGCATGCGTATTGGCTACTTTCGCTTAGCCCATTATCGTCTGCTAGATCTATAATATGACAGATAAAAAGCCACGAAAACCCAATTGGTCGGAGGGAGAAATGGGTATCTTAGCTGACGCGTATCTGTCATTCAACAATATTATCCGGGGTAAACTGTCACCATCCTTGACCTCGGATATGAAGAAAAAGGCGTGGGAAGCCATCACCGATAAGTAAGTATTTAAGCTAATGGCAGATTATTAAGATTTATGAATATCAATAGAAATTATCTCCAAATATATCATACGAATTTTGTAAACATATAACTCACTTATGTGCATATTCTTTAAAAATACAGCATATTGATGGGAAGTTTAATTTATTTAAAACACAAAATTTCTAAAAAAATATTTCGGAAATAAAATTAGGAAAGGTCATATATGTGGATTCCTTTATTTGTTATACTTCCCAAAATTAACGGAACATTGGCGCAACTGAATCTCGTACATGTATTATCCGGTGACTAGTCCTACCAATTGTAAGAATGGCTGCAGATACATCGTAGACGCCGTTTATTTCATTAAGTCGATGTCATAATCAGATAATAGAAAGCGTGGTATGTATTCTGTAAAAGTGTGTACAAATTTGATATATTGTTTGAGCTTTATTAAATAAATTTAGAATTTAGAAAATGGCGCAGTGTAAAATATGGACTGCTCTATCATGTCCGTTTTTATATTGTTTACATTTTGTGACTATGTCATTGATTGCTTTCAGTTTTCATCTTCTCCAAGGATGCAAAAACATACAACAACTTTGGCATTTTACTGCATTCTTAATATATAATATCTAACTTTAGTTAGATTGTTCTAATTCTGCAATTCATTTCTTTTTTCAAGGAAACAGAACTCAAGAATTACTGGTACCAAAGAAAAAGATTGGAAATAGAGAGTGGAAAGCTAATGCTGTAGAGTGTATTGCCTGTATATTGAAAAATCCAGGTAACCTTGGAGTTGTCGGTACCATGTGTTATCAAATTATGACTGCTACATTATAAGATTTTAAACAACAACAAACTCATGTATTCTTATAGGATGATGGATATATCTTTTTTATTGTTTGCAGCACTCCTAGAATCTGGAAGCCAACTGTTGTCTCAACTCTCTTGCTCTAAGTGGGGCTGCTCTTTGGTATACTGCATTGTTGTGCTGGTTGGCTACAGCACCACCATTTCGCAAAGGCACCCTCTCGTTGATGGCCTTGTTGTGCAACTTCATGCATGTCTTTACGACTAGGGCACACTTCTCCGGTTTGAAAGGGAGGTATCCTCCACTGCTGTGTAAACACCTATATATAAAGATTGAAACCATTAGTGAACAGTATTCATCAGAAGTGAATACAGTGAAGATCATAAAATTATGTGCAAATGATTGACATACCTAAACCTTGCCTTTAGAACACCAAATGCACGTTCCACCACATTCCTGGTTTTGCAGTGGGCGGCATTATAACGTTCTTCAGCAGGCGTTGAAGGGTTGATGAAAGGAGTCATCAGGTAATCCTTCAGAGGATACCCAGAATCCCCTAATAGCCATCCTCCTCCAGGCAAAGTCTCCAAGATTCCAGGAATGCTCGAATGCTGGAAAACATACGCATCATGGGTGCTACCTGGAAATCGGCAGTTGATGTTAATGAACCTTCAAAAAGAAAAAAATTCATATAATTTATGCTGGCATAGTGATAAATGGCATGTAGTTATAGGACAAATTTATTGATTTATTCTCTTATTATTATGAACATGCTTCAAATCAAGAAAAGACTACTATGTCACACTGTAACTGCACAATATGTACCTCATGCTCGAATCTACTACTCCTTGAACATTCAAGGCATGGAAGTTCTTGCGGCAAACAAAGACTGGCTCGTCCACTCCATTCATCCCCCGAATAGGAATTAACGTGCCATCTATGGCACCCACAATGTTAGGAAAATGTGCAATAGCATAAAACTCCTCCTTCATTTTCAAAAGAGTTTGAGGATCTGTTGGGAATTTTATGTCCAAAAACCCATTCAGTGCTCTGCACACTCTTGGTAAACACACAGAGACGGAAGACTTCGATATCCCATGAATATCTCCCACTTCTGAGAAGAAGTCTGCCTTTGCAAGGAAGCGCAAGGTGCACAACACCTGAATAACATAATTTTATTATTATAGATTGTGTATACATGAAAAAATTAATGTTTCGTTTTGTTTTTCTTTTAAATGTTGTGTTTTAGATTGAATTACTGTAATACATATTGAAACAATCTTTCACTTTTGTAGTATTAAATCATTTGAATGGCATTCCCAAAATTTATTTCGCACAAAAGACGTGATAGAGGCACAAACTTAGGGGCAATAAAGCCATATAGTAAAAATGTATTAAATCTTAAAAATCTTTACTCCCACACATGTGGGGAAAAAATTGAATGCATGGTTATGAACACCTCTATCTAAATTGTGAAATTCATGACCCCTAAGTCAGGGTTCAGGGCCTAGCATTTGGAGAGCATTTGGAAAGATTGGAAGGGGAGGGGAGGTAAACAGTTAATGGAGTTATTTTCCCTTGCTTCTTCCTAATGGAGTTATCTTCCTTTGCTTGTTCATATTTTGTAATTAATCATTGAATATGAAGTTGTATGATCAAAAGAGTTATGCAAGGCTTTTTTTTTCATTTGAAACTAAAACAGTTTTTGAACTTTCAAAATAAACAAATAGACTTGTTAATAGTAAAGTAATAATTGTCTAACTAAAATCACTGATATAAAAGTAAAATGATTTTGGTATAAATGGGGGATGGCAGGTTGTTTTAGATAAAACATGAATAATAGCCACCTTGTTATACATATGTAGCTTTCCTATGAAAACATATACACTTAAAACCTATCCTGAAAAAAAATACCGGTAAATATGGGAAAATTATTTTCTATCAGAGTCTTGCACCTTTTCAATATCAGGTTATGCACTCTTTTATGAGCTTTTAAGTTTTTGCTAAAATTATAGGTTTAATAGTCCTTTTTGAAAGATTTCGGGCAGGGAGGTGGTCGTCATTACAAATAAAAAAAAATTCGATTCCAGAATAAAACTTAATTAAATGCATATATGAGACTCCTTGACAAGTTTGTCTATGGATTATGCTACTCTGATGACCGTTAAGGCCTATTGGCCTCTTGTTTTTTACAGCTGTCATGCGCGAATCCAGATAATTTTTCCAGGGGGGGGGGTCTGAAGGATAATTGTGTTTTGGAAGGGGGGGGGGGGGTCCGAGGCATATATGCGATAATTTTACTATGTAAATTTAACAATTTTTCATTTTCAAGGGGGGTTGGGACCCCCCCCCCCCTCTCCCTAGATCCGCGCATGGCTGTGAATAACAATTTTCGTAAGAAATATAGGGAATCTTGCATGTACTTGTACATGTAGTGCTTGCATTAACAAGGTATAATACTCGCTTCATTGAAAAATGCTCTGTTTTGGTGTTGGTTTTTTTGTTGTTGTTTTTTTCTATTCAATTAAAACATCCACATGGACTTGTTCTCGCAAACTATAATAACTTTAATAACAATCCCTCGTTTTAAATGCATGCATTTCTATAGCTATGACAGAAGAAGCGTGTGTTTATTTATTACATGTATTAATATAAACAAAACTTGCACTAAATCAATTTATATATACCGTATTGAAAGATATGCGTAGATCTAGATGAAAATGAAAATTGTCCTGAATTCTCCTGTGTGTATATATAAACCAGTATACCCCCTATTTACAAAAATATCTCTCGGATCCACCCCCGGAAAAAAAAACCCAGGACCTCCGTGTTTTCTAGTTAAAAAGCACAATTCTATAGAAAACATCATCTACGCACATATTATGCATGATTTATATTGTATAACAATAAAGTTTTCCCCCCAATCCTCGATCGTCTCTATGCGTAAGTTGGCATGCACTCTTTATTACATTCATAATAGGTATTAATTTCCCGACTATTTGTGTTTTGTTTTTATGGTTTATATAAATACATATATTTCCAGGGATGCATTGATACGAAGAGAAACAAAAATATTCATTCTATCTATCTATCTATCTATCTATCTATCTATCTATATAGTGTGTGTGCTATGTGTACATGTATATCTCTTTCATATCACCATAAACTTCATGTTTGGCCACTCAATGATGTTACTATTACCAGCTTGGAAAAAGTATATGCCTATATATACAACCTCTAAACTTACAAGTTTTTGAGAACGAATAATTTCATGAACGGGTGCACAATTTTGTTAGGGAGCTCTCCAAAGGGAGACAACAATATTCATAAACCTTAGTTTTGTTTACTTTATTATACCTGCAGTTGTGTGGGAATAGAGTGGGATCTGCTCGTAGGCGGTCTACAAGTGGCATCTACGGCATCAATAAGATCCAAAAGGATTCTCCTCGGAAATCTATATCGCGAGATTAAGTCCATGTCATCTAAAAAGTCTAGCGGCTGACTCCGATCTCGGAAAACTCGTTCTCTTCTAAGTGCGCGTTGCATCAGTAGGTACGTCGCCATTTTTTATTACGCTACGTACGTTCCTACGTCTGCTGCACGTCACCCGTAGATTTTGACGTAAATCTACGCCAAAACGTAAGATACGACCTTTAGTAAAACGCAAAATCAGCCTAAGTTACGTCTACGTCTACGTTTACGTCTACGTTTCGAGTTACGACCTTTAGTAAAACTGGCTCCTGGAGATTGTACTGGACCTGCAAATAGCAGAAAAATTTAAACAAATACTTACAACGACAGAAAAATGTGTTTGCACGGTCTGTCGGGATTTCCTTTAGCAGGGTTTTCTCTATTTCAAACAAACGAATACTTGAGAAGTTTTGTAAACAGGCAATTAAAAGCTTCAACTAACTGTGTAGTAAGCAGGATGCAGGATCAATATGGCGTCAGTTTTAACTTCCATGGATCCATTGAATTACCCGAAAGTTCTAAAGGCACAGGAATGACCGACATTAATTCATAAAAGGTTTTGTTTTCATCAGATCTGACCAAAATTAAATTAAGGGGCTATCTGTCGCTATTTATGCATATCTACATTGTCAATACAAATTTTGAACAATTTATTAAGACTAGGACAAATCAAACTTGTTAAAATTTTACAAACAATTATGCAATCATAAATAAATATCAATGATTCAGGCAATTTATACAGTCCATATACTATGAGGAGTCCTAAAATAAAAACAAATATCATTTTTCATTAAACACTTCTATTTCTTTTAAGATCTATATTTTGTCTGTTGATCATTCCCTTGGGTAAATAGGCGTACTAGTGTAATGTGGTTTAGCAACTTGCACGTTATGTATTTCCAGTACCTGGGAACCAGAAGTAAAATCTGAAACCTGCAGTTATGACTGCCGGATGCACTTTACATAGTGAATGTATGTTAGAGACAAGGCGTAAAATAACAAGAAAAGATGGTGGATGTAACATATTAAATTATCCACTTGTAAGTTTCTGATATGTAAAGGTGCGACATGCTCATGGTACAAATTGTCAACGCTTTGTAGGTAAATTCCGTAAATTACAGTGCAGCGGATAGTTTCGGTCGAAAGATTCGGTCAACATTTTGATATAAAGGGAGAACCTGAGGTTTAGCTGGTTTTCTAAGGGTTATATAAATTGCTAGAATATTTATTGCATTCATTTTGTGGATAGTGAAGCTAATGTCTCAAAAACTTTCGAGACCGTCCCTGGCTATCTATTCTATATATGCTATATCTAAGTTGTACTTGTTTTATTCTGAAATGTTAAAAAATTGTCAAGAGTCACAATTATTAGAATTTCATCGCATATATGAGCAGTGTCTGCCTCACATTTCCTCGACCAAAAAAACTATCCCCTGCCAGGCTGCCACCTTACCTAAGAAAAACCAAAGAGCTAAAAAATCATCAAGAAAACGGCCGAAATATGAAAGGGTGGTCGAAATCTCACAAAAAATAATAGATAGACAACTTTACATCTTGTAATAAATATTTTTTCTCAAACACCGGCCACACCGAAAATGCTACAAATCATCCAGACTATTATCAAATTTATTTGAAAAAAAATAAATATAGAATCACTGAACAGGTTAATAAGAAAACTGGCTTATATATCGCACAGGCCATTAACTCCGTCACTACCCCCGTCACTTTCGGCAAACTCGTCCCCATTTGAAATCAAGTGCGATTATGATGTAATTTTTTGCAAGTCAAAAATCTTCAATCAATTGTCAACAAATTACAACGGTTAAATTTAAGAAGCATAACAAAACTACTGTGACACCTTTTTTCATTTTATGCACCATTAACTGCGTAAAATCAGCCAACACTTTTTCACGGGTGCGCTAAAATATTGATATTTCTGACATGCGGACCCATTTGATCATTTACGGTGGTCATTCATTTTTAGAGAGGTCAAGATGCAACATTCCACATGTAATGCATGTTTTATTAAGGTTATTAATAAAAAAAATTTCAGTCCGCAAGAGCGTTTATGCATGCACTATAGGGCGATTTCACCATGCATCGGACACCTTTGCGTTGTTCCCTTTGTTCGTGCATCAAATATCGTGCAAATATAAATAAAATTTGTTTTAAAAGTTATAGGTTTTCCCCTTGTTTAATTATTGAAGAAGTAATCGTGAAATGTTTCAAAATCTAGAAATTAAAGTTATTAATCAAGTGTTGAACTATTTCACCATGAATCGGACAATATTTACCAAGCTTCAGACAGCTATACAGTAATGAGTAAGATTAAAAATAACAGTTTCTGGTTTTAATGTAAATCCTCAAATCTACATATAGGAATTTAGACTAGATCTAGTGCTTCTGGTTATAGGAATATTTAATTTATCATGACGAATTCTTTATCGTGCCAGCTCCTACATGAACTTTGGACTAAAAAGCTGTGTCCGTAAAATTCGATTTTGAAGTGGTCTGAAGAAAATATTTGTATGAATTATTTTTCTATATATTAATTTTACTTTACATTTAAAGTACATCACTAGGAATGGGCACATCATTTACTTATTATTAGAAGAAATCGTGCACCGAAAACTGTCCGATGCATGCTTAATTTGTGTCCGATCCATGGTGAAATGAACATATGGACTTACTTTAGTCAAATTTTGTTTGTTTAAATTATCCTTTTATAACATGGTCATAATCTAATGTAAACATTCATTGCACAAAATTTCTCAAAACAAATAATTTACAAAAATATCACATCTCCCGTTGTGTTAGAAATATGTTAGAAATTCAGGACACCACGAAACCATAAACTTCTTTCAGAGATTTTTTCTTAATTCAAGCCATTGCTTTGAAAATTCCGTGTTACCGGTACTAATAATATCATAGATTGAATTACTATTCTGAAAAATTTTTTTGACACTTACTCTGAACAAAAGTGATGTCGTCACCATGTTAATATTCTTTACACAAGCCTATCAATAGAAACCCAAACAATAAAAGTGAGTATTTTAGAGGCTAGCCGTCATTGTACAATATGAATGGGTTGACTGTAAAAAGTTTACAATACTTCTGAATTTCTCAAGATATGATAATTCATTAATTAACAGATTTTAAAAAGACCGTCATCTTTGACCTTTATGTCATTTTGTTCGGCCACGGTTGACAATCTATATATAAGTGGTCCAAAATCTCTGTGATTGATAGTAAAAAAGTTTGAAGTGATTTTATGGAAATTGAAATACTTTGAGGAGCAATATCTGCTAGAAGGGGACGAAGGACTCTTTCGGTATGAATTGATTGAAAAACCCTCAAAGTGTACAGAAGACATTGGTTAAAGTTCCAAGTCTCTATATCTCATGCTTTAAGAGAAGTAGCGATAACAAGCATTTCCTATTCCAAGGGCAATAACTCTGTAAGTTTTCGAAGATTTTAGACACACGGTCATTTGGTACCATAACTTTTCCATTCATATGTCTAAAAAAAAGTTCAACCATTCTGTTTCAACAAAATATAAACCCCACACAATTTATAATTGTGATGTCAAACAGCTGGACAACTTTTGATAGTGAAGTTGACAACTGGATCTTTAAATGCAAGACTTAATTCTTACAGATGTTCATGTCATGCATTATCATATACATGTATATCACTTTCATTTGACAACTTTAAAAATAGCAAAAAGTCTGCTGACTAATCTTTCTTTTATTATAACAAATCACTACATCAAGAAACAAGTAAAAGTCTACTACAGAAAAACAAGAGGAAAATAACACATGATTATTTGAGAAGAAAAATCGCGAAAATATCTTACTTCAAATAATTTGAAAAAAAAACACACCAAATTTTAAACTAATTGCAACAAAATAATTTCTTTTGAAAAATATAACCTAACATGTACAATTTAACATGAATGAAACAGAGAATCTTTTAAAGGTAATGCATAATTGTAACATGCATTAATGAACTATATGAATTACTATAGAAAAAGAAATGAATCTGTAAACCCATCAAATAATTCGCTGAAGTTATCTATTTAAAAATAAATAAATAAAAAATGAAATACCATTTACCCATGCCAGCAAGATCTAATTTAAACATTTAGATACATTTTAACAGATGATAATCATTACTTCACAAGATAATACAAATTTCAAAAGGATGTTATAAATTTTAATTATCTTACTTTTCTTAAAATTGTTGCAACAGAAATGTTAGAATGTTTAGCTAATTAGTAAATAAAGAGTTTACATAAAATTTAAAAATACATAAATTTAAATTACATTTACTATGCCTAAATCATTCCATGAATTATCCAGTTCTATTATTAAAAAAAAAAAAATTCCTGAACATTTTGATACAAAACTTGACACATGAATTAAATCCCCGCCACAGCCAATTAAACTAAAAATAAAAATATTGGAACAAGAAAAAATGACATACTGTAATACACTCTAAAATGAGTGTAATAATCTTTAACATTTGATTTGCTCCATTCCAAATGTTCAACTCTTCTCAAAAAAGTTTTCCCCCTTCATCACTAACATTCCCCATAATGTATTATAATGGTAATTAACAGTTATGCCCCTTTCTACAGCAGTAATGCAGCCCAAAACAATCTGATTTTGTTATAGTACCAAAACCACATTTATTTTACAAAATCTGAAGTTTTTTTTGTAACAAAAAATCTATTGCAATTAGTCTAAAACATCTTTCATTTGCCTTGATTTTGATAAAAATCTAATATTGCCCAATAAATGACTGTTGAGTTATTTCTTTCTTATTGGCATATGGTACAGCAATGTCATATACACAAAACTTCCAAATGCTCTTTAACAAAAACACAGTAAAACTAACCCCAAAAAAATCATAACTACAAGCTTTCTAACTTGCTAATTCCAGTATGTTTTAACGAAAAGTATCTAGTAAATGCAGCAAAAAACTCAACAACATAAGATCCATGAAGGCTAATTTTCAACCAGGAAAAAACCCACTACTTCCTCTTCATTAGGTTGTTCTCTTCCTCTCAGGATATGGTCTTTAGTCTACATCATTTTCATCACTCACTGAAACACTATCAAATAGACAAAAAAATATGAAGTAAAATTCAAAATTGAACAATTCTAAATTTATACATAAAACAAAAAAGTGACACATAGACCACATTGGCGACCTGACTTCTTAAAGTCAGAAAAGCAGAATGTCTTCAATATTAAATAGTTCCAAAATACAAGATGCCTACAGGCCTTCACAGTCACCTGATTATCAAAGCCATTAAACTGGCTTGTCATAAAATTAAAGGTTTTCAAGATGAAGTTAAATGTAAAACTGTTATAGGTTACCAGAGTGGCTCAAGTGACGTCAAAATTTACATGTTCACTATACAGCCATATTTGTCAAAAAAAACCAAAAAAAAAAACCAAGGGGCCCATGGCCACATCACTCACCTTACCAACAATACACATAATACAATCAGCTTTATAAATCTCAACAATATTGTATAATAGATAATAGATAAAAAAAATTCCCCCGCATATTAATTCTTATGTTTATTATTCACCACTTTTGTTACAGTAATATTACATATTGAGCATTGCAGTTCCTCACAAAATAAGACTTAAATAGCTATTTATATATGGATTATAAACCTACATCAAACTTTGACCATCTTGTGACATAAAAGAATTAAATGGTTCTGAAGAAGAAGTCAAAAATGTAAAAAGTTTACAGACAGACCGATATACAGACAGACAGACGGATAGACAGACTGAGACAACCGACAGACAAAATGTTATGAGAATAGCTAAATTAAACATTCAGGTCAAGTCAGCTAATAAGTGTCATTTGTTGATATAAAGATAAGTCCCCCTTGTTCTGAGAGCAATGTTATCATAATGCAAGGACTGTTTCATTCATAAAATTTCAGGATTAAAATATCAAGCACAGGTGTGAATCAGCAATCATCAGTAGAAAATCAATATTGCTCTTCCTACTCATATCATTACACTGAATTGGTGCAATTATAGGCAATATTTGAAAAATTCTTTAACATGCAGCTACATGCATGTAAATCATAAAAAATAGAATAATGTAAGTTAGAAATCTTTTGCCTGCATAGATGGATTATCACATTATAAAAAATAAGAACCAGAATTATAAGTTGACTACAAGAATATAATTTAATTATCTTATGTAAATGTGTGATGCATTTGATGGCAAAGATTTAAACAAAATAATATATTGTGAATGTATTATTCAGAAAAAATCCGTACTATAAACTTACATTTCAGTGATACTGCTCCCCTGGTGCTTCGCCTTAATAACTTTTTGGTCAATAAACTGCAATAGTGGAAAAATTCTTTGCATCTGTTCTGGGGTAACGTCAAACAGACTTTCTCCAACCATAATGGACATTTCATCCCTTTCAAGACATATCAAATACAAATTTTAATACACATTAAAAAACACGATGATCACTTACAAAATATCTTGTATAACCATTTACATCCATATTATGTAGACCTAGCTCTCATATTAATATCAGAATAATGTAAACAAACTGAATACATGAACTATACATACTCATCAAAACAAGCAGCCTCTATGACTCCTTCAACAGGTTCCAAGTCTTCTATGATCTACAGCAAATAAAAATATGTCCATGCAAGTCTTAATTTACTGTGAAAGAATTTTTTTATGAAGAAATCAAATGAAATTTAACATTTACACTAAAATTCAATTTCACTAGGAACTAAAGTACTAAAAGCGCATGCATCTGTTCAGAACATGTTAACCAACTGCTAAGAGTCAGCAAGTAGTTAGTACTTAGTTTGAGCTTTACTTTTGACAATATCATCCAACACAGTACGGAACATTCTTAAGTAAATGTTAAGAATAAATATCTCCGTAAAATCGCAAAAAGCAATTTTTATGGGATATTAAAATACCTTTTTTATTTTCCACTCAAATTAAATCAAACAAAATAAAACTAACAAATATTTATAGCATTGACGATTCTACATCATCAGGATATGCTGCAAAATGCTTGAATTATGAAATGAATTCCTCTCATAAATGAGCTACTTAATTGTCTCTCTATTATTTAAACTATAATTAATTTAAAATTTACCTCCACTGTGGTGGACACGCATGAATTCAATGACACCCTCCCATTATAGACATCAACCTTTAAGCAGGTCAACAAAATGTTGATATTAGGCCTTGTGACAAGGTTGGCTTTCCTCTCACCCCACATTTTAATGTCTATCTCACCAGTCTTATCACCTACGGTCAAGATTCTCCGTTTCGAGTTTGGAGTTTCGAGGACTTCTGATATCTGTTGAATTTAAACGGATTTAAACAAATCTCATCTTCAATATAATAATTAAATATACACACATATCATAATTAAACTGTCAAGTAACACCTTGCAAAATCCCAAATGGTAGTGATATTGGTCATGGATAACATTAAAGACTTGACAAAGGAGTCAGTAGCAATTTTATCACTAATATTTCAAAACCTGACCATTCAATGTTTGATTCTTCAACTCACTGTCATGAACCATCAAAAATCTGTACGAAATATTTTCTTAATTAACTCTGAAATATGTCACAATTTACAGTCATGTAAAGACAAAAAGAAAAACTGTAAAATCTAAAACTATACGTGAAAATGTTATTGTTCAACATATCCTGTTTCATGACAGAATTAATTGCATTAAACAATTTTCCTATTACTATATGGTTTTTTTTAAGATATTCACAATATTTTCACTAATTCTAAATTTTCTTCCATTGAAACAGGGCATTGCTCAACATTTGAATAAATTCCAAACTCCATCTCCCCTGTGAATGGATTAGATATATTGGACTGTCAGATAAAGCCTCATAATTTAAACTTAATCCAACTACCATTGTGAAAAAAAACCCACACAATATATGTCCATTAAAAGTATAACCTAAAGGAGCGATCGAAACTAATATGGCGACCAAATGCTTTTATGAATTCATGTCAGCTTTAAACTATGCCACTGATGTACCATATTTACTACTTAGAAACAACAGTGAACAGCAATTAGCTTTTCCCTACAACTTTGGTTATATTGAACTTTTAATTCTCACATTTAGATATCAAATATAATTCACACTTCTTCAACATAATTAGCTAGCTAGGATCAAAACAGTTTAACTTCATCATTCACTGTCAGCCAATTATTCTTTCCACCAAGATCTGTTATAAATGGCCATATAGATTTATAGACAAACAAAAAACATTGTTTAAATTTAAGCTAACAGATCAATGGACATAAATGATATACTATAGACTGAATGTTCAGAAGAACTAAATTCATATAATGATGTTTCAGATCAGATAAACTGAAAAATGTAAAAATTTAAGAGAAGTACAACTTTCATCATATTTTCATTTACCTTATGGATCACCCCCTTGATGGAGACCCTTTCGCCCTTGGCTTTAGTTTTAATTGTAGCTATGTCCTCGGGTTCCGGCTTAAGAAAATGGACTACAGTTGTGGAATGACTTTTATCATCAAAAGTGTCCATTATCTGGTTCAAAATTTGCCAAATGAAAATGTATATTCAATTGTCACTTCTATATATACTTGTGTACAGAAATACGTACATGTATTACAAAATCTATTATATGATTATTAAGCAAATATAATATCACTTTAATATGTAGTTTTGATAGATTAATTACCTTTGAAGAATCTGTCAGGTTCATTTGGCCGTTGTCTCTCAGACTGTATCCGTTCAGAATCACAGACCGCCTCACTGACTCATTCAATTTGGCAATAAACTTCTCCGGAAAGAACAGATCATGCACTTTGTTATAATTGGTGGCTTTGCACAACACAGTAGCAATTCCAAACGACAATCCATTGGAATTCGTCCTTATTTCTGTTGGCTCTAAAACATACACTTTCTGCTGTGCTCCCTGCATTATATTTGAAACATGTTTTTAAATATGATTTTCAATACTGAAGTAAAATTCCTCTCATTGAATCTATAAGACATGATTTAAAATAATGACTGTTGGAGGCATATTGACCATACCCTCCAAGATATACACCTTACTCCACTTATATTGAACTAGCTTAATTTGAAATAGAAATAAAACCCCAGTTAAATTGTACCATGTCATATTCTTTGCACCAAATTAACGGTTATTTATAATCAAATCGGCTCTTTTGAAGTATCGCTTATATTCAACTCACTGATCGGTCCCCCATACTTGCCAACTCACCCGATTTCGTCGGGTCACACCCGATTTTTCAACCCTTCACCCGATTATCTTTTATGACCCGGCGGGTCATGCTTTTCACCCGATTTTTGTTGAACAACCCGAAAATCTCCCGATTTCCGGGTTTGGTTCATAAATTATGTTGCGCGTTTGACTTCCAGTTAGGAACCCAAGCTCAGCTTTATGTAACGTATAAACAATGCCGATGGCTGTAACAGACACATTAAGTGTAATTATTATCGTGAGTTGTTTTGACTAAGCGAAGGTTTAAATCACTAAGTGTGATGGCTTCCAATAAGAAAAGGTCTTCATCGGGGCCAGCGGAATCAAAACCAACAAAAAGAAAACGATATTTTTGTACCTATCAACATATCTGGGAAAATGAATTCCGTTAGGTAAAACAATTAAAGTAATCGAGTACAAAACGAGGCTTTTGTGTTCTATATGTAACGCACATTTGAATATTGGATTTTGTGTCCAAAATGATCTGACTAAACATTCAAAAACGCTAAGTCGTGTATAGAATGCTTTTTAATACACAAAAGTCTTCCAAGTCACTTACAACTTTCATGCCATCATTTACAGAGTTCAAAAGCAAGGTTATTGTAGCAGACACTCTTTTTGCAATTTTTTTTTTGCGGAACACAACCTACCTTTTTCTGTGTCAGATCACTTTTCAAAATTCAAAATCAGCAACTGTCAGTTAAAAGTTTCTTTGCAATAAAGTATTACACATAATTAAGTTTTAACACATATTTCTATTGTATGTACCTATGAAACACATGGTAAATATGTCGTGAATGTCGTTACGCGCGATGACCAGATTTTTTACTTTCCAAATCTGGTCATGACCATGCAGATTTTCACATGTTGGAGGTTGGCAAGTATGGTCCCCGAGGTGATAATGAATTGTTTTCATAATGGTTATATATATAACTCCCTGACAGCCGTTGTCACGATTCATGACTTTAATTATGCGAGACTGACCAGTTGATAAAAACAAAGGTGTAATTTGATATGTGTTCACCTTATGTCTTCTTATACTTCTTTTAAAAAAAAAATTTATTGACCGTTATGGCTAGGCATATTAATATGGAAAATCCACAGAAAAAAACCAGTATATTTGAACACTAAATTAGGAACTAGTAAGGGTATAATATTGATAAAAGGCCAAAACCTGAAAAAGAAATTATAGCTAAGGATTTTTGACATTAACCCGAGTACACTTAAGGTAGTCCTATACTCGGCACTAAATGGGCTCAATCATTAAAAGCTTAGCTTTAAATGATAAATATACATTCTAGCAATACATATACAAAAGAAAATATGTATGTTTACATGCTAGTTTGTTTGTTATCACCTCTCAGACGGGTGTACCCCCTTGCAAAAATTATTGACAATTATGAAATTTGCCAGACGCCCGTTTTTCCTAAAAATAATAACCAATTTTGGGAAAATTAGAACTGAACATACAAAATAGAGTATAAATATTTATTTAAGCCATATCTCATCAATAATTTTGCGCAGATTTTTGTAAGTAAGTACGCTTTATGGACCTGATGTATCAAAATAGAATACAAAAAATGCAATGCTAGTATCGTGTTTGGAAATTTTTTTTACTATTTTATGGACTCAAACATAAATTCATGGCGTTTATTCTATAGATTGACATCTTAGAAAACAGATTTGGTAAAATAAATAATATGTTGACGGATTACTTTTTACGCTATAAGCTCTAAACCAAGTAGACCCTGACGAAAAAATCCATAAAAATCACATTTTGCTACAGCTTTCTGCCTAGATCTGTCAATAATGTTAGATATCATTTAAACATTAATTAATTGACGATTGATTAAATTCGAAATAGCTTCTGTCTCTAAATTTAAACCGGTTTTAGTAAAAGAAAAAGAAAAATTCGGGGGGGGGGGGGTCAAAACAAAGAAAATATAAGCATACGCGAGATCCTGGTTAATCAGAAACTTCATTTTTCATTCTACTTTAACAGAATCGAGTTTCTCAACATTAATCATTTCTATCTCTCAAAGAATTCATATATATTACCGTTCTAATTGCTTATTATTGCCATTGTTTACAACAGCGATGTAGAGCAAAATCAATACCGGGTATCAAAAACGCTTTGTAAAAGTCGAACCAATATTATAAAGAAGCATCTGTTAAGCAATAATTAATTAAAGCATTTGAGTCTAATGATTTCTCATTAAAAAATACAATTGGACATTTTGATGAGGTTACAGATGGTATCAAAATAAAACTTACAAAACTGAATGATATTTAAATTAAACTTTTAAGGACTAATATTCCATGTACCGTAATATCTTCACTGTAATAGATAAACATGCAATGACCAAATAATTTGTTCGGGTTTGTTTTTCTATATTTTAAATCGGGATTGAACATTTCAAAATGGTAACTTCACATCTGTCAAGTTCATTTATAATGAATTAAGAATACATATATATTGAAATAATTATTGGTTCCCTAAATTTCAATAAACCCGGTCTACAATTAAACACAATACAATTTTGTATCAACTGAAGCAGTAATTAAATAACTGTAACATTATCAGCAAATTTTTAATGTTTAGCTGTAAAAACATTTAAATGTGATATTTCAACAAGAGGCCCATGGGCCACATCACTAACCTGAGGAACTATAGGTAACCATGATAAAATCAGCTTAATGAAGTCATAATACAAACTATCTGGACAATTTGCAATTATAATACATGTAGATCCTGTTCAAATAAAATCCATTTTCCCCCCTGGATATTCTTATGTTTATAATCATTAGTCCTTTTTCTAACAGGCTGATTTAAGAGTGATATCACATTATGAGTATTGCACTGTTCTCAAAAAGATCTTTAATAATTGTTTATATATGGGATATAAAGCTACATCAAACTCTGAACTTCTCATGAGGCTAAGAAATTGTCCTGGAGCCAAAGTCTTAACAATTATAAAGAATCATTTGGCTGATTAGTTTCTGAGAAGAATATTTTTAAAGATTTACTCTATATATTCCTATGTAAAACGTCGACCCCCAGGTTTTTTTTTTGGCGTCGTAGGGGGCCTGTATCCGGCCCCTTTCCCAACGGTAAAAAGTATGTGTTTTTCCCAATTTCATCACAGAAAATTCCCAAAAGTTAAAAACAAACATTGTTTAAGAAAAAAAAAAACGTGTTCCGAAGTTCGTGAAAAGTAAATCGGTATCACGGTTTTAAATATCTAAACCACATGCTCCAAATGAGGGCAGCCATATTGTGACTGCCAACCATGTCGCACAATTCAAAGTATTACAGAAAAAAATTAAACTGGATCGATGATGCAAAACTGGTTGAACCTATTTACACATACTTTTCTAACAATATGGTTATGTCTTATTTGAAATTATTTAGAGAAATGTGTCACCGAGGGGAAAGGGCACTATAGAATAAGGGGAATTAACTTGTATATCCCCAACCCAAGAGACAGGGGGTCAGCCTAGTCAATAGGCTTAAATTGACCTCTAAGTCGAATAACTCGAAGGCAGGTTTCACAATTTATTGATCAAGTGATTTTAATTACTTATAAAATATTAACAATAATCAAATAAAATAAAGTCAAAATAGAACAGGATAAAAATTATTTCTTAAAAGG
The DNA here is from genome assembly GCA_020458035.1 of Magallana ariakensis. Classification (NCBI taxonomy): domain Eukaryota; kingdom Metazoa; phylum Mollusca; class Bivalvia; order Ostreida; family Ostreidae; genus Magallana; species Magallana ariakensis. The sequence continues at coordinate 37,263,998 of CM035811.1, read as the reverse complement.
CCAAATGGGTCAGAATGAAATTTAACTCAATGTTGCTTAGTCTTACTGACAGACTGGTGGACACCCATACCAAAAAAAGTTATACATAGTCATAACTTTTTTGTAACTAAACTGGTAACTTTTTTGTGCCTCAAATTTGAGGTACAAAAAAGTTATGACTGTTTTGTAACTATATTTGTCTTTGTCATTTTGAAGTATAACTAAAATGTACCTATATCACACTTAGAACATTTTCACTATAACTTTTCTGTCCCTAATTTGAACTTAGTCATTTTAAAGTATAACTAAAATGTACCTATATCACACTTAGAAAATTTTCACTATAACTTTTTTGTACCTATTTGGACTTTGTCATTTCTTAGTATAACTAAACTGTGCCTAATTCAGACTTAGAATTTTTCAGTATAACATTTTTGTAACTAATTTGGACTTTGTCATTTTTAAATGTTTGTTTCACTTTAAATACAACAAACTTAAACTTTTTTTGTACATGAGTATATTAAAGATTAAAAAAACAACCCACATGCAAACATACACACACAGTGAGTCTGTCTGACACACTCTCACACATTTGACCCTAATTATAACTTACATTTTACTGCCTAAATTTCAATGCTATTATTAATACCCTTCTTTAATAATAACTTCTTTTTGAAAACTATTGAAGTTTCCTGAAGGTTTGTGTTTTTCATCTCCCCTTCCCTTATAATTCACATTACAGCAACAAAAACTATTGTGTTTCTGATAATTTTCAGCTAATTCCCTGCTCTCTTCTTCAACAGCTAGTACACACTGAGATTAAGTGTATGTCCATTCATGTTGTTCAGTTATCAATGAAGTTAATTGCAGACCTTATTTATAAAAAGACAGGTGTGAAATCAGATGTGTGTATATACCCCAGCAAGCCCTCAGGCTGGGTAAGCCTTAATTCACACCTGTGTGATTGTCTCTAATTAATCATGCGTTAAGTCCAGCAAGCTCTATTAGTATTATGCAATTAAACAATGGACCTGATTAAATGTTTATAAAAGAACATTCAATTGAAGCAAAAAAGACAGATATGCATGTCTCTCCGTAAATGTGATGTGTCCTCTCAGTAAATGTGATGGGCTTGGTTGATTTAGTCTTCATAAATAAAACTAAATTTACTTGGGCAATTAATTTGTCATGTGAGTTATTACAATGTTTGCTTTTGGTACAAAGCATATGGTGCTTGATAATTGATATTAATAGAGAAATTATGTATATTCCCGCTTGTTTTTAAATCCACCATGATTCAAAATGGCGACCTATAGTGATAGTTTCGTATTATTAGTAGCACTAATATTTTATTACATACTACAAGATCAGTGAAATGATATCCTTTATTTAATTAAGTTTTTTTACAAGATGATACACTAGTAAATTCATCCTGTATTTATCAAATACAGTTTTTAAAGTATTTTTCACTCTACTTGGTAGCTGTGATATGATTGGTCAGATTTCAAACTTGATCAATAGCGGAATTTGATTGGTTGATATCATTTTCACCCATTTTAAACATGAAGAAGGACAACAACACTGAGGGTCTTTACTCCTGGATTATCAGAGTTTTGTATGAAGTTTAGTTAGATTTCCCTGTTAAAAATGATCTGCATCAATGATAATTATATACAGAGAAAGTCCTGAGTGATCAGCTTCAGGATATATGTTCATATTTTTAAATGATGAGTTTCCTGGCTGCCCAGATTTGCTGGAGGAAATCATTCTGAGGATTACCATGGTAAGATTTAATGATAATTTCCAAAAAAAAGATATATTTAACTATATGATCAACATTATTTTATTGGATTCCTATCACTTGATATAAATTTCTTAGTAAATCAACTGCAACACAAGGATTTTTACTTGTAAATTTAAATTGCCAAAGATGACAACAAACAAAATGGCGGAAAACTTACATTGGCATAGTGTGATAAGTGTTAGGAAAATGTTCAATGTCTAAAGACTGTCTTCTATTTTTGTATGTAAACTATAATGACAATATTATAAATTTACATCCCAATGATGAAGGTGAAGCACTGCTCATGCAGCTATCAGCATAACTAAAGTAATTAGGTCATTTTGTTATACACAGATTAAAAATTCAGAACTTAATGATCTTTTAATAAATATAAACTGCTGTGATGACTATTATATATTTTTGATATTATAATAATTACAGACTGTCCAATTTACAAAGAAGACAATAAAGACATGCAATGGCATATGCAGCAACTTGACTACACATCCTGTTAACCCTTGTCATCACCTGCTTTGATCTACTGTTACCACCCCCATCCCTGGAGAAAAACCTCTGGATCCATTTCTACCAGCAATGCCAGGGCATATTCAATAGTCAAATGCTCAGTCCATGTGTGATGATCCCTACACTATCCAAAGGACATTTTTTTTCATGAAGAAAAACTTTTCTGCAATAAGCATTTTGATAGTTTGCTTAACTTTGTTTTGTGATCAAGCCTAAAAGTTGTCATGCACTATTCAGAACAATCAACACCCAACTTAGCCATAGATTATCCCACAAACTTCAGCAACAATTTAGGACCAGAGCTAGGAACAATGACTTATCTTATGCCATATTTTTTTTTAAATTCATCTATCAATTATCACACCAGTTTTGTATTTCGTAGTTTTTCTGTAACAAACTGAATTTTTATACATGAATGTATAGTGGACAAAGCCATGTTTACTACCATGATTAACAAATGAACTGAGCTGAAATTTTATTCATTGATGGTAGATTTTTTTCAGTCTTGGTGAAATGATACATAGAATTGTCAAAACTTAAATAATGTATGTAAAATTATACTTAAATTTATAATTTTAGTTATTTAATAGTGTGGTAGGGAGATTAAATATAAAAAAAATACCAGGTATGCAAACAGCTTATGTGACACTTTTTGAAGGTACATATTAAGAATTAATAACAACAGAAAATTTTATCTTAAACCAAACAATGTTCAAATGGGTTTCTTTCATAAATCACATTTTTTCTATTGTTTTATAATTATAAATTATATCAACTGTAATGTACAAGACATACAGGTATGAAGCATGGGGGAGGGGGGTGATTTAAATTTACATATAAAAAGGGAATAAATATTTAGTCCCCCCCCCCCTTCCCCCAATCACTTTTTGGAACCACGTTACAAAATTAAAGCGAAAGAAGGGATCACCCCACCCCTCCCCCTAAACAACACAGCTAGATTAGGATTTTCAAATTTGAAATTTAAGTTTAAAAAACACTAGACTACCACCCCCCCCCCCCCACCCCCACCCCCCACACACACAGATTAGGATTTTCATTATTTTGAGAAGTTGTCCTTTCTTGTCATTTTTCTTTTTGCTTGTAAAGATTTTTTTATGAATCTGCCCCCCCCTTTAAAAACGATGCTATGTGCCTGTCATTTCATTGTGCTGCTATGTAATGAAAAACAAAATAAGTTTATTGGTACTCAAATCAGAAAAAAAGGTTTTCATGTTAGCATATACATCATGATGCTGAATTATTAGTGTTACTATGCTAAAAATGTTACAATTATGTGTCATATCTAATAAGAATTATTTTTATAGAATTCTTATGCATGGCTATTAATTCTTATCTAAAAATCTTTATTTTTCATAAAAAATGAATTAATTTGCAATAATTATAAGATTATAATATGTAGATGAAAAACTTCTATAACTATAATGTAACTCAAAGTATAACTCTGATGTACCTTTAAATGTAACTCAAATGTGCCTAAATCTATAACTATAATGTAACTCAATGTATAACTCTGATGTACCTAAAAATGTAACTCAAATGTGCCTAAATCTATAACTATAATGTAACTCAAAGTATAACTCTGATGTACCTAAAAATGTAACTCAAATGTGCCTAAATCTATAACTATAATGTAACTCAAAGTATAACTCTGATGTACCTAAAAATGTAACTCAAATGTGCCTAAATCTATAACTATAATGTAACTCAAAGTATAACTCTGATGTACCTAAAAATGTAACTCAAATGTGCCTATATCTATAACTATAATGTAACTCAAAGTATAACTCTGATGTACCTTTAAATGTAACTCAAATGTGCCTAAATCTATAACTATAATGTAACTCAATGTATAACTCTGATGTACCTAAAAATGTAACTCAAATGTGCCTAAATCTATAACTTAAGTATAACTGTATTTGTTGTCATTTAAAACCATAACTATTTTGTAACTTTTTTATAACTATTTTGTGCCTGATCTTGATTTCTTTTATGAAATAAATTGTTGATAGTTATATTTTAGTCATGATTTTTTTGTACCTAATTACAGAGGCACAAAAAAGTCATAACTAAATGATGCAACTTTGGAACCGATTAGAAGTAGTGGTTCCAAAGTTGCATGACTTAGTTATGACTTTTTTGTAACTATTTTAGCCTTCAAAAGTCATGACTTTTTTGTAACTTTTTTTGGTATGGGCAGTCAACTTATAAGATAATCAGTATGAAGACATAAGCAACATGAGGTAGTGGCCAAAAGTGTCTGACTGAATTGAATAAATTTCTAACTGTATTTATAATCTAAAAGATAATTAATAAAAGTGATGTACATTACTTGTGACAATTACTCAAAAAGCTTAGAACAACTCAGAACAATTATATAGACTAATTGGGGATAATTAGCAGACCAGACTGACCCTAGCTAATTACTTGTCATTTGGCATGAGTAAACTCTTAAACATATTTACACAAAATGTCAAACCATGACATATGTAAGGTATGATCGACATTTTCCCCAATTTCATCCAAATTTCACTATTTTTTCCAAATGGTTAAAAATGTAAAAGAACTTTGAGGAACAATGGTTTTTGTACAAAAAAAAAACATTTATTAGCAATTATCAGACCCCCAATACAACCAGAGAATTTTTGACACCCCAAATAAAACTCCCAGATTTCAGTTTGCTGCTTTATAAGATATGTAACAGCATGCATGCAGTTTAACATAGTTAAAAGTCGTGACCAACAGATGTGACAGACAGACAGAACAGGATAACAACAATTAATATACCCTAACTTTCTTTACAAAGTGCAGGTATAATTATATATGTATACCCATTAATGTCTTTATTATACAGTAAATAACTGGAATATATAATTGGAAAATGGATATTGATTGCATAGTTTGAAAATCATGAAATCAACATGCTTGAACTTGAACCCTCTGATATTGTAAACACATGCAATCAAAATCCTTTTTAATTCTTACATGTATATGTATCGTTAATAAAAAATTTCTAATTATATTGATTTTGCTTTTCATTAGTCTATTTTGATTTTTTTTTTCAATAGTTACTTTGTTAAAGTAAGAAATCATTATTGTCGTTGTAAGAGTTAATTATCATTCTCAGGTCCACAACAATCTCCCCATTTACCATTATAGATTGAAAAAGTTAATATACAGCTTAATAAAGCTATTCAGAATAGCTTCATTTAGTTATTGTGTCATACAATTTTCATAAACATGTATTTTCTTCAAAATGTAAACAAATTAAATAACACTTTCGAGCAGAGAGCTCGTTTCAAAATACAGCCGATTTTCCCATTTGGTGACAGCCAATGTTTACGTCAGCCACTCGCTAGACTCAGTCAGCCGGCAACTTTGCTGGCATCAACACCATACTGCCGTCACAACAACGCATGCGGTAGACACATGTGCAGTGCAATAGCACTAGAGATATTACACTGCAGGTCGAAAAAACAATTGTTTTCATGCTTATTTATTCTCATATTAAGCATTATTAATATGCATCTTTGAAATAACTTTATAAAAATGAAGGTTAAACATACACAGACACTCAGAGAGAGAGAGAGAGAGAGAGAGAGAGAGAGAGAGAGAGAGCATGATTAAAACGTGCAACTGCATGTAAAATACATGTAGTGTACCGCAGATCGAAAAACAACTGATTCTTTTATATATACTGATATTTGAAATTATTGTTTTGTTTGGAATGACTTTATTCAAATATATGGAGAGAGAGAGAGAGAGAGAGAGAGAGAGAGAGAACTTAGCTCACAGGCTAAGCGAGATAGGGCCTCATCAGACCCCACCATCACCAACTTTCCTGAAACCAAATGAATATAATACTCAGTTTCAAGTCTGAGTATTGATCTCATATTTATGATTTTTTTTTTTTTAAGATTTGAGTTGGGAAATAAGTTGAGTGCATGGTTTTTAAGATTTTGGTGATCGTAGAGCCAGATTTTCAAAAGAAAAATTCTCCTTATTTTTTGTTCTTTTCATAGCAGACTCAAAAATTTATGCCCTTATTTATAGTTGCAGCCAATCGAGCCCATTAGAATGCACTACCTATTCAGCATCGACCCCTGAACCCCATACACTTAGTAATTAAAGCTTGTAAGGTTTGCTGTACCTCCTTCCCTTATTTAAAGATGTTTACTGAACCCTTCTCCAATCGGATCGTAGTTAAGGCAGAGTTAAGAATTTACCGCTCATAACTTGAATGAGAGAAGACAGAAAGAAACTGAATGCATTAATTGATCGATACAATTTAAACTTGTAAAAAAAATCTGTGACCTACAGTGTTCAAGAAATCAATATACAAGCAACATTTGTCAGTAAACACATGTATATATGCATGCATGCATTATATAAACCTATGTGAATGAAAAATAAAGAGTCCTTATTATTATTAAGATAGCGATATTTCTTTGATGCCAGCAAAGCAACCCAGCCAGCTCTAATGCTGTCATACTGCATGGGAGTTTTGGTGGCATGTCTTTGATGCCGGCAAAACAACGGGTATCTGGATTTAGCCAGCTCCTGACAAAAACAAGACTGTCAACAAGTGGGAAAATCGATGGTATTTTGAAAGGACCTCTATAGTCTGTCCCAAGTTATTTATTGCTTCCATCAATTTTTGAGGATTTTTAATAAAAATATATACACATACATGTGAAAGAAATACAATTAAAATCAATGAAAGGGAATATATATATCCAAGATATCTTCAATGAACAATTATATCCCTTTTCACTCAAAAAATTTCACAGCAACGAGAACAATTTTTTTACGGATATTTGTAATGGGAAATGTTTACATCTTTTCTCCATTCGGAATACACTCTGAATACATCGCGCAATTTTTTAACATTATCATCCGGGCTTATTAATGGCTAATGCAATGCAAAATCTCCATCGACTTTCAAATTTTGGATGTGTATAATGAAACCTGAAGTGGTAGAGGGGGTAGAGATGGACATTTTTCATATTAGTAGATGAACGTAGTTTGAGCACAAAGGTATTTACTATTATCAAAATATCAAGCAAAAAGTGGTGGAAGCAAAAACTCGGAAAAAAATATAATAGTTTTTTTCTTTCAACTGTTCTGTAAACAATACATGACTATACAGATTACTCATCAGCCATAAAAAATCCTGGATGATAACATTCAGAAATTATGCGAGGTATTCTGAGTGAGTTTGAAATGCCTAAAAGATGCAAATTAACATCTCCCACTATAAATCTCCGCAAGAAATTTGTGTTCATTCCTGTGAACTTTTATAAGTGCAAAATCATAATGTCTCAATAAAGATATCGTGGATATTTTCCTGTTCATCTGCAATTTCAACTGTATTTCTTTAACAGATATGCATAATTTAATTAAAAATCATCAAAAAGTGATGGATGCAATAACTTGGGACAGACTATAAATGAAGGCATTTTTTACCCAAACCTCCTGAAACTATTTAAAACATCACAACCTGACCATGATTAGAACAAACTTGATTTTAAACTATCTGAGGATGCTTCGAATTAAACCACACAAGTTTCAGCTCTTCTGGCCAAATGGTTTTTGAGAATTTGATTTTTAAACATATACTCTACATGTATATATTCCTATGTAAAATTTGACCCCCCCCCCCCCCCCCCCCCATTGTGATCCTACCATACTCCCGATTACCATAATTTGAACAAACTTGAATCTACACTATCTGCATGAGGATGCTTACACACAACTTTCATCTTTTCTGTCAAATTTTAATGGATTTTGAGAAGAAGATTTTTGAAAAATATCAACAAATTTTCAATAAATTTTACTTATCCCCCATTGAAAGGGACGATGACCCTTCATTTCAACAAATTTGAATCCGTCCTTTAACCAATGATGCTTTCTGCCAAGTTTGCTTGAAATTGGCCCAGAGGTTCTGGAGAAGATGTCGAAAGTGTAAAAAGTTTACAGACAGACATGTGGACGGACAGATGCACGCCAGACAAAATGTGATCAGAAAAGCTCACTTTAGGTTTCAGCTCAGGGGTGAGCTAAAAAGCTTTTGTAGTATTTTTTCTGCTTCTAACTGCGGAAAATGACAATACTTCCTATATATTCCTCAGAGACATAAATAACAGAGATTAGCAACTGATCAAAATCTCGAAGTCCCTATTGTAAAGTATTCACAGATTAAATAAGTATATTTTTGAAATTAACAATTATATTGATATATAAACAGATAAAACCTATTACCAAAACATTCAAAATATGATATTTTCATAAATTTATGTCTTATAAACAATATTAAAAGATAAGTTTTAGGAGGCAGTTGGCTACCCGTCGTCCGATATTTCGCCGATCCTTTATAGCTGGTCAAGATATTTTCTATATATATTAATCTTTCTTTTCAATTTTTTCTTTCAAAAGTGTCTAAAACCTTAACCCATTTTTCATTAAAACAATATATTATTGGTTTAAGATGATTATCTCAGTTTACTAAAATTTGAGTAATTCTCAAAGTAAGGTCGGTCCCATAACATTTTTCAAAAACGAACACGCTATAATAGCGAAGTTCCCAATCTCTGTTATTTACATGTACATGTATGTCTCTGCTAAAAAGAACCTGATGAAACTTTGCGAATAAATTAGAGTTGGCGTAAATTACATACGGTTAAACAAAGAGTTTTGCTATTGTAGATTTTCCATTTAAAATAACTAAATCGGCCTGCATGTGTCAAACCTTTTTAAAGTTGCGTGTTCGCCTTGAAATCCTACGCAATCCTATATAATTTTGACAACAAGATTAACTTACAAATGTTGATGAAGATTTCATTTTTTTGGACGGTCCAGCTTCGTCTGTCATCTTGTTTGCACCTGTGTTCGTGGGAAAGTGACTGTGGCGGGAATTTCTTCTGAGTAGCTCGCTAAATTTAGACGTTCGTCGCTTTGCCGGCATCAAAGACATGCCGCCGAAGTACCCCTCGCCGACTTGGAGTTCGCTAGGTCGCTTTGTCGGCATCAAAGAAGTGTAGTGTAAACGCATTGTATTATTGTATGTGTATTGTTATGCATGACTTCTGACCCTGGTCCACCCCAACCTTACCTGGTCCAACCTACTGGAGCTCCAGTTCTGATCCTGCCGTATACCGCACCACACCTGTTACCCTGTTTTTCCTTATATATTTTTACCATTGTCTGTTGTCTGCCGCATATTGTCAGGTAAGACACCAGATATTTGAACTATATGTTTTGTAGTTTCTCGGCTACACAACAGAACATTAAACGGGAAATAACCGTTCTGGTAAAAAAATAAGGCCATGTTTCAATTATTCTAAATGACGACTGTTTAATTACTTTATTTATTCACAAATGAAATATAAATAAATACATGCATGTATACATGAGTTTATTGGCATATGTCGTATAATTTATATATTAATTTCCTGAACATTATAAAACATCAAAATCTCTCTCTCTCTCTCTCTCTCTCTCTCTCTCTCTCTCTCTCTCTGGTATTATATTTTTTTCTGACACGTTTTCAGAAAAACGCTTCAGACGATTTTGGTGAAATTTGCAGAATATAAAAAACTGTAGTTCTTTTTTTTCGTTTCCTCTTAAATTGAAGGATGTACATCAGGAAACATTATCGTCGCAAGCCATTGGCTACATTACATGTATTTCCAAAAAAACAACAAATGGACACATGTACAAAATCCGTGGTTTGGAACGATAGCACCGGCCGTGAATAAATGTACATAACATTCCAATCAATTTACGATCTTCACAGTTTCATAATGTATTTATTTTGCCGTCTTTTTACTAAAAGCAAACCATTCTTTCAATTTTACACACAGGCGACAATATTTATTTGCAAATTCCGAAACATCTTAAGTACGCTTTACTAAAAACGATTTGTGACGACAGCTTGTTTAGACGTATGACGGTATCATTGAAATCCTGGGCACTGTGTATTAAGTTAGTTTTAATATTGTAATGTCTTGAATGTTACACATGCATGTATTCATTAAAGATCCTTTATACAACTGTTATTAAGACAGTTTTTCCAAAATTTATTTGGCTACATGAATTTTTACTGTATATACATAGAACACAAATTATAAAGCAAAATACTTATTTTCATTCCTAATCAAATTGCATGCCTGTAATCCTACAAACAGCATTGTGATATAGATAATGCATATATACCAATTATTGTACCACAGTTAACATTATAATCTGATTTACTCATTTGTAATGATAGCCTTTTATTGGCTTCTAATGATCAAAGAAATAACAGAAAATACAAAATATAATGTTGACATTATGAAAAGATTAATGTAGTTATTATACATTTTATAGGAAATCTGAGCTCAGAAAGACAGGTTGGGGACCATCACCTCAAGGCCTGAAGTGTTTGGAGGAAAAGGTAATTGACTATAGTATAATTGTATTTAGGAAAATTGAATAAAAGCTATCCTTTATATGTATAAGTGAGTTTGCATGTAAGTATCCTGAAATGCATTCTTTTTGCAAAATGAAAACTTAAATTACCTAGAGTTTTGAGATCAATATACTTGTATAATGTAACAAAATATTAGATAACTATAAAAGTGATCTTGAACAAATGAAATATGTAGATGGTAATGAATATTTTGACATATCTGTTCAATAGGGTAAATGTGCTTTTAAAAATCCCCTTTTTTTTAATGAAGATTGTGTCTAGTATCCTCTCCAATGATATCATCTCTGGTGTTGAGGGTTTTTTTGACTCATTAGACACAGCAAATTTGCCAACAGGTAAAACATGCATGCATACACACACATACAAAATCTTATTAATCAATCTGGGTATAAATTAAATTCATGTTCATACAATTTTTTTATCAACCTTGGTTTTTTACAGATACTCAGCCAAGAAAACCTCTACCAGTGTCAAAGAGAAGATATGGTATTGATTATATTTTATGAGAAAACTGCCTCAAAAGCATTGAATATTTACATTTGCATAATAGTTTCCATTTATAAGCCTATTGTACACATGAAAACCCACTTATGTAAAATGTGCCTTTTTCATGCATAAATACATGTGTTAGTGATACACAGCAATTATGTTTAAAAGGCATATAAACTTAGTAGGTATGTGATCATGCATGCATGCATATCTTCAGAGTAGTCTTTCAGTTCATATTCCAGTTAGCTAAATTCTTAACATTGCTGTTTCTTTCTAAAATAATTTAGTGGATAACAATCAATCTACAATGACTAGCTATGAAATGTAGGGTTTTAATTGTTGTCTGATAGAACATAAAATTTTCAGATGATGTTGAAATTGAGCCACAAGTGGGGATGGAAGCACCATTGTCTTCTGGTAAGTTAATTACTTTTATCCCCCCTTTCACACAAGGTATGGGAATACATGTAATTAAATACCAATGTTTATTAATTTTGTTAATACATGTGATATCAAGTCATGTTTACATCCTTAAATTTATTCACACAGGTTTCTGTATGTCAGGAAAGGCTTCAAGGAGATTAAGTCCAAGTGAGTAAATAATTCTGTAGCAATTGATTAATGTTCATTACATTTAGAATACATGTAATAATATTTCTCTTGATAGAAACATTGATTCAAACACTAATTTACAGAAAGTTTATTTCAAAAGAATTAAAATACCAAAACAGTAATTCATTAATAAAGAAAGATAGCATTAAAAAGGTCTATGAAGATTGGAGTTTTTATTTTTATTTTAAAAAAATATGTGTACATATACTGTTATCGAAAATGGTCTTTTATATAATACATGCATGTATTGTTTTCACTGTTATTTACCATTTACATATATATCTAATAATACCAGTAATTATTAAAATTTTAGATGAAGAAGAAGATTTTCAGTCCACTATGGTATGCGAAGGTATACCATCAACTGCATCAAGTAAGAACCAAATTGAGAATTATAGCTGAATAATGAAGAAACTCTATCATATCTGAACTTAAGAGTAAAACTAAAATGAAGGTTTTCAACTTCTCATTGCCATACATTCATTATGTTACATTTAAAGGACTGAATGTGCATTTCACAAAAGTATGCAATAACAAAAATGATGTTTTAAAGTCATGTTATGTTTATTTTTTAGGGGGGGGGTTGGGGGAGGGGGATGCATGTATGAGATTCTCTAACAGGTCTGTGTATGGGCTATGGTACTTAGGTGGGTCCATTCTTTCAATGACTAAAACATTTTCTTTTTAAGATTTTAAAATGCTAATGATTCTGTAAACGTGTATAGGTCACAGTACTAGTGCTAACAAGAGAAAGAAAGTACCGGTAAACAGAACTTCGTCAGAAAACAGTAAGTAATTAAACTAAATGATTGATACTTAATGCTACAGTAAAACATGGTTATACATGTAGCAAACACACTTATACTGAATTGATGCTTATAGTAAAGTGATTGTCACTACCAGTGACTTTATTACAATTGCTGTAATCTTGACGGATATAACAAATTACACTTATAGAGAAATAAAATTGCCCATCCCTGGCACTTTGTTATAAACATGCTTTATTGTACCCTCTTCTAGGCATGGCACATATATTACAATTTAATGTCTAAATCTTCTTTTCTTACTATGCATTTCAGTTTCACTCCAACAGAGAATAGTACAGATTGAGGAGGAAAAGCTTGAAGTCATGAGATGCAATTTGCAAGTTGAGAAGCACAAGCTGGAGCTCCTTCAGCAGTATGTCTCTTGGACGATGGAGTCAAGGGCAGAATACAGTACACCATCAGTGTCATCAGTCATAAGAGGACTTTCTACATCTTGATTTTAAATATTTAAAACATAAATGACTGCCATATTTTAAATTTTAAGTATATATTCATAATTGGGTGGGTGTAAATACAACATTTACAATGTGGTCTTATATTTTAGCATTGAATGCATATTTTTGGATATCATCGATTCGATATAACACACCAGGCTATGCTGACAAATTGAATACCAAGCTGTATTCAATTTGTCTGCACGGCCTGGGCTGCGTTTTACAAAAGAACTTACGACTTATGACCAAATTAATGAATGTTTATTAATCGCAAACTAATCAATGTTTTATTGTAATATCTGTAAAATATAATAATGCAAATCAAAATAGATGTAAATTAACGGTTTGATATAAATTTTGTTCATTTAAGACTGTTTTATGAGACTGAAAATATTTACGACTTTGTCGTAATTTTTTTTGTAAAACGCAGCCCAGGTGTGTTATAGGACTGAGAAGACTTTGCCGGTAAAATTCTTAAAATCTTTACTTCCTCTCCAGAACCACTGGGCCAAAATTGCCAATCTACATTTACATTCAATTTGTTTTTATGTATTCTCAAACCTATAATATATGGAATTTTTGCAAGTTTACCTCCCCTTGGCTGGAGCCAACATGAACCAATATGAACTTTGCTGATCACATTTTGTCTGCTCTTTGTTTGTCTGTCTGTCATTTTTCAAATTTTTTGCTGCTTTTCTAGAAGCACAGTACTCGGTCAATTTCAACCACACTTGGTGTCTGTTTTTTTCATAAATTTGAACACAAACACTATGTAACAATTTAACTTTGTATTACCAATAGGTATTAATTAAAATCAAATATGCAATTAATTTTTTACAAACATATCAGTGTTATTAAATTGTATATACTCCTGTATTGAAATTGTACATATTGAGCGAGTCATACCGATAATTTAGTCATACATGTATTTCAAATACTTGTGCATAAAACTTTTTTTCATGTGCTTCAAAGTTGGAATATGTTTTGTTTAAGAAGCATATGTACAACATCTCATCATATTCACATGCATTGATTATGTACCTGTATTCATTCGTTGTTATGTTTGACATTAGATATTTATTGTTAAGAATGTTTTTAATTTACCTACTCAAAAGACAGTCATTATGTAGATAAAATACACTATTTCAAAAAATTGACACTAGCTAATACTCCGATTTCATGCAAATTTGCAAACTTATGTGCAATTCAATATACATGCTTTCTCTTAAATGTAAAGAATGATATAATTATAGTTGTAGGCATATCCATACTTATTTTCATTTACATGTATTTAAGTCAATATGTATTAAAAGAAATATATTTATACATATTTGTCAAAAGTCAATGTTACATGTATGTAAATGTATATGTGTTTAATTTAATTATTATTTATCACAACTGAAAATTACATATTTGTTAAATTTCCATGTTTTGAACATTGGTCTGTGTTAACTTTATAATTTAATTACATTCATTGATATCACAAATAGAAATATCTAACTGTCTTTTTTTCTGGCAAGTAGACTGTAAATGCAAAAAACTACTTATAGAGCAAATCTCTGGATGAGCCTTTGTCGTATAGTCAGGCCAGCAGTGTCAGCATTTGCTCCAGGCTCAGGAACCCCCTGATCAAGATGGAAATTGAGCTCCATGTCATCTACTGGCAGCTTGATGTCCATACACAGGTCGTACAGCTTGAACACAGCTGTGATTATTTGAACACTTTTGGCAGGTCTAAATAAAAGCATCCCTCCAGATTTATGTATGCACCTGAAAGTAAACAAAGTAGGTTTCCTCACTGATTCTTGGGTTTGACCCCGTTGAAAATCGTATGATTGTATAAGGAAAAAAAAGTATGGATATTTTTAAATCCCGTAGGTCATCGTTGTTCATGAGTAATCATTAACTAAATCTGGATTTGCAAACACCAAGAGCCCGTTCAACAACAACGCTTGTTTTGCTGTGGGTGGAGTTGTAATTTTCCTCTGCCTTGCTGCTCGGGTTGGCTTTTGGGGTCATCGTGTAACTTCGCAATGCATATGCCGAGTCTCCAAGAAGCCAACCGTCAACTTTGTGGATAGATGGGAATATAGGATCTCTTATGATTTGCTATGGTATAGTGTTTTTATCATACGAGCCACCGACATGGTTAAAATATACTAAATTTTTAATTTATCATGTGGCAGTAAACCGAATCCGAGATCCACAACTCAAAATTCTATTTTCGATTTATTTAAGACGAAAGTCAAGCTCGGGTCTTTTCACCCCCCTCCAGACACAAACACGCATCAAATGACATCGCACCGTTACCAAACTGAATAGTCAGACATCTTACACGTGGTTTTTTTTTATCTCATACAAAAACTCAGCTCCTCTCCCGGGCGGAAACGCCCCAAATTCAAAGACAAATTCGGAAATTATTTCGCGTCAGCCATGTTTTGAGACACCTGCCAAGGCTGGGTGTTCTAATCTCGCCGGAGCCAAGATTTCTTCTTTCTCTCTATTTCTTTCTCTCCTTTTTATTTAATTTTTCTAACTAAAATATTCAACATAAAAGGATTGTTGGACTGTAGTACAAGTTGAATAACACTCTTCAATTAATATTTAGACAAAAACATCAGTTTATTAATTATCACGGTCTTCCGTCTTCCTTCCATTCTTATTGTTATTAGTCTTCCGTTTCCAAAGAAAGACCCTCTTTTTTTCTTCGGTTTCTTTTTATTACAGGTCTTTAGACTTGTTATTAGATCAGAAGACCTCTTATTTTTAAAATATGAAATAAAATTGGGCTGGTCCTTCAAATTAGGGATCCAACAGGGTGTGTAATCCTTCATCCAACGCTCTTTTAGATCACATCTGCATTTCCTGATATGTTTTGTTGATGAAGATAAAAGGCAAGGT
Organism: Magallana ariakensis; assembly: GCA_020458035.1. Classification (NCBI taxonomy): domain Eukaryota; kingdom Metazoa; phylum Mollusca; class Bivalvia; order Ostreida; family Ostreidae; genus Magallana; species Magallana ariakensis. The sequence goes on along the minus strand of CM035811.1, from coordinate 37,247,960 downwards.
CATTTCCTCTTCTAAAAATCGGACGGAAGACCTCCTCGTTGCTCGCAACGAGATCGAATCTAGTTGTTAATATGTTCCTATGTTGAACATACATTGCAATTTTACCTGTGCACGACGTGTACATAGTTAATAACAACTTCTATTTAGGCTTTTGTTTCACAATTATATTTTTCGTTCCAATCAGATTGGATTTATTTATTCTTTTTGCTACCCCCACGCAACGATATAGTTTACTAATTTGTGTCTTTGTGTCTTTTGTCATGCTTTGGAATCAGTCTAATTTAGTCAGTTACTCATATAAAAAAAGTTGTTGGAACCGTTTTATATACTTTTATAGATTTTTGTTTTCTCGAACGTGTATAATTGTAAAACATGTATGTGTTTGTGGTCCCATTTGAAATGTAATTCGATACAGTCACTATGTTTAAAAGTGATAACAGAATATGGAATATCACTTTTCTATTCCAAACCAATTTCGCCTCAGGCTTTTTTTTTATTCTAAGTGTTCTGTATTTCCTTATATGAAGGTTTTCTATCACTTGACTTACTTAGTTCGTGTCCCCTTGAGTCCAACCGTTGCATTGACGTTGTTGATGACGACCACTGCTTTTTCTCCATTGTAGACGAAAATCACCTTATTCACGGCACCTTTATTTTGAAAATAAACAAAGTTGTAGGTTTTCTCAGAAAAAACCGCCTTTAATTGAATTGTTTAAGTATTGCACACTCCGACCTTTTTAAAATACTAATTTAAAATCATTAAGATTTCTAATTAAACGCGAGGAGTTAACATCCCCGTAAAATCGCGTGAAGCATATCTCGCGAATTTCATAATCTTGCTTTTATTTTTTCGGACAGATGTAAACTATATGAAACTATGATAAAAAAATCGACATTCGCGGTTTTTAATTTTCGAAATTTGATGGGAATAGGTTGACTCGAGGAACTAACTACTCTCGTAAAATAAGGAAACTTCAGTAAAAATGATATTTATTTGTTTCCTTTTATTATTTTTTTCATATCGTTTACAAGGAGTGTCAAATTCTTTGGGAAAAAAAATCAATTTGAACGTAAAACAAAATTTAACGCAAATAACTTTTAGCTCGTATCAGATGAGAAAACAAATATAAGCAATTGTAATAAACGTTCATATCGCCTGTAAAGCTAACACCTACCGTGTAGAGAACTATGAACTCCGCCTTAGCATTTCTGGTTTCAAAGTCAAAAATAACAGCGCTGATCTTTTTAACCACGAACATAGAAATTGTGGTCTCTTTGTGGTATGTTACCAATGTTCGGTTCCACCTTGCTGATCTTGAAACTCAAGCCTGATAACGAAGGTCTGTTGAAAATCGGCGTTAGAGAATAAATACAGGCTTATCATGCCGATTTCATTGAATGTGGTCATTTTAGGAAGAGGTCGACGTATTCGTACGTGAAGGTGATGTGGTTGGTTAAAGACGGGCTTCCTATTTTTATGTTATATTAAATTCATCTTAAGGTCATTAAAACGTTTTAGACAGATTACCACACCCAAGCAATATCCTTTTTTAATATATTGTATTGACACTGACTGCTTTATTTAAATATTCTAAGAAATTTTCATAAAAAGACCAACGCCTTGGAAGTACACGTATATGCCACATCGCAAATGAAATAAAGAAACGACTGTTATTTTTTCTTATATGAGCATTATTAAATACTTATTCAACAAACACAATGTTCAAGAAACAAAACTGTTTTCCGTCCGCTTAGGTATATCAATCGATGTCTTTTATTTCATATATTTGAACACTTCCTCTACTACGATATTTTCAACGTGCTTTTCATCCTTGGTGTAGGTTGACACGATTTCCTTTTGTTCATTACTAGACTGATTATGTCTACTGAGTGCCTTTAATATATTCCCAAAACTGAACCTCTGTACAGAAGATGTGAAGACCCCATTGCTTTGGGTTAAAGCCACTGGTGTTGATCTCTTAGGCGCAAACAATGGAGCTGGTTCTGTAGGCTTTTGAACAACTCTACTCTTTTTCAAAGGCCTAGGCCTCTCAGCTTTCGCCTTGTGCTTCTCTCTCTCTCTCTCTCTCTCTCTCTCTCTCTCTCTCTCTCTCTCTCTCTCTCTCTCTCTCCACTTTTTTCTTTATTTGACACTGGTTGAGAAACTGCTCTTTGATTTCCTTTGACTTTTCTTTTCAAGTCTTGTTTCCGTCGTCACTGAAATATATTATCGTGTCTGATCCAATATTTTTTTCTTCTTAAATAGTTTTTTGCGTGTTCCAATCTCTTTGATTTTCCTGTACGTATGCGCTAAGCGTACACATTAATCGTCCTTCCATCGCATTAGACTGGGATAAAGGCCGTGGTTTTTGTCTTTTTTAATGTTTACAAGTCTAAACATTTATCTGAAGTGTTACCATTCAATATGCTTGCCTTGGTCAGAATATATTATTTTAGATGTCCCAAGTTTTACAATAACTTCCTCTGCAATCTATCTAGCAACGGTCTTATCCTCTATGTTAAGCATAGAAAAGGCCTCCGTCCACTTCGTAAAGTAGACTTCAAAAATTTATTTGTTGCCATTTTCCGAAATTGACATTGGTTACAACTGTCCGACAAGAGTATTAATTTATCAGGTTATTGAATAGCTAATTTGTTTTGATAACTGCCAAGTACATATATACGTGTAAGTTCCAAAATCAGAGCAAGTTATACGTTGTGCGAAATATTTCTTTAACCAGATCTAGATTTCCTACTTATTTTTGTTTATTCCTCGTTTTGACAAACACAAGTCATTACAAGGTTTTTTGGAAAATATGAACCATATCAAGAAACAAGAGCTTAAGAGAATCAATACCTATTGATCATTGTTTCTATTCATTTCTTCCACATTGCATTGCATTTTAGTGTGACTCAAAAAGTACAGATCAAGGTTGTGAATATATTTTTAAATAGCAGAAAAGAAAGATTTTTTTTTCACAAAACAACTTTGTTCATATTTGCTTCATGCGATAATGTTTATGAAAAATGTGTTGTAGATTCCCTGTAAAGCAGACGAAGCAGATAAAGTTTTTCATTATTGAATTATCGTGTAGGGTATTTTGCAGCTGTATCATTTTGCGTTTAATACAACTAAATCTGATCAGACGATGGCTTTTGGTTTAAGCTCCTCTTAAAACATTTACTCACTAGTGAATGATTTGGTTTCTAGACTATGAAATTTTGTTAAACTGAAGACTAAGATTATTTATGTGTCTCGTCTTTACACATGCATGTAACGTATATGATAAATTTAGATTGATTTACCAATCCATTCACGACTATTTACTAGACATACCAGAGTATATATGTTTTTATCGGTAAAGATTAAAGATGTATGGTCCGATTTTTTTCGCTAATACAGTATCTAATAATGTTCAATACAAACCAATTATCGTAGAAGTTATAGACTTTTGCCTAATTACACTAGCAGAATCGGTCTCCTTTCAAAGTTAGAAATCTTCAAAATAAAATAAAATGCATTTATGGGCAATGAAAAAATCCCCACAAAATAAAATGTTTCATGATGATGTTTAAAAAAGGAATCGCTTGGTTTCGTACCCTGAATGATAAGGTTAATTCAACCCGCTTGTTATGCATCGATTGTAAACAAAAACAAAGCAACTTCAAAAATATAAGTGAACACAGTGTACACAGTTATTTTCTTTACATTTGCCTAAACATTATGAGCTTTATTTATAGCGATGTCATCATCGTAATACAACCAGAGCCGCCTCGACGTCAGGTGCAAATATTAATATAAGACGAAATAACGCGGTACCCTTTTGTGTCTTTTGGCTTTTAAAGCAAATTTTCTACATCAGTTTTTCATTAAATTATAGCTTATTTGATCAGGAAAGCTACTGCAATGTGGTGTGTTGTACACATACTTATCATAACCATCGTTTGAAAGCGTTTACGAAATATTATATAAAATCAAACCAAGCAGCTTAAAGACTTGGTGACAAGTATGCTGAAAAATTGACAATTCTGTATGGATGGTTTGATGATTATTGTTTATGGTGTAGTAACCTTACATTGAAATAATTTGGTTTTTTTAGCATTAATATATTTCGTTAACATTCTTTATTTTATTTCCCTAAATGTGTTGTTATGCATTTTTTTTGTTTATGTTTAATTTGAGCTGCGTATGTGGTAATTAACTTTTTACAGAATTTATTGTTGTAACAATTGTTTACCTTAATTAAATAAACAATCTTTGTATACCATTATTTTACAAAGTAGACGTTTTATATTAATTAGCAGGTATTTCATTCAAAAAACAAGTAGTGTTGAGATGTCATTATAGTAAACAAGTACCAATAAATGTAATTTATTTTGAGCGTTTTTAAATGAAATAATATGCATTTTTAAAAGTAGATAATAAATCTTAGTTATTGTGTACCAATACAAATATTTAAACAACAAATGTAGATACACAATATAAAATACTAGATTTTTACTAATAATTTTTTTTTCATAAGCAGGATTGTATTAGGTTAATACACACATTTATAACGTTATGAATGAAAGTGAAACTTCGTGCGTTTGGTCGGAAAACAATGTAAACAGATTCAAAATACATACAAGAAATCTATGAACTCTGATTAAGTATTTTGATATGATTTGTTAAATATTGAACATGATTTTACTCGAACATATGTAATCTTCATAAAATATTCGCTAAAAGGTATGTAATTTTGGTTTTATTAATCGGCCAGGCTTTCCCCTGTCGTTGTTTATGATATAAATATCCGACTAGAAAAATATCACCTGGTATATTTTAAACATCACATTTAACACTAATCGATAGCTAAAGGTTGATCAAAGTTTTTCTTGTTTCTTGTTGTTAGAGTCCCGTGCTTTGCATTGCCTTGACGCAAGTTACTTATTTCCGTGAATACCGTTTAAAAGTTGAAAAGTTTTTTGTTTGGTTGGTTTTTTCTTAAACTCGACGAATATCGATTTCATTGAGGATGCTATAGGAATTTAGCAGTAGTTTTTAAAATATTGAGATGTTTAGGTCTTTACTTGATATGTTTTTGGTTTTGTTGAAACCGCGGGGTAATGTTGTTTTATCTCATTTTATATTAAGGAATACACGCAAGCAACATGCATTTATAGTTATCACGTGATAACACAACGAGGTGGTAGTAATGTACTTACCAAATATCATTGCATATACATCTTTTTAAACGGAAAATACTAAGGTGTTGGTGTTAACCAAAAGAGTAATTTAATTTTACGGTTTTGTATCCTACAATTAAAATAAGACTCTTAATTACACATGTGCTTTCTTGACCTACTCGACAGTCACAACCATCCATCCCTTTTAAAGAAAACCTAATTATCATTTTGAAAAGTTGGTGTGGCGTACATTGCAAATGCTTCGAGTATTTATCTATAAGAAACGTTATGGTTACATTTTCATTTATTTTGATGCATCTTTTTAATATCACTTTAAAGCATTTGATTATGCTATGATGTGGTAAATAAATATTTTACTTGTGTTATATTTAGCGTGAACAATATTTGGCTGAAAAATAATCTAAGTTTGCGTAGATTTAATTGTATGATTCAATGTACTTTTGTATTAATATTAATAGCTATGTTTTTGATTTAGCGGAAGTTGCTCTCGATCAAATAAAAATAAATACTATAAATCCGATTGTAATACATTAAAATATATATAACTTCATACTATAAACAGAAATGATTTAAAATTCCGAAATCATCCTTTAAACTATTTCGCCTATTGTAAGTTCAGATAAAAAAAAATTCTTATCGCTTTGCTGTAAGTTTTTCGTTTATGTTTTCCTTTGATACGTTGATCAATAGAAAAACTATCAAATTCATTTCTTATTACTTAATAAAACATTTTCAAATCATAAAATGTGAAGTGTTATTGATCGAAAATCTAATGTAAATGAAACGGCGCGTATGAATACAAAACAACAACAGCAACAATATTCAAAATGGATGTGCCTTCAGCTGATGCAGAGCTACGTAGCTGAATTTAATGGATTAAACACAAATTGAGAGTTGAAATCTGAACCGGCTTAACTGAAAACGAAAAGGAAATAGATGCTATGGCCTGTGATATTATTCACTGTGCAGCGAGATACGTTAAAACTGGTATTAATGTGAGTTAGATCTCTGGACTATATACATATATGTATGCAACTTGCCATAAATACGCAAGGATACGCGATCGTAGACGAAAATAGTTGATATGTCGACAAATAATAGTATGTACGTGCTACTTTCGTAAATGTTGTGGTAACTAGACATCCAGCTAACTACTTAAAAGATATGTTTGTCGCTTGGAATACGCCGAAGGAGTTGATGCATTACTCATAGAATTGCTTTTCGATGCAGAGTCTGGGGCTCATATCAAAAAGGGTACTTAAGTCTAAGACAGTGCTCAAGGATTACGTTTACTCAAAATGAAAAAAAAATCACTAATGATAATGAAAAACCATATATTGTGTGTTATAGACCTTTCATTGTAGTGTTTATTTTCACATTCAAAAAAGTAGGTTAATGACCTACCGTTTGAGTTAATGGCCACTCAATATTTTTGGAAAATTTAAGAAAAATCCTTAAAAAAAATACACTGTGATTGAGATTTTCCTATGTGTGAAAATGATATAAATGGCTAAACTCGTTTAATAATGAAGTAAAGTTTATAAATGGCATTGGCACTAAGTAGATACAAAGCAATCAGTTTTCATTGAAAATTTTTATAAATATTCCAGTCCGAATTTCCTCTATTAGTTTTCAAATCCCTACCCATATTTGATTCAATTTAACAAAAAATTGAATGATGATAATACTAAAGCAGTTATAGTATTAAACTAATTATATTGACCTTATTCTGCTGGGATAAAATTTATATGAGGTCAATGATCAACATTTTGAGATATGGTATCTTTTATCGTTCTTAAGCTGTAGTGTATGCAATTCGATTATCTAAACGAATAAGCGAGTTAAACCAACAGGAATTATGAAAAATTATGTTGACTAACAAATCAAATCTAAACTTTTGATATTATAATACTTCCAAAAATATATCAGTGAAAAACATTTTTTTTTTAAATAATCTGAATTTCCTATGTTCTGCTTAAAGTCAAATTTTGTTTGAGCCTTATTGCATAATATAGTAAAAAAAATCGAAAGTTATGTCAATAACTATTAATTTCGATAATAATTTATGTGTTTAGAACAAATTTTAATTTACTCATGACATTCAACTTATTAACAATTTGAGAACTTAAACCCGGAGTAAACAACCTCCTTAAGTAGGACTTCGTACATTCTTAGAATAAAGTCCGTAACTAGAAGAGTGGTTAGCTAGGACAATATATAAACTAAAGCGGCCGATAAACTTGGCTTAAGTTTATCCTAGATTTCTTTTATTCAAATTAAGGAATTTATTTGTTAATTATTTCAATTCAGTATGAAAATACAGTATCTTTATAACAAAATTTAAACAAAATTAATACATGTATCTTGATATTCACCAATATCAAAATTTTGGTTTAATTTATATAAACATAAGTAATGATCGTAATGAGCTTTAACATTTTCCAAATATTATACAAGTGGGCTGCTGAATAGGTTGTAAACAACTAATGGTCAGTTTACAAGAGGTACCTGTGACTATACATTTAAACTCACGAAACCTGACAAATTATAAAAAGAACGTTTGAAGACGAAAAACCCTCAGTGATTTTAAAGATGGCAATTGCCTCAATTCAGTATATTGACTTAATGAAGAAATTCTACTCAGAGTAAGCGAATTACCTTATTGGTGGGGAAAGATATAGAAAATAAGATAAAAAGAGATCCATTATATTATTCTATTAAGTTCTAACGGCATCGCGATATTACGCCACAGGCAGTCTTCAAGAACGACTATAGTGAATACTCATCAAATCAAAGAAGTAATTACAATAACAGATCGAATGCATTGCCTGAGATCAATAGCTTTGAGCTTTTTAAAATGTTTAGGTACATTACTTCTATCCCATCTAATATAAAAAAAATCAACCACTTGTATCAATAAATAAACAAAATATCAACCTATTATAACGATATTTTACCAATGCATTCAAATTCGATTAAAGAAATGAACAATTCTTTGTTTTATTTTTTAACAAAAGCATGACTTAGCTAAGAGAGTGCTAAGTTTGCTTTATGTTAGGATATAAGACATACTTAAGTATGACTTATGTAGGTCCTAAGATTCTGCCTAAGTCCTACATATGACCCTACTTAAGTCAAAAATTCAGCATGCTTTATGTTACGAGCACCCGATCATATGCGTGTGTTAATTCAAAATTCATCGTTACCAAATTTACACAGCAGTGTTACCGTGAAAGTGTATAGGCATATACGTTTGTTATAATTATTCCTGGAATTAGAACAACCAGCCTCGCCGTAAAAGTTGATTTCAACACAAGAAATCGTGAGAATGCGCTTAATTTTCTTCTTAGTGAATTAGATAATGTGTATTGTTTATTTTTGAAGGTTGAACTTCTAATTTTTTTAAAAATATTTATAAAGTTGTAAACTGTTTGCTGACAATTGAACAGACACAACTTTACATGATATTGACAGTGTTTATTTTTTGTAAATTAACGTTAAATTAGAACAGATGAGAAATGTTAGTCCGGCAAAATTGTTATTGATGCAGGTATCAAAGAATTGCTTCGACCAATCAGCCAATATCTTATCAAACTAATAAATATTAAATGATATCTGCATAAAGTGTAAAAGTTAGTTTAAAGGCGCATGGTCACGATTTTGGTCAAAATCTATTTTTCTGTATTTACTATATACAATGCCTTAGGAATGCATTTCTAATTATCAACTGAAATTTGAGAGTCAGTCGTTGAGTTATAAACAAGATAGAGGGCCCACAATTCTTTCTCATGTAAACAAAGCTCATGCCCTGTTTTTGTTTACATAGGTTTAATATACTAGTAGAAAATCATTTTCCAGCTGATTTGTCTATCTTCTTATTCATTTTAAGCATTAATGAACAGTTCTTAATGTTCAACACATTCATTTTAGGTCCAAAACTGGAATTTTCACTTTAACATTCAAAATGTAAACAAAAGTTTTGTTTACATAGCAAAGAATTGTAAACTATATAACTCCCTTATAACACAACGAATGACGCTTAAACTTTGGTTGCCTATTTAAAATGCCTTACTGAAGCATTGAAAACATTAAAATCGGAAAAATATTTTTTGAACAAAATCGTGACCATGCCCCTTTAAGGTCTTTCGATTGTCGCGTGACGTCATTGTGAGCATTCCGGAATATTTTACCGTTATCGGTTATAATATTAGTGTTATGTGATGCATGGTTTTGCCAATATTTCTAGATTTATACTAGTGTTTACCACGTTTAAAGCTATGTAAAGTGATATGACACTAATGTGTAACAATTTATAGAGAGTAGTATGAGTTAAAATCGCTGAATTCAATGAAAAACTGATAAAACCTTACATAGGCAAACTTGACAGAGACTACAATTCATATTTTTTTACCTGGCAAGGTAAACATTTCTTTGCAGATTTCGATAGGATATATAATGAATTACAAATGTACCAATTTTCAGTGAGTTTGAACCATTATTTCAAAAGTTATAGACTGTTTATGCTGCTAAACTGTACTTATTTATGGTTGGAAAATTGTATTAAAATGCACTGTAAATGTGATAGCTTTCATATTGGCAAGTTTAAATGGCCTTAAAATGTTAAAATACATAAAATAAAGGATTGTGATTAATCTCTTTAAAAAAATTGCTTTATTATATAGAAATCAGTAAAAAAAAATGTGATGTTGGAGTGGAGAGCAGTCGTCGCTATAATTGCCATAATAGTGTACCTGTGTTAGCTCCTACAGCATGAACAAAATATTTGCAACATACCAATATTTAAGTTCAATTTGAATGTTTACATATTAATCTTCAAATTTAAACAAAAATTACACGGATTAAACCATAAAAACATCGAGGGTGGAGAAACCTTAAAGGGAAATTGATTATATGCCTGAAGCAGGAAATATGAAAGAATAAACTTCATATATTGAAGAAAGGCCCTGCAAAATGCAAACATAATAGTATGTTCATGTGCGTATCACATTTTACCAATAGTAATTTGCTTCCTGGTCTAGATAACAACTATATTTTTTTTCCTGTTCAAATGTTATTTCTCTAAAGGAGAGCAGTCTGAAAATAATAAGCCGGTAGGAAGATTCTTGTTTCTAATTGTTAATTTTTCTGTTTCTAAAAATCACTGGAGAATTCTAAAGTTCATTTAATTAACAACAATTCTCCAAAAATTACATTGTCTGTATTTACATGTACTATACGATGCTATTTTGTAAATATTAACGTTCATAAATAAGAATGTATGTTATGTGCACTTATGTAACTTCCAGACTTGTTGTTAACAAGTTGCTTACAAGTTGTGTTAAATGCTGACAGAAATTCGAAGATTATTTAGTTGCCAAAGATATAACAACCATGCAGTTACAACATATCGGGTTAACGCCTAAATAATGATACAGTCGGTTGCTTTCTGATCAAAACAGGCAACCGGAAGTTAGAACGTGTACGTTTCTCCTAATCAAAAAAGTAAATAATCTGCAGTCAGTTCACTATTCAAATCCCCGATATATGTTTTATAGAACAGAAAAAGTGTAAAAAATGTGTTTTTAGAAATGACTTGACAATTAACATATTTAGCTGGCCTGGCAAGAGTGTGCATATAAAGGATAAATCGTTAGCAATTAAACAACTAAATGTATAATAGGTACATATTCAAGAAGTTGGCAAAGTCCATGATCTTGGACATTTGTATTTTGTAAGATTCTAGATCCGGGACGGGTCAATTGACCCTCAAAAGAAATTAGGTCTCCACGACCATTAAAATCTATATCTAGCCCCGTGAGAATAGCAAATTTCAAATAATACTGTTATAACCGGTAAAGTTATTAAAGGGAATGGGTAATATCATGGATCCAATATTTAAAACTTTATCATTTATCAGTAAGGGACCTAGGACAGAATGAACTATATTTTAAGGTATAGAGTTTACATGAAAATTACATAATACTTAGCATGTAAATCTTTTACACAATTTCCTATATAAGGAACAAAAATATTTTCTCAGGGACATACCAATATCCAGTTTCTAATATTTATACTTTCGTCTTTCGACGAGATAGGATTCTAAAAAACGCTAGTGGACCCTAAATGTAAATGGGGTTTACAAGATCATTAACATGTTAAACATGAGTGAATTTCCTAAGGCACCTGGCTTCAAGATCATGAAGCAATTTCAGACTTAAGTCAAAATTTCAGTCAGTTATAAAATTATTGTTTATCTTACTATGACCATTGAAATTTGTAATCAACAAATTTATATCAATACACTTTTAATGGCATTTGAATTTTGTCAGTGTTTTCCATCAAGAAATTTTAAGACGGTATACAATCTTTGACTTAAGTCTAAAATTGCTTCATGATCCTGGAGCCTGGCGTTATACATTTTTCTCATAATACAAAATACAAAATAAAAACACCCTACCTAATAATACTCAAGGAATACAAAGCCACCATCTTGGGTTTATTTAAAACTGTCACATCACTTGGAAATTTTTTGCTTGAAACTCATCGGTAAAATAATTTTGCGATCCAGTCCATTTCCCGATCGGTCCTTCATTATGCAAGCTTACAACGGGTTCAATCAAAACGGCGCATTACGACTATCATTTATAAAAATCATCCCTCAATTTGCATCTATCGCCTTCGGTTTGGGATACATGGCTCAAGAGAGGGCGAAATGTATCATAAATACGCCATACCTCGGGTATTTCCCTCAAAATATAGCACTGATACACATATTCAGAAGGCGTCGATTTTGAATTCAATCAGCATACAAGTTAGAGTCAGTTTAGAATATTGCGCCTTCTGCGCAGTGTAGGGCGCATTACTTAGAGAAATCTTGTCAAAGTCGTAAAACGCAAATGTATAGTAGAAAGTTCAAATAAACAGCTTACGATAAAACATGTTTATGTAAAACAAAAAACTAACATCTCATAATTTAGTTCAATGAGTCCTTAAAATAATATATAGATCTGGAATAGTTTTTTATCGTTTCGCCGCTACTTAAATATCGACGTTATCTGCCTCCGAGTCAACAATGGCGTCAGTGTAGAGTTATTGTCAAAGATAAGCGTCGTGATTTTTTTATTACAGTGACAAAAAATGAAATTCAAATTAGTGTTAGTAAAATAAAAACGTGTGCGATCTATTCATTTTTTTTTTCTAAGGAAAAACGTATTTATTTATTTATAACAAAAAATGAATTTGATTCGTAAACATCTTTATTTCCTACAATTTTATCGGATCCGTGAATTGGCTGGCAAGACACTTTTGTAAGACCAAACCATGAGAACAAATACATGTACATTAAAATCTTCCAGTTATTGTCGTTTTAATTTGGCAAAGTATTTACTTATACGTTACACTTCCTTTAATATAAATCAAAAGAAAATAGTATATTTGTATTTTTACATAAGAAATTAAAAAGGATAACCCTTTATTTTGTATCATTTGTCAATAAAATGACGAGAATGATACGGACCAACATATGAGCACGGTAAAGAAATCAACTATCCCGGAAATTTGCTTTATATTGGCATATAGTTTACTCATAAGTTGTCATTTCACTGGGAAAAATTTAAAGGAAACTGTATGTTTGAAATATTCTTCCTCGATACTCCTTTATATGATGGAAGTAGATATTATTTTACTGTCAGTTTCACAGAGTTATTATAAAGATGTTTATAGATGCATATATTTTAAAATAACAACACAAACATACGTTGCGGGGAATTTTCATGAACATAAATATGTAAACGTTCGTCCTCCCATTAGAAACTCATCGTATATCTCAGGCAGAAGATGCAGATTTAGTAATAATTATTTTTTTACTGACCGGTGTGATGAGCCTTTTTGACTGATTTAATTGTAAGACTAAATGTTAAATGACTGATCGGAAGACGGAGAGGATCTCAAAACAGTTTTATCGATGAGTTTCATTCAAATACTTAAGTGATGTGACAGTTTTAAATAACTGGCGGCGATGTATACTTTGTGTATCATTAGGTAGAAGGAATATTTTTTATAAGAATTCTTTTATAGATGAATTTATTTATTTCATACAAGTACAACATTTATAATGACAAATATCATGAAATGTTTAGATAACTGACATAAATTGAAAAAAAAATTATCTGAAGAGAGAGATAGAGAGAAAGAGAGAGAGAGAGATGTCTTTCATGTGTTATTTAATTCATTCATTTTGTTTTCCACACTTGCAGTGTATTTTATTGCCTTAATTTATGATTCTATCTCGTACAATACTCCAAGCACTGATAAGTTACTTTTAAAGCATCTGCATCTGTATACATGTATATATTGCTTAATTAACATACATGTAACATTGTTTTGTCTAATATTTTCTCTGGTTTTGTATTCTCCGAACATGATTTAAAAGAAAAGTATATAATGTATGTATTAACCATAACCTTTGCTCAGAATGAGTTTCCGGGATATGGCCTTGCAGACTCTCAAGACCTGCGTTTCCACGACCATTTAAATGATTAGCTAGCCGGCTGAAATTATCAAATTGGTTAGTGTTATTACGGGAGCTTTATTTAAGAACTGTCTAACATCCAGTATGTTATATTATGTCATTATTTAGTGGGTTAGGGTGCCGGGACTGACTAAATAACCTGAACTGAAATTAGATTTACAAGATTTTTAACTTAAATGTTCTTAATTTCCAAGCTGAAAGACAGTTAAAGTATCCAAAGTATTTGTTGTAAATTGTAATTATGTAGTAAATAAAAAGGGTTGCAAATTAAAAATTTAGCTGTTGAAAGATGCAAATTATGAACCTTTTTCCATATATGAAAAACACATGTTTAAGACATGAAATCAAAGTTGTCGAACGTAACAATCTTTCCAAAAAAGTTAAAAAAAAAAAAATTGTCAGAAAAAATAATCAAGGAAACATCAAAAGGAAATTAAAATGAATTAAAGAATCTTGAAGATTTTTTTTTTATATAAATGCATAAATATGTGATATTTTTTCTGTATTTATGTTTCAGAATTTCAATCATCGTGAAAAAGAAATAATTCTACAAATATCATGTTCCAAACATTACTTTTGCTCACCATACCATTAAGTACATTTGCCTACGGTACGTTTAGTTTAAACGAAAGGTAAAGATAACATGAGGTACTGACACGATAAAAATCATTCCTGCACAAAGAAATTTATGCCAATTTTATGCCATATATCTTAACTTTATATTTAAAACTAGAAAAAAGGTTCACTTTAATCATTATACCAAGATTATAAGTTAAGTCAAATTAATGTTAGTGAAAATAATAACTCTCTCCTTCCCTCTCTCTGTCTGTTTCTCTCACTCTTTCTCTCTCTCCTTTCTCTCTCTATCTCTATCTTAATAAAAAGAGGGTGAAATATGTGATACGTCACACTAATACATATATCATAGTAAAAAAATAGTTATAATATGTGTACGTATGTTTCAAAACTAAAAACAATATTATAATCTAGGCAAAATAAAACAGTAAAATATTCAAGTCATTACATTTTTTCATCAACAGTCTATTTGTTGATGGGGCACAAAACAATTATTTATACAAACATACAAAGATCCTTTAGATATTTTACATAATTTGATTTAACTTGAATGCTTTATATTTTTACAAGTGTTTAATAGTTGAAGAGTCAGTGAAAATTGTCTTGTATCATCTTTGTATAATTAATGCATCTAGAATTTACAATGCCATAAACAATTAAATGTTTTACTAGTGTGTCGCATTGCTTCTTTGTCTTAAATATTTTTTTCGGATGTTAGAAAACATTGCTTTACACAAGACGGCTTGGCAGTTATATCCCTACAACCATAAAGAACTTGGATACTCTCTAAACGCCTCCAAGGCTGTTGATGGACTCAAAACTAATCTGTCATATTTCGGACTTCAATGCACTGAATCCTCCAATTATAAAGAGGAAGCTATGTGGCGAGTTGACCTTGGGTCCGTTCTGGGAATCCACCACATCACTATATATTATAGAACAGACAACGCACCTTGGGGTAAGCATCTCAAGAGTTCATTTTTACATTTTTGAATATGAAAATGTGCTCTCTCCTCTCCTTCTCTCTCTCCCTCTCTCTCTCTCTCTCCCTCTCTCTTTCTGTGTGTGTATGTATGTTTCTCTATCTCTCTTGTAGGCCCTACTCATGGCCTTGTCAACAGATTCCTAGGGTTTTCTGTATTCATATCGAACACAACGGACAAAGAGGACGGAGTTCTCTGTTTTAAGGACGACAGGTTTACCATGTACACCATTCCATCTGTGATAACATTGAACTGTACTCACCACGGTAGATACGTCATCTACTACAACAACAGGACATCAACCAGTAAACCAAGTTACTACTCGGAATATGCTTACAACGAACTGTGTGAATTTGAAGTATATGGTGAGTTTTGTCAATCAATCATAGAATTGTTAGTGCTGCCATAATTCAATATCAAAATTTGATAAAGATTTTAAAAAAGCGTTTGAAACCTAACGTATACAAGTACTTAACGCACGTGTGCAAGAAGTGTGAAACATTTGTTAATAATACAACGCCGCTTAATGATATAAATATCATTAAGCCTTGCAATTGCAACTCTAATGCTTGAAATCAATGCATTAACAATTGATTCGTCAACGACTGATGATAAATAGCCTCTTAATGAACGAAGTGTATCTCTAAGTGTAACAAATGCACAGAAGCCCTAAGGCTTAATGCAACAAGCGAATATCTACATCTTCAACCGCTAATGATACAAACTTTTTATCATTAAGCGTTCAATTTGCACACTTAAATGATACACGATTGTAAATTTGAAAGCAGTCTGAATAACACCTTTTCCGCTTGTCCGATCATGTGTTTCATCGTACAAATGTTCCTATGAGTCAGAGGCGGTATATATGCCGTCCGTCTGGGGCTCTTCAGTAGAAATAGTTAATGGCATTAGAAATTACCGCCCAAGAAGATGACAAAAGAAACATCCAAAATCAAGATCAATTAAGGTCTGAAACAGATATACTCATACACTGCATGTGTACTGTAAAAGGGAAATATTCGCCCCGTTTTATTTTCGCTCTTTTTACCAGTAAGCGGATTAAGACTTTGCGAATTCCGATCTCTTATATTATCTCTCTTTTACCACAACATTGTTGGGGCGAATTAAAGACGAGGCGAAACCTTAAGTAGAAGCAAAAGTAACCCTGTATTCAGTATATACCTGTGGCAAAGCAGGAAACTGAAACCGATAAACCTTGCACTTATCGTAAAACGTTGCAAGATTTCATGAGACACGTTGATCAACGGTTTTATTGTCGTACAACACGCTTAAACAGCTGCGATTTATCTTATGATACTTAAAATCCGTGCATCGCTCTTGCGAGTACACAAGACGTTGTAAAACGTTCGGACTAATGTTCGTGCGATGCATTGCAAGAATTTGGATCGCATTTGGTCGCGTCTGAATAGAGAGCATATCCACTATTTTGAGGAGACTTAATGTTATTAAAGTAATGCATGCAACGAATGTGAACTCGTGCAACGTATGCCATATTTCGTGCGAAGCAAAAAATGCAACCGCAAAGTGTTGTAAAGTTTTCGTGCATCAAATATAAAAAGGGGCTCTAGGGGTATTTGAAACAAAAAAACCAGCTGTTAAACTTAGTCAGTTTAGGCATAAAATTGCAGATGAGGTAACCCAACTGTTCCTCCTACAGTTTAGTGTTGATACATCATTTGCCGTTCGTTGTTAATGCATTAGGCATTAGGTCTTGCAATTGCTACAACGTGTGCTGGGTTATCTTCACTATTGTTGTTACTCTGTGTCAACAGTACGAATATGTTATGCAAATACTACAGTGCAATTATGGTATAAATGTTTTAATAGTCACATCAATATTTTGAAACAAAGTATACTTAAATTATGAGGCATTTAGTTTCATTGATAAACATATGTGTATATGCCAAATTAAAACCTTTTTAGCATGCAGCATTACTTTACTTCGTCGTAAATGTAAAACATATGGCTTATATTCATTTTTCTGCTGCTGCGATGCATTAACTATGTCCATAGGTTGCCCTACTTCTACCTACTTCGGCGAAACATGTTCGTTGTCTTGCTCACCTTATTGTATAAACCGCCGCTGCCACATAGAGACTGGTCATTGTTTTGGATGTATAGCTGGGTATCAGGGACCAGTGTGTGAACAACGTATGTATATTAATTTGTAATCATACATGATTATTTGAATTTTACTTCTTAATGTTTTAATAATAATGAAAAGAGAATTGTTAAATTAAATAATATCACAAAAAATAAAGATTATTTTAATATTGCTTTGATTCAAAGTAATGTTACGTTTTTGATACGTTGGATTAAATGAGACAAACCGAAAAGGGACGTTTATTTCTCTATGTTTTTAAATGTTTATTTTAAAATCAATATGTATTTTTTTTCATTATGAAGCAACACCATGTAGGTTTTTCGAATATTTTTACTCTAATTGTTTCATGTTTCTATTTCTATCATCATAGATTGTCAGAACAAAATGTATGGAGCCGGGTGTTTAGAGAAATGTGGACATTGTCTGAATGGAGAACAGTGTAACCATGTCAACGGGATTTGCCACAATGGTTGTGAGGCTGGGTATTTCACAGCCCGCTGTAAAACAGGTATATTGGCAAAATAATAAACATAGGCAGTATTTACTATCTATATTATTATTACAGTATTTTTCAAGCAAGAAATGAACATTCATTCCCACTCAGTTATATAAAAAAAAATAACGCAATTAACTAAGTTGGTTGAATTTTTTTTTTTCAACAATTAGAACCTTGTGAATAAGACCTTGATGTGTGAACACAGTTTAAAAGGTTTTCAGTCGATAGAGGCATCGTTTTTATTTATTTTGGAACTCATTTAGAATGTCCTCAAGCGTCATACGGAAGAGACTGTTTCCAAAACTGCAGTGAGAATTGTTACAAGTCAAAGACATGTGACAGAAATTCCGGTGTGTGTACTGGCGGTTGTGTAGAAGGACGGAAACCTCCTTTGTGTAATGAAGGTAGATGTATTTTGTTTAAAACACTTGCTATCTTTCATTCTGATTTCCGAATTGTATTTATTATTTATCAATTTAATGGATAGAAGGCTTAAGTGTCTTGGCATTTCTGCATTTAATTGAAAGGGTTGAAACATGATTCTAATTTATCATTCATTCATTGATAATTGTGAAAGTACAAAGTGATATGTACAAGTTAGACATTGATGTTCAAAAGAAAATAAGAAAAAATGTATAGACATTTTAAGGAAAATGAAGCTCTTAGATAGATATATGAAGATTTTAAATAATATCAAATTAGTTATTGTTTTTTACTTTTTGTCAAAAACATGATATAAAAAGAAGAGAATAGTGAACTTTTCCTTTATTAATTATTAAAGGAAACGATTTTTATGTTAATAGAATGTGATGCCGGAACATTTGGAACAAATTGCAGTGGTACATGTGGTCACTGCCATAAAGGACAGTCATGCGACAAGGAGATGGGGGCGTGTCCTAAAGGATGTGATTCTGGATATGAGGGAATCTATTGCAACAAAAGTAACATATCTTTTGACTTCGATTCGAGTTTTGTTCCATATATATTTCAATGAAATATTTTAGTACGATATTCAATTGTAAATAACAGTAGTTGTAAAAAGGTGATTTTTTTAAAAAATGAGCTTATTTTTATTATTTTTTGTAGCATGTGTTCAAACATACTATGGACCTAACTGCAACTTGACGTGTAGTTCTTCTTGTGTCAACCAAGCATGCGATTCCAGAAATGGAACGTGTCTTACGGTATAATATTAAGCATGCTAATGCTTATTTTTAACAATATAACCACAACCCTTGAACTCAAATATAAATGAACAACTCTAAAGACAGCCTTTTTTCTCAACCAATTCTTTTATCTTTCTCTATTTCTTCCTTAAAATAGATTGGATCGGTTCAAAGACTTCTTAATGACGTCTTGTTGATTTAAAAGTCATTGCAACTTAAACGTATAGAATAAAATCTTACAATCTTAAAATTTATAATTATAGTTGGATTTTAAAAATTTAATTACTACAGTCAACTTCTATGGTAACAAATAATATTGCTAGAGGGGATTCATCTTTTCAATAATCTTCAACTAAAAATATGAAGATTTTTTTTTCATGTAAACAGATGTACTTAACATGTGGTTAAATCAACTTGTTTAAATTTGATACCGTCCAGTTATTTGCATTAAATCCCATTGTGCTCAAAGAAAGTTTACTCTGATATACTTTAATCCTCAAAGATTTGAAATATTTTACAGGAACGTAAAGAAATAATTGAAGGTACCTCCACCACGCCTGCTATTGGAGTGGCAATTGGAGTCTTAATCGTTTTAATAGCATGCACAATTGTTGTTGCCATTATATATAGAAGGTTAGTATATGCATCGTCATTCTCGTAAACATGCAACCAATTTACAATAGTACATTTAATTAGTGAGTGCGAATTTTTTGTCTGATTTTACAATATTGGGACATCCGTTGCAAATTTGCAATCCGATGGTCAAGATTATATATGTACTTTTTTAATAGAGTGTATTAATATTGGGGTAACACTTTGTTATTCAATGTCCTTTTTATCAGATGTAGAGAAAATAAATAATACAATTGAGTTTTAAAATACAGAAGCGTATTAGAATTTCACAACTAAAAAAGGGATTGTATATCTAAATTTTCAAGAACAACAAAAATGTTAAACTCACCTTTTAAATTCTGCTTTTTAAAATCAACAAAAGAAGCGCTGCTTTATATTGCAAATATTGCTTGTATCGTTCAAATGTAAGAATCATTTTATCATATCCACGTGTGGCTTTAATTGATCAATTAAGCTTTAATAACTTTTTAATCAAAATTTTTATTGTGGGAAAGAAAATTCACAATCGCATTTTTTTTAAATATTTGATATCATGAATTTTTGAACAATTATCAAAGGAACAACATCAATATGTGTCGATACATAATACCAGAAAGATCCCCTTCCAAAAGTGAGTTTACATTCTTTAAAGGTCATATGAAACGATATTCTGACCATATTGAGTTATATGCGGGAATGAGTTCATAAGTGCCTATTTAATAAGACTGGCATTGTTTTTTGGATATTTTATGCAAAATGTCAGCGCCACAGTCGATCAAAATCACTCAGTCGAGAAAAGGAACATTGACTTACGCGGCTTACCTCCCTTGCTTATGACGTCAGTAAGACCCAATGGCCTTATAACGCTCTGTAGTGAATACAAATATCCATGTCATTTTGCAGTATTTTAAAAGAAGAAAAAAACTATTTTATATAAAAACTTATATAATTATACAATAATCAACCACGGCAGTATATTTTCTCTCAAGAAATTAAATCGTATATATGCGCTGCGTTTATATTTGATAGCGTGTACATATACATAATTATGTACAGTTTAGAGACCGGAGAATTATGAATGATTTTCTTCATAGATCTACATGCAAGTATAATGTAATTTTAAATATATGCATGTATATATGTTTTGTTTCAGATAGTTTTAATGAAATTGTAAAATTCAAAAATAAATAATCGTTTTTCCCATTTGCACGTTCATGCAATTTATAATGATTTTTTTCTAAACAGCTTATAGGCAACATGCTGCCTCATTCGCTTCACGATTAATTTGTTTGTTTCGTTTTCAAATTCACAAATATGTTACCATTTAATTATTTTTAGTCAATGAGAATTTTTTTCAAATGTTTTGATTTTGAAACGTGTACTTGTATGTGCGGTGTTTTGTTTTTACAACGTGTATGTGCGGTGTTTACTCACAGGTCCCTTCTATCGCCCTTTCTTCCGCAATTTTTTTCTTTCGTTCTTTGTTTATTATTGATGCTTGTTCTTAATCAACATCTGTTGATTATCTACACATTCGTTCACATTTATTTTATCAAACAACCGATTTATTTTTGCCGGTTTTTACAGCATGCAGCTTTTAAATACAAACTTATACACAATGCCTCAAACATTTTCATTGGCCTGCCTTATACTTTTTCATGTGACAAAATAAATCAAATGAATTAAAATGCTTTAATTCTCTTTAAATGTAGCTCAATCATTATACGTATCGAAGAAGAAAAGGATGTTTCTGTTTCAAAAGGATAAGGATAATTCATTAATGAGCTGTTAATGGTTGGACAATTTCTTTCGTTAAATTTTCACTGCAGTACGGGATATTCCTCAAAAGCCGATAGTTTTATTCATTAACGACCAATTACAACTAAGTCATCTGTACTACGAAATCAGATGATCTCATCTGAAAAGAAAGACACGTTCATATATGCAAAAATTACAAAAATCAAATCGATATACTACTGTAAAATTACACTAGTTTTAATGCATTGTTTACATCGGTGGGTCTGTGTGACGTCATAAATCCACAAAATCAAGAACGATAAGCGGGGAAGAATTTTTTCAAGTGCTGAGTTTTCACAGTTATTTCTCAGTAATGCAAAGGCAAAAAAATTTTACTACTAGTATTTTAACATTCGTTTATACCAAGCTTTATATTTATGAAAGAAAATCATAGTGTTAAAAATCGTTTCATATGACCTTTAAACTGTTTAATTTTTGTTATAACATACTTTAATGATGGTCGGTATTTTTGATGTTGATGTTAATGGAACTTTTTTGAATAAGTAAATACAAAATTATTAGATTTATTTCACTGAAAAGTTAAGTGCAGAAATAAGAGTTTTATAATTTTGATTACTATATTAAAGGTTCTAACAGTTCGTCGGAAAACACGACACATGTACCTAAAAAATACATGTATGTGGACCTGAAGGAATCTCAGTATAATGGTATTGATGAAAATGTCTATGAAAAAATAAAAACGGAACTTCCTATGAAAAACACAAACGTTTATGAGCAATATCTAGCTGATATTCCATTAAATGACAATGGATCTGTTATAGTTGACAAGGGAAAGGACAATGCTGATGGATTTAAAAAAGAACTTGCAGTAAGTGCAAATAAAAAAAAACTTATTATATGTTAATCATTTAATGATGACATTTTCGCAGATTGCAGAATGCCGACTAAAGTATCAGTCACATTACCCAACGATGAGGTAGACGATGTGTAAGATGCTCACACATCGCTCACATCACCGAGTACCACCGGTCTACGGCGACCGGCCGAGTAATGACACTGAGGAATAATCAAAAAGAGCAATTGCCCCGTGTAACTTGCTTATAAATTTCTGTAATGCATCCATTTACATGTACCTTCATATAACTATTTTGTGTATCAGTTATCATGCAAGTAGCATCTTTATTTGATAAACAAAAAAAATCCCTCAAAATTTTTAGTGACTAACAAAAAATAAAAATATTTAAGTTAAAACTCTTTAAACAAAAAGTACATTTACATTAGTAAGATGTTCATTGACTAATGTTGCATATAATGAAAAAATCGTTAGTATTTGTGTGAGTTATCTTTTAAATTATTTTAGTCCAAGTGACATCATTTTTTATTTCTAAATAGTTTTCAGATTTTTCTTATCACATGTTACAAAATCATCTGAAATGAAAGATAAGTTGTAACAGACAAGATATTTTAAAAATAGTATTGAAAGATATATTTAAATTTCACGTCTGTGATCAGGTTTATAAAACAAATAAGATTGTTGAAAATCTATCAATGAACATTTTTTTCTCTTTATTTAAGTCTCTTTCTCGTGGTGAACAATTTTCATGCGACACAGGAAAGCTGTCTGTGAATTCTGAAAAGAACAGAGTTCATTCTACTTTTCCATGTAAGTTTAACGTATTTTTAAAATTGTACATATATATTACGGTCTTGTCAGATCTGAATCTTAATAGAAAGATATTGTGAATATGTACTCGATGTGTTAGTATATGGCTGTTCTACTTAAACAAGGGAAACAGTATTGTCAAAGCTTAAGTTTGAAAAAGTTCCTACTACCTGCTTTGTTGAAGAATACTTTTTCCTAAACTAGAAATATTATCAGTTATTTTGACATTTTGCTTTTTTTCCTCAGACGATCACTCAAGAGTAATACTCGGGGGGAACGAAGGAACAAGAGATGATTACGTCAACACTAATTTCATCAATGTAAGTGTGACTAGTATTGGTATTGTGTCATTTCAAATAATTGACAAAAAATAATATGGTATAGCAAAAT
The DNA here is from genome assembly GCA_020458035.1 of Magallana ariakensis. Taxonomy (NCBI): domain Eukaryota; kingdom Metazoa; phylum Mollusca; class Bivalvia; order Ostreida; family Ostreidae; genus Magallana; species Magallana ariakensis. The sequence continues at coordinate 37,224,474 of CM035811.1, read as the reverse complement.
CTTCAAATTTAATAGTTTTTTTTATCTAGGGTGCCGAGCGGAAAAATGAGAACATTGCCACACAAGGTACATGTAATTAAATATACATGGTTACACATGCAATTGTTAAATAAGTTAGTTTTGTTCCATAAAAAATAACTTAGATGTATTCTTTGCCATTCGAAATCGAAAGTATTATTAAATTGAAGAAGTTTCCATATTTTCTGGAAAAATCGTGCAATAATTTGTTAACTTAATTGAAAAAATAAGTGATAAGTAAGTACACCAACTTATTTTATATTTCCTTTTTTTTTTTTATTTGATAATTGTGGATGAAATGATTGGTTTTGTTATTTGTTCTTTTATGTTAAAAACGTCTACCTAATATTTTTCACCGAAAAAAATTGAACAGCTTTTATATGAGAAGCATTTGTTTGGAACATCCTTTTGAATAACGAAGGACACACTGAATTATTCCGCATTTGTTAAATTCGTCCTTTTTGATAAAAACAAATTAACATAATCAGATTGTATTTTCTTATTTTTTCTTATCATAAACACATGTGAATATACATTACTTATAGGATGAGTATAGAATGATTTATCGGACCATATACGACTATCTACAACATCCGCCAGAGAATGTGTATTATAACCAATGAAGACCAGTACAATTTAAAAATAAAAGTTGAAGATGACGACGACGATGTAATATCTTCAAGTATTTCAGAATAAACTGCTTTACTTCGAGTTTTATTTTATTTCTTATATATATATATATATATATATATATATATATATATATATATATATATATATATATATATATGAATCCTAAAATAGAACTGTGGAAGCAGTAGATTTCGTGGTGGCTCTTTTTTGGAGGAATTTGTAAGTACCTCTCATCCACGAACTAGCATCCTCCTTGGATTAATGAATTAAGGTTTAAAAGTCATATTTCTGTTTGTTGGTATAAAATAATACACGAAATTATGGTTCAACCAACCAAGCTGTTAACCTTAAGTAATCCACAATACTTGGCCCCAATGACTCTTTATGATACCAAAGTACGCAAAATTTGAGCTTTGTATGATGTGACATTGATTGTATTATATCATTTTTTTTTCTTGAATTAACATTCATCTCGCAATTATTTATCAAAATGTAAAGGGATAATTTCCATCCGTAGATTTGCATTTTATATACATATATAAACATATTTTTGTATGGTTTCTTATGCCTATGAAATTTGAAATAAATTAATCTTCACATTAATAAAAAACTAAGCAGTGCATTCATGATAGAGTTTTGTCTAAAATAAAATCATACCGTTATTTCGCGGAAAGGGAAAAATAGAATGTAGTCAGTTAAATGCAATTATCTTCCATCAGTACATGTGGGAAAACGTTCTATCTTTAAATTTTCAAAAAGTTGGAAAATGTAGCTTCATTATGTATTTTTCATGATGCATTTTTAAATAAAACCAACATGTAATACACGTGCTTACTGTAATTGCTTTAATTTTTTGCATATTTTAAACTATATATAACAAAATTAAATTATTTGCATCAGTTTTAATTGATATACAATTATCATAAAAATGCTTTATAATGAAACGTCACAATACCACCAAGGTATACATACGTTATCAAATAATGTCTTACAACTGTTACAGCACTTTTACAACTGTTACAGCATTTTATGCTCCGTGTACATATTTTGTGTATATTTTTATATATTATTTTACCTGTATATATTTTACGTATATTTTATTTATATCAAATGTTGTATTATGTTCTATTCATGTTAACTTATAATTTGTAGATAAATTATTTTGTATTGACGTTTTAAAATGATTATAAAAAAGGGGAAAAAAAAATAATCATATGTTGCAATAATACTTTTACTAAATAATTCATTAATATTACTTTATATGTCGAAATCTTTAAATAACCAATTTCTTTAATTCATAGAGTTTTAAATTAATGTCAATTGTTAAATAAACCTCACAGGACAGCTATAAGTATTTTAATTACATAATTCAACTTGTCGTGACATCTTACCTGGCACCTGTGAGCGTTTTAATTACGTAATTTGAACAATGGTTATTAACGCTAATTACATTGTGTGTAACTTGTTCGTTTCGTTTTTATCCACGCCCAGAAGTAATTAATAACCAATTATATTTTGTATTTCGAGATTATCTTTATGGGCGTGACTTTGTAATTATCGACGAAATAAAACCAAAACGCCAAACGCAAATTGTCACCTTTGACATTTGCTATTTCAAAATTTATAAACTTTATATTTTGGCTTTATTTAATATTTGGTTTTATTTCAAAGGTAAATATATTTCTTTATTTTATCTTTGTCAATTTCAGGAACTGTTGTTATTGTGATATTAAACCTTTGACATTTGCTATTTCAAATTAATAAACTTTATATTTTGGCTTTATTTAATATTTGGTTTTATTTCGAAGTTTCCCAAGAACGATTATTCCCCGGTACCTCAGCGAAGCGAATTCAGAGCAAAATACGCTATAACACAACAGTGAAAACTGAAACTTTTGACAGAAAAATTGCTATAAAACTCATACGACAAAAGTTTTGCAATTTGAAATTTAGACTAAACAAATTCTTGTAAGTATTAATATATAAACAGAAATAATTGTTTTCTAATAGATTTTATTTCTAACAAGAGAGATGACATTGACTCTTTAATTTGTTGTCACAAACCTGAATAACACATTGTTTCAAAGAAGTTCTATACATAGATAAAAATAAAACAGTGATAAAAAGTACTTTTTACAAAGAAATTAATCATAAAAGTAATATAATTATTTCAATACAACATATCAATTAAAAACAACGTAGTACAAAGGATATAAATCCAAAGTAAATATTGAGACTGAAAACTCGTATCAATATGCTCACGTTTTAAGTGTCACATACATATGCATTTTTGGATTTACAAATACAGATTCTCGTCCTTTTAAAAGGTGATACAGTGACGTCAGCGTGAAATTTTTAACACAAACGCATTGACGTGAGGATCCTTTCCCTATACTGTATCTAATATACAATAGGAACTAGTCAGTTCTGAAGATATTGCTCCACTTCGGTCGGAAGACACATGAACAGTTCAAACTGAAAGCAAAAGAAAATGAATGTTCTTTCAATACATAGCTAATATTATGTTGCATTTAATGGTTTGCACTTAAAATCACGCGTTGAGTATTCCCAATTCGCTACACATATTATTTTGCAGATTTTAGAGGAAAATGTTTAAATACTGCATAATTGATTGACAAATGAAAAAATCTTTAGTCAAATTTCAAAATAATAAAAATATAAATAAATGGCAGTATAGACAAGATAAAAAGAATTCATAAAAGTCAAACCTTAATGTATATTGTTCATATTCTTGTCTATTTATATGAAACGATATCTCTCAAGAAGACAAATTATAATACAATTGAAGAGACGTTCATAACTATATATTTACATTTTCCAGTGTCTTTGCCTGTGATGACACTAAGTTTTGATTTTGTACTATACAGTCCAATAAATTCAAATGAAGTATAATTGGATTTTGTTTATTTATATTCAAATATTCAAATATTTAATCAACCAATACAAATGCTGAACATTATATAAATATATGTAAATAAATAAAGAATAATTCTTTGAATATAATGAGGTGATAATTTTGGTCCGGGGATGAAATATATATCATAAAGACCTTCGGGCTTTATTGGATTTCATCATGCTTCGACCAAAAGTATCACCTCATAATACTCAAATAATGATTCCTTATTCTTTATATAGAAAAAGTACTCACATTGTCCACATAACCGTTGAAGTTGCCGAGCTGACTTCCTGCCCCAATTACTATACCACTCTGTCTCCGAAGGATCTTTCCTGTAAACAAGAGGATCACATGTAAGAGAACATTTTACTTACAAGTTAACAGGTTAAATTGCAACATGTGTTTAACATCTGTTTAACATTCGTTGCAAGTTTACCTGTGTATGAGAGGCACAAAGTTTATCACCACTTCTGTTTAGGCTTTCGTTACACAAGTTTATTTTTCTTTCCAATTAAATTAGATTTATTATTTCTTATTACGTATGGAAGAAAAAAAAACAATATGATTTACTTATTTGTTTATTTTGCCACGCTTTTGGAATCGATGCTATACAGTTTGTAACCGTTATAAAAGAGTTGTTGGCACCTTCTCTTACAAACGTTTTATATACTTTTTATAGAGTTTTTTTTTTTGTACATGTGTATAAGTCTATAACAAGTATGTGGTTCCATGTAAAATTTAGTTCGATACAGTCATAACACAATATTTGGAATATCACATGTATATTTTCAAACAAATTTCGCGTCAGCTTTTTTTTTTGTTTCTCAATGACAAAAACAAATATACTGTATATTCTAATATGAATCTTCAGAAGAGCAATGGTGCCAAGAGGTCATAAATGTGACGTCACACTAGTTAATGCATGAGTTCAAGGTTCTACAGACATGAAAACACGGTTATGATCAAAATTTCGAAAACTTGACTTTCTCAAACGTACAGAATACATTATAACAAAAAAAGTAACAGCAATGTTTAAAAGCTCATAGGGGTATGAACTTGGTTGGTACTTGGTCAAATCTTCAGAGGAGCCCTCTAGGTGTCAAAGGATGTTTATCACCTGACCAACAAAGTTCATATCCCGGTGAACTTTTCAACATCGTTGTTTATTTCCGTAGTAATGCCTTACCAGTAAGTCCTACAGTTGCTTTGACGTTGTTGATGACGGCCACGGCTTGTTCTCCGTTGTAGACGAAAATCACCTTATTCACAGCACCTTTCTGTTAGAGAAATAACACTTATAGGTTTTCGCATGCAATATATCTTATATTGACCTTGAAGTATTGCTCTCTACGACTTCTAAAATACTTAATTTGAAATTTATCATGATGTATCTTTCAATTTTTTTTTTACATTTCTTTTACAAGCAGTGTTAAATTGTGTACGATAAACTAAATTTACCGCAAATAACTTTAAGCTCGTTTTTAAAGGGACCTAGTAGCGATTTGAGATTAGCGAGATACAGAGAAAAGACATCGTTGATATATAAACAAATCTCAAATTGTATATTTGTTTACAAATAATGTAAAGTAATGAAATTACTATTTTTTGACAAAATGCTTGTGGCAAGCAAGATACATGTAAACTGATTCAATGTGTTCATAAATGATTATATCAACAACAAAAAGAAACATTATATTGAAACGTATAACAATACAACATATATGTAAACAATAACAGGACTCGAACCTTCTAACCTTTGTAACTCGATTGACTTTCAAATTTCGACAAAGGATTAAATAAATTTGTATTGACCATTCTAGACAGTAACAATAAAAATAACCAACAAAATATGCAGTTTGAAAAACGTTCATATCGCCCGTAAAGCTTACACCTACCGTGTATGGAACTATGAACTCGGCCCTAGCGTTTGTGGTTTCCAGGCCGAAAATAACAGCGCTGATCTTTTTATCGACGATCATAGAAATAGTGGCCTCTTCCTGGTAAGAGAAGATACAGTTCGTCACCAACGCCTGCTGTTCAGCGCCACCTGGCTGATCCTGAAACTCGAGCCTAATAACGAGGCTCTGTTGGAAATCGGCGTTAGAGAACCGATACAGGTTGATCATTCCGGATCCATTGAATCTGGCCATTTTTAGAGACGGGTCGACATCGACGTATTCGTACGTGACGGTGATGTGGTTGGTTGAAGAATCCATGTACGGGTTGGCCAGATCATCGAACGTCATGACGACTTCCGGTTTACATTCTGAATAATAACAAATGTATTCCAAAGATTGTAACAAATGATTTCATTTTATCAAAAAAAACAAAATTAAAAAAAACATAGCAAACAGATGTGTTACATGTCTAACGTTTCTTCTGAATATATTTTAAGTAAATTTTATTTTATTTTTCTCTTATACGTTTAATTTAGTTGTTCTTATTGATCGATGATGTATCATACACCAAGGATACAATGTCTTTGTGTTTGATTGATTTATCCGTAAATTCAATATAAAACTTTGCAACTTTGGTTCTTGTATAAATTGATGAGCATCTACAATGGATTTGCATCAACAAAAAAATACGTTGCTGATGACACATTATGTTAATGAAATGAAGGACAAAGGTAAGCGTCTCCTACCGTCAAGGTTGGAGGATGGCAAAATCTCAATAAATTTAGTACAGCCACAGTCCGCTGCCACAAAAGCCGTTCCAAGTGGACAGTGCATGGAGACATTGCCAGAGGGTGCCATCTGTATAAACTTCTTCTCATCCGTTAAATCGGCGTAGTTGGTGCAAACTAAATGGGAAATGAACAGATTTTTTTAAAAACATGTGTTTCTTCGAAACTTGTCGGTTAGTGGTTAGTTGATCATATAGACTCTTTCTAAAATAAAAAAAAACAACTTTCTTCAACAAAATAACGTGGTAATTTCGATTTGTACATGAATTAATTGTTGTTTGATTGTTGTATGCATGTAGCAACTGAAAATTAAGGACAATGCGAATCCATGATTCCATTTGTCCTTTGAAAACGTTCAAGGCACTATCTACTTTTTATATTGATATATAACGCTTATACAAATGTAGTAAAATGCTTGAAAAAGTTATCTCGGGTCAGAGTCTACGTTTCATTGCATCAACCCTGTAATTGATCACTTGAAAAGATAACTTTAAGACAAAAGTAAACAATACAGTGTATACTAGTACAGAGTTCTAAGGCATTCCAATTGATAATGGTAGAAGTATACCAAAACTACTATTTAGAATATGTCGTACATATATATTGTACAATTATATATAAAGATACCATTATAAACCATGATACTATAATAAATACCGTTGTAAATGATGATACCGTTATAAATGATGATATCATGATAAATGATGATACCGTTATAAATGATGATATCATGATAAATGATGATACCGTTATAAATGATAATACTATAATAAATGAAAATACCATGATAAATGATAATACCATGATAAATGACGACACCGTTATAAAAAATGTACCATTATAAATGATGAATTATTAACTAATTCGTCATCAAAGAAGGATAGAGCATGTAAAATGATCAAAATTGATTAATGCCAAACATAGATCATTACACATGGCAATCAACGATTTTAAAACTGATTGACGCAAAATGAGAGAACCCGTACACACGAAATTAGCATAATGGTGTTCTAAATTTGTAATAGAGACATATATTTATAACATTCTGGCCGGACCAATGAATTTAGCTTGACAGTAAATATATCGGTGGTCTTTTATCCATAGTGATCGTGCTAGGCGTCTATATGCAGTAAATCACGTGATCTGGCCTGTTGCGTCCATGTTTATTGAGGAAATGCCAAATTCATTTGTACGTGTGTCATTTATATAACTATGTAACGGCCCAGGCTTCAACCGCTCAACAAGACTTTGTACTTAATTACGTTTTCAGGAAATTGCTTGAAAAAATCATATTTTGTAGTAAAATTGTATTTTACGTTGAATTTTGCAGCGTTAAAGAATCTAAGAATTATAGTATAGGTTTTGATCACCTAGGCTATTATTTTTATCACCTAATATTATATTTCGTTTAATTGTATTTCAAAATTAAAAAAAAAATGGTACTTTAGCTTTCAAAATTTAAAAAAATTGGTACTTTAGCTTGCATTTTATTATTAATTAACTGCATATTGCATTTTAGTTTTACAAGAAAGTCTATTGTTAAATGTATTTTATTGGTTTGGATTGGATATTTTAGGTTACATTTAAATTCTCTGCGCATTCTCCGGTCGTCTATTTTCAGCATTTCAAAAGATATGCGAGGCATATAAAATTCATCGCATTAAATTCTTTTGATGTTTTCAAACTCATTATGCGTTAAACACATAACTGCATTTTTTTTCTTGCTACTTATTTCTCGCTAATTCGATTTCCTGCCGATATGATAGTTTATATAAGACCACACACACCCTTTTCCAAACATAAAACAATAAAACGATGAGTTCAAATGTGGACATTTATCATTTTGTAAAACTTATTTTTTGCTTATAGAGGAAGTTTGATCTGCAGATAAGCAAAAAAAAAAGAACTAAATTAAAGATTCTCACCGGTCGGAGATACAATCCTGTTATCTTTCGGGGGACACTCCGACAGACATGAAGGGTCAGTGGTACAGCCTACCCCCTGGATGTAAGCTCTGCTGTTTGTGGGGCAACAGGAAGCTACAGCAGTTCCGTTCAAGCATGCCCAGAAGGCACTGCAGTATCCGATCATAGGTAAAGTTCCGGCGATTTTTCCAGCACAAGGGTCTACGAAATATGAATGAAAATAAGAAAAGACAAAATAATTAACTTTTATTGTCTTTAAGTTTGATTTTTGTTCGTGTATTAAAATTTTTTTTCAGAATGCATTTTATTCATTTGAAATCTCTTTTTTAAGTTAAGAATTTTTAAAGGTTTAATATATTTTATAGATATCACAAATCTCAGAAACAATATTAAAGAACTAAAAAGGCATTTTAATAAAAAGAATTTATAGCCCTTTATTTCAAATAACTTTTAACTTTATTATATGTTTTTTCTTTACATAGTTTCCATGTATCTCGGTGAAGAGATCGGAAAAAAGACGGAAATACGTCCTGATTATTCTTAATCATTTTTAATTTGAAATATGTCTTTCAGCATATTACTCACTATCAGCACAGTAGACTTCGTGGGAAGGTTGGCAGGTCAGGTGATTCAAATTCCAGAACTGACCCCAGGGGCACACATGCGTGAACTCCAGAGCATTACCGTCGGCGTCGGGCAACATTTGAACAAACTTGGTACAATCCCCGGGAACGGATTTGTAGCCCCAGTTTCGGCCGATGATACAGTTAGGGCACAGTTCGGCTAATAAAACAAATAAAACAAGTAAATAAATATATGTGAAAGGAAACAAGTTTTCAACAACCCATCTTTCATATTTGGAAAGAAAATTTTCTTTAATCAATCAAAAACGAAAACTGTTATTATTATTTTTCTTGGAGCATTTATCTCCGTTGGCCATTTAATATAATGGGATTTTCTTCGACAATTTTGGAATATGAAGATTAAATTTTTAAAAAAACGCGATTTTGAAGATAAAATAAACAATGAAACGTACGAGGAATGGAGTTGATTCTGTCCGTTGTTAGGGGCAAACCAGGAGTTGTGGGCGCATTTGTGGGACCTGGATCAATACATATTAAGTACATGTACATCGTTCAGATTAATTGAAAATAAAAAAAACTGATGCATGTATTTCAACATATTTCATACTGTTTTTGTTATCATTGCTAATTAAGTAAAAAAAGGATAATGTAAAAAAAAAAGTATTACGTGATACTGTAAATTGTGTATAGTGGTTTCAAAATGAAAAGTTGAATTTATAATTTTCTACTTTTTACACAAATTAACAATTTTCAGCATCATTTCTCTCAATATATGGTTAAGGTGCAGCGCTTTCCGCACTCAAATAACCGCAAATAGGAATCGACATCTATGAGAAAAATGAAAAAAAAGCAAAAATGTATACCTCCTGTCACTATGAGGTTTATCTGGTTACTAGTCACTTGTCCGAGGGGCGTGGTCACCACTAACTGGTAATTAGTCTCATCCGTGAAATCGACGCCATTAATCACCAACACTGGGTTTGTGATGGAGTTGGAACTTCCGGTGTATTTGCCGGAAGTACTGACGACGTTGATGTCGTAGGCGGCGCCATTGCTGTACACCTTCTGCCATTTGACAGAAGTAATTTGGACTGTGCTGGAGATAATGGCGGAAAGGCTGACTCTGCTTCCATATCCTACGATGGAATTTCCGCTGATCGTAATACTTGGAAGTTCTGGCAAAAGAATTTATAAAACGTAAATTATAACTTTTTAACTGTTATCCAACACATTTTCTTTAACATTTTCTTAAAACCTTTAAGTGGAAATGAATTTTAATAGAGGAACATGTACATCTTAAATAACTTACTTTTAACTAATAATGTTATATATTTAATTTTCATTTACCAACTATGCGAAGACTGAGTCCATTGCTAGTTGTCTCCCCTGCTGCATTTGACACAACAAGCCGGTAGACGGCGCCGTCGTTATAGTTAGCGTTGTTGATAACGAGTCTGGGGTTTAAAGTTGACACGGTACTTCCGCCGTATTTCCCGGACGCCGCAGAAATATCTATATCAGTAGCCACACCGTTAACGGACACCTTCTGCCATTTCATGGATGTGACGTCAGAGGCGGTGCTAATGGTGGCTGTGAGAACTATACTTCCTCCCAAGAGAACAGTGGAGCCGCCCGATAAAATAATCACTGGAGGCGCTGCAAGAAAAGAAAATATGTTTTATGATGTGAGCGTTTGGAGGTAGAAGCCAACAACTACATGTATAATCGCATTTTTACTGTTGCTTTGCGTCAAGAAATTCGTGCATTGTTAGGTAAGCTTGAGTACCTTTTTTTTCACTACGCTAATGGATATGCGCTTTGTCAACATTATGACGTGAAATTAGTAAACAGACATCAATCGACATATTCCGTCAAAGCTCTGATTACGTACAAATAACATTTAATTTATCTTTTAAACATACTCTTAATGAAGTTTCTGAAATAAAAAAGTTTTGGATTTTACAAAATCAGAAAACCTCTCCTAAGGGCTAAGACGAGATTTCGGTGCAATATTCAAATTGGCGAAGAATATGGACCGTGCCATCTTGAACCACAACTTTTAAGTTCATAAGATATAGTTAGTAATTTCTGAAATAATCATTATTCTCACATATACATGTACGTGTTATTCATAAGCAGAACTTCGCTCTGATAGGCTCTTTGGACCCATGAGGGGACTTCGCTCTCTATTAGATGAACTTGCATGTAGACTTTATTTAAATGGGTGATACTTTATTCAACTGATACAATATTTAATTTACAATGTTTTGATAGTAGAAAGGACTAAGGCAATTTATGCTATATCATCTGTATTTGCAAATATCTTATTGAATACTAATTTTCAGTTATAAATTAATATAAGCATTGAATGGTTATTGTTGGATATCGTCGGTCCTAGAAACCACGGTATTCAATTTGTCTGCACCGCCTTGGTGTGTTATAGGACCGACGACATCCAACAATAGGCATCCAATGCTGAAATGGTAAACAACAGATAATTACCATCACAAACCAAGGGACGTAATGCGTTGTCCACCTCTAACAGGGAGTCGTTGAAAGAATTCGACATAAAAACATTAGATGCCGTGGCAATTGTCTCCAATTCAGCTCTGTAATCAAATAATGAAACATATATATTCATGTACAGAGGAGAGAAAAAATATGGTGTGGTCATATCAGAGAGGAGAGAGGGGTGAGGAGGGAGTAAGAGAGGGGCGAGAGGAGGAAAGAGGAACATAGGTGAGAGAGAGAGTGTGAGAGAGAGAGAGAGAGAGAGAGAGAGAGAGAGAGAGAGAGAGAGAGAGAAGAAACACACTTCGTACTAATAACTGGTTAATGATAGCATATAATTAGGCATAGAATTAGAACATTAGACTGGTTGTTTTGGCCTCGGTACTGAAAAACATAGCCCCCTTATACGATTAACCACGTGACTTACTGGAAGATGTTGGATCCGAATCCTATCGCCATTAGAGTGATGCCCTCGGCCCGGGCTAGCTCCGCCTGGGCCTTGGTCTGCTCCGGTGAAGCGGAACGACCGTCCGTGATGACCACGCCCACCCGATGGACAAATGGACGCGCTGAAATATACAGTTGCAAAGGGTGTTAACTGTAGTCAAATATAAGAGTAATCCAAATTATCTTTAGATTTACTACGTCATTTCTACCTACCTAATTCGATTTCACAAGAGGCATAATGCATGAAGATTTTGAAATACATATTTTTTTTTAATTATGATTTTCAACAACAAATACTCTTGTTTAACAGTATTCCAAATAAAAGTGCCTTTAAATTCTTTATGTATTTTTACATGGATTGTCTGGCGTGTGGACAGGTTTCTGATAAATAAACAATTCAAAAAACAAAAAGCTTACACTTCAAATCTTGATAGACATATTTTTTGGGATGATCAAGAAAGATCATTTTAAATGAAGAAGATAAAGGTTAAATTTAATTAATTTGAAGAAAAAAAACCCTAGTTTTAAAATTTGGAATCCCAGAGAGAAATTTATGAATCTAACCAAAATATAATTAAATAGTTAAAACTAGCAACGAAAAAAATAACACTGTACTTACTACTCTCTGTTTGGAACATCTGTCGCATAGCCTCTAAAGCTCGAGCAGTTCCGGTTCCGGATTTCGGATGCGCAAGATTCTCGATTCTTGCGGCCAAAAGATATTTGTTGTAGGTGGAGCCAAGTTTTATGGTGTCTGCGGGGTACGTCCCGAAAACAATGACACCGATTCTTGTAAAGTTCTCCTCCACGGGATAACTCAACAGCAGATTGTTCACAAACTTTTTCATGCTTTTAAAGTCTTCATCTTTGAGGCTCTCGGAGCCGTCCAAAACAAACACTATATCAGATGGGACTCTACAGTTTAGTTCTGAAAAAAAAGATGAAGAAATATTAGAAAAAACATGAATGAATTTTTTTAAAGAGGTGTGTTTCAACGTTTCTTACTTTTTTTCTCATTTTATTCATTTTGTCAAAAATTCAAATAAAAAAAATAAAAAAGATTGAAATTATTCCTTCTCTCTCTCTCTCTCTCTCTCTCTCTCTCTCTCTCTCTCTCTCTCTCTCTCTCTCTCGAAGAGAGAGAGAGAGAGAGAGAGAGAGAGAGAGAGAGAGAGAGAGAGAGAGAGAGAGAGAGAGATGTCAATATGAAGTTCACAAGCGGTACTGATAACACAATACTTACGTTGGGATGACGATAAATAGATGATCTGGATGAAGACGAACAGACTGCCAAGAGTCTGGAGCCATGAGGACCGCCACTGGACCATGATGAAGATGGGCGGATCTAAGCAAAAAAAGCGATGCAGAAATATAATAGATGATAATAGATGAAGAAGGACGCATCTTATCGATTAAAATCCCAATGCAATATAAGATGGGTTTTTTTTTAAATGGAAATAGAAAAAAAAGTTTCATAATTTTGTGCATTGAAATTATCCTTGTTTTGTTAACTGGCGATTTTTCTAGATAAAAAATTAGTTAGTCGAAATATATAAGGAATGAATTGATATACATTGATCATTTTTTATATAAATTATTTGAAACAACTAATATGATGTAATATAATCAAATTTGTATTTAAGAAGACTATTACACTAAATAAACACAAAATCGAAATATTGAAAAAAAAATCAATTAAAATCAGCAACAAAAAAAACAAACTCATTTCTCTTGTTTTCAAATAATCCATAAAAGAGTAGAAGAAAAAAATTACAAGAGGATGTTTTTAAATCAGGGATATGTTAATAGAACAAGCTTTTAGTAGTTATTTTATTACAATAATACATGCAAATTTTTATTTGTTTTTATTCCTCAAATCAGTGGTTTCAATTTTTTTTTAAGTTACTGAAATCAAAAAACATCTGCTCAGAAAAAGAAGGGAGAGGGAGGAGTCTGTAAATAAGCATGGACATTTGACGAAACATCTGTTTACTGAGGTGAATAGATCTATTATTCTTCTATATCTGTTTTGCCACAGGCAAGATCTATTGGTTCTCAAAAGTAAGATAAAATATACGCTCGCGACCGCTCCTAATCAGATATTCCTGTAGAAGAAAAGCCGGGAGGGTAAAACTTAAAGTTCACACAATGCATGATGGGTAGTTACGCGTGAGTTCGGTGGTTAGACGACAGGTCTCTCGAGACTTCGGAGATAAGTACTTCTGGTTCACCATTGCGTTTTATATCACTGTCGAATGAATGCGGTTGCAATATCGATGGATATAGGGCTATTTTGTATAAACATAAAACATTGCGTGCATAAGACGTCGACATTTAAAGGCCATCTAGCTTTGACCACTAAGCAATACAAACATTGGTTTAAGTTCTTCGTATATGATTTCCAAGGTTTTGTGGGAATAAATTATTTACTTATGAGCAAATATTGTCAGGTCCCATAACATGTCCAGAACAAAAATATTGAGAATTGTCATTCAAAAGTATTGGTAAATTTTGATTTTTCAAATGGTCGGTATTCTGGGTAAGGGCGGGGGATGGAGGTGGTTGTATTTTTTTTTGGGGGGGGGGGTATTTTTGGCGAGGTGGGGATTTTGGGTGTTGGGGTTTTGTTTTGGTTTAGAAAATTTGTGTAAAAATTCATACTCCGCCTTATATTAGTAATAAAATCATGTTAATTAAAATGATCAATTTAGCAACATAACATTTAACAAGCGAAAATCTATGAAACACGGACCACATAATAAACAACGAACTATCATTGTCCAATTAGTGCCTGTTTACAAAAAAAAACAACACTGCTTTTTACATTATGTACAACAAAAACAACAATATGCAATAAATTTATTGCAACAAAAACTGTTAAAGAAAAACATAATGGAAATGTTAACATGTATCCCTTATTGCCTTAAAATTGTTAATTTATTAATTCTAATTAATCCAGGAGAGAACATAAATAGGCATTATGCCTGCTGTTCAATCCATTTCAATGTATCTGTATACTTGAATAAAATACTTCTTAAATTAATTCTAATGTATAAAACGTCTAAGTAAGAAGTACAAACATATTTACAGTGCAACTATTTGTGCCTGTGAAATCACCTCTTTTACGAGTTAAATAAATACAGTTCATGTGTGCGTTTTATTGTATTGCATACTATTATCTTAAATAGAATTGTATTCAAAACGTTTGATGAACGTTGACTTTATAATGAGCAAATTAAATCACATTCTAAAATTTCATTTCTTGACTATTTAACATATCATAGTTTTTCGGGAGTTTTTTTTTTTTTTAGTATTAATTTTTGAGAAAACTTTAAATTTCAACGTTAACTCACAATTTCCTACAACCATGCTTTTGATGATTACGTGGTTTTCAAAATTAGAGGAAAAAAAATATAAAATACAATCATCTTTATTAGCGATATATTGCCTCTGTTAATTTAGTTCATTTCAAATAATTCTTAATTACTTTCCCTAAAAAAAATTATAGATTGAAGTCCTTATTCGGGAGTGTTATCATTTTTAACAACAGTATCAAACTGGCGTTTTTGAAATGACGTTATTCAGCAGTGAAATGGTAAATTGTTTCCCAATCAACTACAGCATGGCCACCGTCTGCTTTCATGACAGACGAACATGTGTTTACACACCTTTATATCAATGTATTGATTTTTTTTTTAAATCAATGAATGAAAAAGCAACCACTCAATCAAAAGTAAACATGAACAAATAAAAAAAAAACTTACGGATAAAAATATCAAGTATTGGCCTTGAATGAAAAGTCCATTAATTTTCGGTCCATAATCTTTGAAAGTAAGCAATCTTTCTCCAGGACATAGTGGTTATTAATATGAATATGATTTGGTCGAAACATCAAAACTCATAAATCGCAGAAAGTTGATACGGATCATTAACCATGACATACAGGTTCAATCAAGCGTGACAAAAAAAATCTGACCTCTCCAATTGACCGGGGACTATAATTAATTATGCAACGAGATACAACTATTCGTGTAACTTGACGCGTTAAGTGAAGACACGACAATTATTAAATATGTATGGAATGCTGATCGTATATTTTAAGCCCTGACAGTCATCAATGATTAGTATATATGTCTGTAACGGTAGGGAAGCTTAATGTTCGGGTTCGGGTTCGGGAAAACATCTCATCGTTATGGTCGGGCTCAAAACATTTTATCAAAATGTTTTCCGCTTAGTTAAAAAAAATGGAACTGAAGAGAAACCACACCACAGTAAACACACATGAATTATTTAAAAGGTTGAAGCACTTATATATTTTATCTTTAAAAGATTGGATTATATCAACCGACCACCTAAACTATGTTTAAATATTTTTAATAGAATTATTACAAAAAAAGTGTCATATACAAATGGCAAAAATTTGAATACATAGCATTGGCTACAAAAAGATAAGAGCCATCTTTAGCTTGACAGTTAGCTTGATGATGTCCTCCCTTTTTTTTCTCACAGTGACAGTGAATCACTATTGGTTAGGTATGAACAATAATGCCAGACGTGGGATATCAGGTTTTTACAGGTGCTAGGTACATGATTGGACCAACGATTTACTACCTACATCAAACAAACACCCACGCTGTATACTGAAGACTACCAGACAACCGACCCCCCCCCCCCTAAAAAAAAAACCCACCCCCGACTTGCATCCCCCCCCCCTTGTGTTCTCTGCCTCTGTCCATTGAGTTCGCTCAGTATTTCCCCTTGTCCCGATTACAATATCTGTATTAAATAAAGGTTTAATCGAATAACATGTTATCTTCTGTAAGTTATGTAATATTGCATAGAAGTTTGTTTCATAAATCAAAGACATGACGTTGCTCACCACAATGTTTGTTTTTTCTTCTACTAAATTATCTCAACATTTTATATAAAAATAAATATGTATAAACCCGCAGTAAGCTATTGCAAAATAAAGCATTATGGAAACAGAATATTGTTGTAACTCGCAAAAATAAGTTTAACATACCTTTTATATAATAATTCATTTTGAAACTAACCCTAATTATTCAAATCGCAATCGAAATTTACGTCTAATGCACTATGGCAAAATAACAAAATATTTGTGTTGCAATGCGCAACAAAAGAAAAATAATTCATTACAATTTGTGTATGTGTGTGTGTGTGTGTGTGTGTGTGTGAGAGAGAGAGAGAGAGAGAGAGAGAGAGAGAGAGAGAGAGAGAGAGAGAGAGAATTCTAGGTCAAACACCGTACAAAACATTGTGTGTATCTTGTTCAATCAAGATACTCGTTTTCACATTCGTAAATGATGGTACCAATAAATTCGACGAAACGAAAATATAGGTCAAACAAACTCAAACAAGATGTGACTTCATAAACTCTGAATGTTTTTTATATGCTTGATACCGTACACGTCCCGACATTTTGCTATAAATGTCTTTGGCGGCCATGACTGATATAGTCCAGACCGAACGAGGTTTGTTACGGAATCGGTGATGGGACGAAATGGCGAGTGACGTCAGAGTGGATGGGATTATGAAATCTCTAGACGGAATAAATTTTGTTAGGGTCTATAGTCTGTTCACCAAGAAATGATTTTAGATAACTCATTTTGAAGTGAACGAAAAAGTTTTATTAACATCTTAAGAAAATACAGGATAAGAGATTATTAAAAAAAATGATATAATTCGATATGCGATATTCTAGTATGTTTTGTAGCACATTTCACAAAAATACGAAGATTATAAAAAATAAAAAAGGGACAGACATGTTTTATCATAATATAATACATCTATGTGTTATATTTGCTCTTCTTGAATTTTGATTGCTATTTTTATATATAAATTCATCATGCACATTAATGTAAAAAATGATGATAGATTATCAAAGGTTTAGTTGTATTGCATTTATTGAAACTATTCTATCTACTATACGTAAAAAGTGCATTGATAGTGAAAAGAACAAAGACAGAATCTAAACACAGATTCCATCGCTTTGTACTTTTCATTTAGAAATATGACTCTAAACATACAGTCCTTAGTAGTAATTATAATAAAATGATACAAAGACTTTAATGTCAACAATTAACCACTTTTTTTGCGAGCAGATAGCTTAAAAAGCTACTCAGCAACCTTTGATCAAGAAACACAGTCAGATTGCCAAATCAACTGATAACTGATTCAAACTATACAACTATTGTGTCTCGATATGAAAACATTAATGTAACATCTTTGAAGACTTTTTCAACCAGACTGGATATAACGCCTAAGGGTATGGGTTAAATCCGAGATATTCCGATAGGTGTTCACGGGGTAGCGTAATCTCGCGAGATCTGAATCGCCTGAATCATTTCGGTGTTATCTCTGCTTTTTTCCACGGTTCATTAGAAAATGCTTAGTTAACGGAATATTAACTTTCCAATTTACGCAACATTATTTCATGGAATTAGAGAAAATTCGCGACTTTAATATTGTGTACAGAAAAATTAGAAAAAAACCCTCAAATGAATATTTTTCAATGGCAAAACAGTTTTGAATTCATTCACTAAGGTATGAATGTTTTTTTTTATCTTATATATCAATTTTATGAAAAATGTCAGAAATTCAATAAATATAAATTCTATTTAAAATTAATATTGTTCAACTTCTGTCGTATAAGTTCATAGTTATCATATTTGTGGAATATACCAGAACAAGCCAAAGGAAGAAAAATTAACCTCAGATCCCCGGTTTTTTTTACCACGATGCGATAAAAAAAGTAGCATTATTTCGCCAGAACTATAAAATCTGCTTCGTTATGTGTTCTTTACATGTGTGTTACACTACACCAGTCATAAAACGCATAAAAGATGTCAATATTAACAGTCGCATAATCACCGGCCATCATGTTCTATTCTGTTCTTGTCACATTCGGGATTTGTCATTCCCCGTGTCAGGTTTTAGATATTACCAGGCGGCAGAAAACATGATGGAATACACAAATGGGGACAATAATAGATTTGTACACTGCGCGTCTGTGTGAAATGTTACTAATATATTTCAGGAGAATGTGGAATTCATTTTCTTGCTATAAATAAACCCTGAAGCTATTAAAATATCTTAGCAATTCAATGCATTAAAATATCAATTGAAGGTCATCCATTAATTATTTCTAAAGTATTTCCCCCTCTGCTTAAAATTTTAA
Source organism: Magallana ariakensis (assembly GCA_020458035.1). Taxonomy (NCBI): domain Eukaryota; kingdom Metazoa; phylum Mollusca; class Bivalvia; order Ostreida; family Ostreidae; genus Magallana; species Magallana ariakensis. The sequence continues at coordinate 37,205,555 of CM035811.1, read as the reverse complement.
AGATACAGCTTATAAATAAGAGGGGAAAAATAGCTGTTAATTGCAAATTATTATTTTAGTGCCGCGTTGTCCGCCTTCTAAACAGAATACATTTTTATATTTAAAAAAAATCTAAAAAGCGCCCTTACAACAATAAATTCACATCACTGAATTTATTACATGTATCGGTGATAAATTATTATTATTGTTAACGAAATGCAAACTCATATCAAAGGTACCACAAAAATGTTTCGATGATACACATATACCTTTTGCAGCAAAAGAATGAACAGAATATGCTAAAAGGATATATCTTTATAACATCTGGGATTTTTAAACTATTCTCTATACTGTAATATTCTTTAGAAAATATTTTTTTGTTTAAAAATGGGTATATCTTACCTTTGAAACACTACAAAAGGGAAAGAAGACAAAAATCACTAGTATAAACTGTCCACTAGCTTCAAAGTTCTCTACCCGTAATGAATGCTCAGTGCCCTGTGAATTCTAACTGACCAAATCATTTTTGTCTCGAAGTTATTCAATTTTGTCCGCACCACAGGTTTACACCCTTTTGTAATCTTATCCGACATCAGTTGCTTCAAGCAGCAGATGGAAGTGCTCAGAGCGACATCACACGAGCGTTTGACCACATGGCCTATACACAAGTGACCGTTGCTGATGGCTATCGCTGGCGAACTGTCATTATCGTTTTAATCATCGATGTCTGACATTCCAAGTTTAGTGGACTGAGTCAGAGCGGGCCACTGTGAGCAAGGCTTTTTATTTTATCTATAGATATATTTTGGGGCAGGAGGGGTCATTACAAAACTATAGCTGAGTTTACATGCACACACATTTAACCAATCTCTTTAAAAGTTGTATATTTTGTTTTCTTTTTTATCAAAGTACATTAAAAACGTTTCTATTTTTTTAAATATTTTAACTATAAAATCGAGATGATAATATTATAATTATTTCATCCGTGTTCACATCATATTTGCATATTTATTTGGTAGGGGTGGTACTCGTTTTTAAATTCTTTTAAGTTTTTTATTATTTTTTTTAATTTTCAAATATATTCCATACGGCGGCGTGAAAGTGCCAGATAAAAAAAATAATATATCATATTTTTTTCGAACGAATTGCTATGGCTATTTGTTCTGACGAATTAGCTTTTTGTTCGGACAAATCAGTTATTTGTTCAGATGAATTTATTTAACTATTTGTTCGGACGAACTAGCTATTAGTTCAGGCAAATCACCTATTAATTTGGACGAAAAAGTTATTTGAATTAGGATTTGTTCGGACAAATTAGCAATTTGTTTCTCATAATTTCGAAATTTACTGGGGCTTTTACACTTTTTTCTTACCTCCATGAGAATTCTAAAATGCATATTATCGTAAAGTATTGTACAATTTAAACTATTATAGACAATATGAAGACGTTAAAGAAGGATCTTTGAATCTTAAACATGACAAATTCAGGGGGATCCGGGTCCCCCCCCCCCCTTTTTCTTGCCCGTTATCATTCATGCGCGGATCTAAAGGGGAGTCGGGGGCGGAACCCCCAGGAAAATGAAAATTTATTAAATTTACATAGTAACATTATCGGAACCCTCACCCCCTGGAAAACACAATTATCCTTCGGACCCCTCCCACCCCCCTGGAAAACTTGTTCTGGGTCCGCGCATGGCAATTGTTGAAGTAAATGATTGGACACACTGTTTTCTATCCATCATCCCTACAGTTTCAAATTTTTAAAAATATTAATAACTTTTTAACATCCCTTTAAAAAATCCAATTTATCAAAGTATGTTATGTTTTATAAACAATCTGTACAGTGTATGCATCGATCATATATATTCTTTGAAATATTGCTTACCTTATCAGCCGTAAAAAAAAACGAATTTCTTTCTACTGTACTTATGAGTCATAAAATGTTTTGTTTTAAAAGTTGCATAAAATACATGTAGTACACATAATCGGATCATCAAACACTTGAAAGGAACAAAAAATGTAAAAAAAAAATGTTGGAATCGCGGATCTATAGAAGGATGCAACATGTTAGGATTTAGTTGGTTCATTTGTGGCTATATTAATCCAATATTTATTATCAAAACAATTCTTTTTTCGTTGTCATTACATTTGAAATGTTAGATCAAATATGTGGTTGTGGCAACGCATGGTCCTTGTTGGTAAGAGAAATATAAACTTCTATAAACATGGACTCGATTTTTTGGACAGTATGCTTTATTTAATACCGATTAATCGAGATAAATTCGTGTTTTGATTTATTTATTATAAACATCGTACCTAACTGATTTTTTTTCAATCGGAACTTGTTTTTCTATAATTGTTAATAAATCAATTATTGAGCAAATATAAGTATCCAAAATCCGTATTTTGAACAGTAATAAGTTTCAATTTGTAATGTATGCATGTTTTTTTTTTCTCTTAGAAAATTCATTTTTTTAAACAAAAGCAAAATGTGAGATAAATGCCCATTTTGTGTTTATAATTATCACTTAAAAATACAACTAGGCAATTCAAGTTTTTATTAATAGTATTAAGCAAAAAAACAGGCAACTATTCCAAAAAAGATTCGATCCTTCGCACTTAAGCTCAAAGGTTTTTGCTCACACACAAAAAAAAAGGATTATCCCTCTAATGTCTATGAGACGTGGATTTTTTAAAAAGATTTATAGCGATTACATGCGACAAAAGACCGATCTTGTTTTTATTGGGTGTGGGAGTCGTAAGGAAATAATTTACTGAATATGGCGAATGATGGATATAGGCCGTTTGGAGGCGCTTTTTGTGTCACGTGGCCCGGATAATAGAGATTGATGGCCGACGGTGGAATGAAGTGCCGATCATTCATGTAATACCTAGACTGTTATCTCTGTGTCATTTGTTTTGTTAGCTCTGTGGATCTTTTCTGTATGTTGTCCTACAGACAGTTATGTAAATATAATGTGAGTTCTCGGTCGCTGTCCTTTTGTGTCTTACTCTCTTTTCTTTCTTTCTTTCTTTCTTTCTTTCTTTCTTTCTTTCTTTCTTTCTTTGTGTTTCTCTCTGTCCTGTGTTTCTATTTCTCTCTCTCTCTCTCTCTATCTCTCTCTTTCTCTCTCTCTCTCTCTCTCTCTCTCTCTCTCTCTCTCTCTCTCTCTCTCTCTCTCTCTCTCTCTCTCTCTCTCTCTCGTCGTAATAATAGAACCATTTTAACAAGAGCTTGGACTATGGGTAGTTGGTGTCGAACAGCATTGTGACGTAATCCTGTCTATTTCATCGTAGGCCACTCAGCCATTGCTCATTGAAATCAACAAGATTTGTCTGGCTTTTGAGTAAAGACTACGCAATTGGTGTATATAATATTTCACTTGAAAGCAGCATCATTTTAACTTGTTTTGACGCAGTAAATAGATAGTCACGTCTTACTGAAAGTCCAAGGCCTTGTTAAAATGGTTCTAATAATAAATCGATAATAAATTTAAATTTTGCAAAAGAATACAATTTTCTATTCCGCCGGCTTTATAAGAACCGTGTACATGAAAATGTATTTACCTCATGCTATAAAAACCCAGAGGTTCTAAAATGTGTGATTCATATATATATATATATATATATATATATATATATATATATATATATATATATATATATATATATATATATATATATATAATACACATATTTTTTTCCAAACGGTTACCTGATGCAAAAAAGTTAAATGATCACTAAAATTATGTCCTTGATAAACTAAAAAATTTAAAAGGACATTTATAAATAATATCAAATTGTGTAACGTCCCAAACATATAATTATTATAAGAGATTCACTTCCACGTTATTTTACGTTTCGCTAGTTAACTATTGCGCGAAGAGAGCTTTGTAAAATTGAACCCTACGGGCATGTGTTATATAAACCAAGGTCAATTCAAAAGGAGAAAACGTACTTATGGAAGAATGTTTAAAACTATAAAACGATTGCTGTTAACAACTTTACATACATTTTCTTTAATTGTTAAAGAATTACTTCATGTAAATACTATACTTTGTTAATCTTCACTAGCCATGTGTCCGCGATTTTGTTGATCGAACAGCTGAGAATGAGATTTTGTTGATCGAACAGCTGAGAATGAGATTTTGTTGATCGAACAGCTGAGAATGAGATGGGATTAGGTATCAAGACACAGTTTGTTTAGCGAAGATGTTGTAGTTTTTGGGTTTTTTCTGAAAGTGGACAGGTGATGTTATCAATTTATTTTTTAGATTACATATAAATACCGGTACATGTATAGTCATGGATCAAACAAGAACCTCCGTATCTATCAAAAAAGATTTATATTATGAATATTTGAATACATTTAATTACATCTACAACAATCTAAAAATGTATCATAGCTCAAGTAAATACTGGTTTGTTTTGGGGTTTTTATTTTGTCTTCTTTTATTAAGAGAAGGAAGCAATGTTTGCTTTTCCTGTTTGTTGATTATTTAAGTGTTGATTGGCGCGGATCCATATTTTTTTCCAGAGGGGGGATCCGAAGGATAATTGTGTTTGCCAGGGCGGTCTGAGGCATATTTGCGATTATTTGCTATATAAATTTAATAAATTTTCATTTTCCGGGGGGGGGGGTCGGAGCCCTCCCGACCCCCGATCCCCTCTAGATCCGCGCATGATACCGGTATAAGTGCATGTGTCAAATAAGAATCACCTTATCCATCAAATATTGTGCATTAAGAGGTGTCGAAAATCATAACAATGTTATAATCTCAGAGTGAATATCAGTCATCAGAAGAAAGCGAATTTATATATCTCACAAATAAATTCATTACGACAAATTACATCCCTATCATTTTCTCGTTTGCATCCGCTTATCATTCGATCAAGAGTACACATGACCATACACAAAACCGAGTCTCAAGGATGCATCATTTATGAAGCGGAAGTGACCACTTGTACAGCTGAAAATACCATTTGTTTTTATACACTTCCATCCTGGCCCTTATTTATTAAGAGTAACTAAGGGTTATAGTGTACATGCAGTGTGATCGTCACAAGAGAGAGAGCATGTGATGATGAGGCCGCCATGATAAACTTCTAAACATCAGGCGAGTTGTATGCCATTTTACAGGATATGTGGTTTATTTTAAAAAATTGGAGACCTGATTGATCAGTTTTAAGTCACAAGGATAGACACATATAACATTTACGGATTCTAATAGTATACATAGTATACGTATTCAACAAGGATAAGGATAGTTTGATGATCTTTTTGTCGTAAAGTTCGAGATAATGCTACCATCGTTTTCTCTATATTACTATCGAAATATATCTCGTTTGTAGCTGAGACAGTGTGAAAATTGATTGATCGAGGATCAACTAATTATTAATAGAACATTTTGTGAAGTTTCTTTGTGAAATATGTCGCACTAAAATGGCTATATAAATGTGAATGAAACCTCTTATCATCATTTAAAACGAACGAAATGTCGAATATTTCGGATTTTTGTGATAGAAATTCCACACGCACGATACCAAACTTTACGGTGACCTTCGGATTTTACATCGGGCTCGGAATTCTTGGAAATCTCCTCGCATTTATCCTTCTGCTGAAACAAGCTAAGTTTCACAAATGGAAAGTGTTCTACCGCCTCGTTTTGACGCTAATCTGTGTCGACCTTGCCGGAATTGTGATCTTCAGCTGTATCGGCATCATTGAAAGCCCACAGACAAAATGGGCGGATACCGATCTTCTGTGCAAAGTGGAATCCATCCTAATCACTTTTATTTCACTGACAAATTTACTCGTCGTTACCTTCATCGCCACTGAGAGATTTGTAGCTCTATGGCATCCATACTTTTACTCCTCGGTCAAGGGTCATCCGTTGGCAATGCTGTCGCCCGTCGCCATTGTTATTGCCACCGCCGTCATGGCGTTGTTGGCGCTGACCCAGAGCGATTTCGTCAAGATCTACCCGTGCAACTTCTGTTTCATCAACATTTACAGCAACGACTATGGAGACTTTATATTTGCCTTTGTGTACATAGTTATTGGCCTTGTTTTGGTTGCGGTTGCAATTGTTATGAACATTTTGGTGGCGATTGCGCTCTCTCGCGGGCAACGAGGTTATTCGAGACAACGCGAGAGTCGAATATACATAAGCTACGATAAGAGAGATTACTGCGGGATGCTGTTTCAAATAGGAGCCGCCATTGCCGAGCTGGCAGTGTGCTGGATCCCTATATTGGTAAATAATAAGGCAAAATACTGTTGCATTATATAAAGAGACAAAGTGACACACAAACCATTCAACCATATTAAGGCCGAATTTCCTTATATTTCATGTTTCATGTCGTATTAGCATATGAACTTGTGAAAAATTACAATGTTTTAAAGTAAATAAATCCGGTTTCCAGTGGAAAAGAAAAAAAATAATAGAATTAGTGTTTGGCCCAAAACAAAAATATTGATTTTTTTTGTTCCGCTTTATGGTCATGCAAGCGCAGAAGATAAATACTAAGTAATGTAGCATGAAAATTTTCAGCTTAAATCGTGATCATGTCCTTTAAGATAACTTTGCACGAGTGTATATTCCAGGAAGAGTGGAGGGAAGTGAGGAAATGTATATTTCAAACACCCATTATGCATCATCTAGAGCAAATGAATTCCTCTTTATATTTAATATACGTAATTAAACATGTTAAGAGAATATTTTATTTGGCCTTATATACCCTCATCTTTCTTGCAGATTATACAGTATAGTACTAGAATTGCCAAAATTCACAAGTTTTTATTATCCATTTCTTTATATATACTTACCATTATTAAACCATAGCATGTTAAGTAAACATATAAAATAATCCATATACGAATGGACATGCGCGACCCTGAATCAAGAAGATGGTCAGTTAATTTTAATTTTTGAATTGTTTTTTCAGATTAAAATGCTTTTAACAATGGCTGCAGACTATAACAGTGAAAAAGACATTAAGGACAATTATCTGTTCTTCCGGTTCGCTAGCTGGGCTCTTGTAGTGGATCCGTGGATCTATGTTCTGTTACGGCGGGAAATCATAATGAACGTCTGCATCTTCTTTCAGCGACAGCAGCGCCCCCTTCTGACGTCATCGGGTGACGCAGTAGAACGGAAGACTAATGACGAAAGTAAATCGTTAGCCAACGACGAGAAAAGAGCAAGCTATGGAACCATTTAGTGACATTTTTGTTTGTACGAGAACAGTGACGATCTGTGGTCTTTTCATCTTATTACTGTGTTGTTTACAATGTACGTGTTTTGTGCCATATTATATATAAAAATATCTTATATACATGTACATGAATATTTAAAACTGAATGAGAGAGAGAGAGAGAGAGAGAGAGAGAGAGAGAGAGAGAGAGAGAGAGAGAGAGAGAGAGTGGAGAGAGAGAGAGAGAGAGAGAGAGAGAGAGAGAGAGAATGGTGTGAGTCACGAAAAGTTGTGCAAAAAAGAGAATAACAATTTTGCATGTATCCAGAACATTTTTTCTATATACTAGTATGCTGTTGCTGAACATCACTTTTTATTTAATTGAAGTTAAGGCATCTGATACCAAACGTTTTTTTACTTGTAAAAAAAAACACAAATTAAATCACTTGAAAATAATATGTTTTACGGTGCGACCGTTGGGGCGAGCGCAGCATGTGATCAAACAATGAATTATGATAAATCAATAAAATAAAATTAACAACGTAAATAAACTTGATTGCAAAAAAAAAAAACATACCTATTTTTTCAGTAAATTTCCATTATCCATGCATAGTTTATAAGATTTCATATGTTATAAGATTTGTTATTTATTTATTTATAAGTAGAACAATAGTTTAATCTCAGATGAGATAAAATGTTGTTGAATAATAAAGATTTTAATATAAATGTTCATTGCACTGTATCTCCTCTTTTAAAGTAATTGTAACTTCAGTTCATCCCCTTTTTTGCAGTCGACATTTTTTCTTATTAAGGTCTTCCGTTTCCAACGGAAGACCTTACTATTATTGTGCTTGTAAGATTATTCTTATTAGGGTCTTCCGTTTCCAACGGAAGACCCTCTTGTTATTCTTCGGTTTCTTTTTATTATTAGGGTCTTCCGTTTCCAACGGAAGACCCTCTTGTTATTCTTCGGTTTCTTTTTAGGGTCTTCCGTTTCCAACGGAAGACCCTCTTGTTATTCTACGGTTTCTTTTTATTATTATTATTATTATTATTATTCTTTTTCTTTATTTTTCTGACTTTTTTGAAGCTTCATATCTCAAAAAGTTTTCAACCAATTTCAATGAAACTTTCAGAAATTATGTGCCTTTATCGTCCCTTTACGCTATTAAAATTTCATTTACAACGTCACTTCCATTTTTACGTTACGTCAATTTTAAAATTTTAAAAAAGTGATTTTGTCCAGGGGATTTTTCGAAAACGCTTTAAGATAGAGACTTGAAATTTTTTGTGTTTGTACATTTATCATTTTTATTTGGAAATAAGGCTGGAATTAACATTCCGTCACTTCCGGTCCAAACCGGAAGTCTTCTAAAATTTTCAAAATTTCGAATTTTTTGTTTGAATTTCAAAAGTTTATGATCTTTGTAGAATTTATAATGCTGAATACGAAACTGAAATCCGTTTTTAAATCGGACGATGCATTGCAGAGATATTGGGGTTCAAAAATTGATTTTTCCGGAAATTTTAATTCCGCGTTCTTGGTTTAAAAAATAGCGTAAAGTTCAAAGTGAAATTAACTCGTACCAAAAATAATTCGATTTTTGTTAAGTCGTACTTAAACACATTTTTTGTTAAGTCGTTCTTGAAATCGTAAAGGTTTTTGTTAATTCATACTAATAATCATTCGGATTTTGTTAAGTCGTACCAAGAATTATTCGATTTTTTATCTTTTTGTTTTAGTTACTCTTGTTATTCGTTTAAGAATGTTGCTCCTTACAGGAACATTTAGCTTTACTCTCGACATTAACGGAAGACCCACTCGTTGCTTTGCAACGAGCTTTGCTCTAGTTATTATTATTTTTTTTCTTTTTCTTTTTTTTCTGACTCCTTTTCGGCTTCATAACTTAAAAAGTTTTCAACCGATTTAAATGAAACTTTCAGAGATTATGTGCAACTATTATGCCTAGAAGATTTTAAAGATTCAATGACAACGTCACTTCCGTTTTTACGTTACGTCGTTTTTAAAATTTTAAAAAAGTCATTTTGTCCAGGGGATTTCTCAAAAACGCTTTAAGATAGAGTCTTGAAATTTTCTGTTGTTATGAATTTATCAATTTACCTGTGCAATAAGGGTGGAAATGGAAATCCGTTATTTCCGGTCGAAACCGGAAGTGAATCAAATTTTTCGAAAAATTGAATTTTTTGATCAAATCAAAAACGTATACGTGTTTTGTAAAGCTTTTCAAGCTGAATACACAACTGAAATCCGTTTTAAAATCGGACGATGCATTACAGAGATATTTGGGTTTAAAAATTGATTTTTCCGGAAATTTTGATTCCGCGTTCTTGGTTTAAAAATTAGCGTTAAGTTCAAAGTGAAATTAACTCGTACCAAAAATAATTCGATAATTGTTAAGTCGTACTTAAACACATTCGGATTTTTTTTGTTTAGTCATTCTTGAAATTGTGAAGGTATTTGTCAATTCGTACTTAAAATCATTCTGATTTTGTTAAGTCGTACCAAGAATGATTCGATTTTTTTTATTTTTTTTGTTTAAGTGTCTCTTGTTATTGGTTTAAGAAATCTTCTTCTTACAGGAACTTCAAGCTTTACTTTTGACATTAACGGAAGACCCACTCGTTGCTTTGCAACGAGCTTTGCTCTAGTTATTATACTTTTTCTTTTTTTTCTGACTCCTTTTCTGCTTCATAACTCAAAAAGTTTTCAGCCGATTTTAATAAAACGTTCAGCGATTGTTGCAAGCTGGCGTCCCTCAAAGATGTTAAAGTGTCAATAACAACGTCTCTTCTGTTTTGACGTTACGTCATTTTTAAAATTTTAAAAAAGTCATTTTGTCCGGGGCTTTTCTCAAAAACGCTTTTAGATAGAGGTTTTAAATTTTCCATGATTATGAATTTTTCAATTTACCTGTGCAATAAGGCTGGAAACAGAAATCCGTCACTTCCGGTCGAAACCGGAAATGAATCAAATTTTTCGAAAATTTAAATTTTTTGATCAAATCAAAAACGTATCTGTGTTTTGTAAAGCTTTTCAAGCTGAATCTAACACTGAAAGCCGTTTTAAATTCGGACAATGCATTACAGAGATATTTGGGTTTAAAAATTTATTTTTCCGGAAATTTTGATTCTGCGTTCTTGGTTTAAAAAATAGCGTTAAGTTCAATGTGAAATTAACTCGTACCAAAAATATTTGTTAAGTCGTACTTAAACACATTCGGATTTTTTTTTTGTTAAGTCGTACTTAAAATGGTAAAGGAATTTGTTAATTCGTACTTAAAATCATTCGGATTTTGTTAAGTCGTACCAAGAATTATTCGATTTTTTATTATTTTTGTTTTAGGGTCTCTTGTTATTTGTTTAAGAACTTTTCTTCTTACAGGAACTTCAACTTTAGCTTTACTTTTGACATTAACGGAAGACCCACTCGTTGCTTTGCAACGAGCTTTGCTCTAGTTTTTCTTTTCTTTTTTTTTTTTCTTCCTAGACGCGAACTTTGATGCTTCATATCTTGCTCATTTCTGAACGGTTTTTGCTCAAATTTTCAGGGCTTATAGACATTACAAAACACTATCTAAAACATTTCATAAACTTTAAAATTCCTCTTCCGTTAACGAGTTATTCCCCTTTTAAAATTTTTTAGGGCCTTTGGTTTCCAGACAAAGGCTCCGAGACTATGATAGCAGGGAATGGGAATCCAGCGAATTTGAATAAAAGAGACATTGAAGTTGTGCACATCGATTTTTGTTTTTCGATTACGTTTGTTATTTAGAAAAAGGTAGGGGGTCAAAAAATAGGATTCCAAAAAGTGCGAAAATTTAGACATATTTTGCTTTGTATCTTTTAAACGAAAAATATTTTGTTAAGACATGTAGAATAAAAGTTGTGCAGAATGTTAAGAGCTTTCATTTGACACCAATAAAAAAGGGCTGGCCCCTACAATTAAGGGCCAATAGCGCTTGAAAGTTTATGCTTAATAACTCAAAAACGGTTAGGATTTCGATGTGGCTGTCGCTGGAAAAGTTGTTTGTTGGGATCTCATAAAGGTCGTTACAATGTTATTTTGTTGGTGATTTGTGTTGTATGAGTGTAAAAAGCTGTACATGTTAGCATGTACCTCGTTAAATTTGGCAAGTTAACGAAAGTCTATGTGCGTGCAACTGGCATAAAGTTACCACAGAAAGTATGCTGGTTTATACAGGAAATTTTTTTTTAGAATAGATTTTTTTTTTGGAGTTTATGTCAGTTTTGTTAAGTTCTTATAGTGCACAATCCCTAAAACGAGAATCGGAAAACAAAACATTCTTCTTCCTTTGTAGTAAACCACAAACTACGGATTCAAAATAAATCTATGTATTACAATTGAGTTTTCATACTGCATGCATTTAAAATCTACCGTGTGTGTACCGTTACGTAAGCTATCCCTCACCCGCGGCCTAGAAAATCGGTCACCATGGTCGCGACGGGGCTAAATAGCGGTCAGCGGTTATTTAATACACGAGAGTTGCGTCTCTCATATATGAGTTTATTTAGCCGCGCACTCTAGAATTGTTTTAGTTTATATACCCGTAAATAAAATACAAGATCTGTTTTAATTTCTTCATGTTATAAGAGTTTGTCCATCTTGTTTTTATTTAATTAAACATTAGAGTGTAAGAAGACGTTCTGAAAATTTATAAAGGCGATATTACTACAAATCGGAAACTTCGTCAGTCTTAAATTAATGGTTGGTTTGTAGGTCTAAAATGTTTATAAATCTGTACAAATATTGTTTTAAATCAACAAACAACCCACAAATATTAAAACTTTTAAATGATGATCATCCCTCGCACATGACCGAGGAGATCCCGCGCGAGTGCATGTTTCAGACTTTTGTACGAACACAACTATTTTCTTTTATTATGATTTCAACTATGATATTGGTTTAAGATGAAAAGATAAATTTATTTTACATGTACAGTTGATTTAACAATGATTAATACGATTGCGCACAAGGTAGTTTATTATAATCAAAGTTCCATGTTTCATGTTTGCGGTAGGTGCTGGCACGATAAAAGGTGTCCTGAATTGAGGCATTCGGATTTTTTTTAATTGGCAAAAAGATAATCAGATTTGACGAAAATCATTTTTTGGCGACTTGGCCTTATGTGTAACATTTTCACTTTCCCACACGTTTGTTTATTCGGTCAGTCTGTGTTAATTCAATCGCAGCGTGCGACCGAAAATATTGTGTCGCTTTGAACAGCGCACAGAGCTGAGAACATCTATAGTCCCAGTCGGGTTCTGTTTCTATGGCTGCAGATCATCAATTGTTATGTAATTGAGCAACAATGTATCGAAGGTTATCGAATATTATTGAGTATCGAAGTGTGCTTTCACTACAGTGGTCAATTGTTAAACAATAAGGCTATTATTCGAAGTCAATCATCTTCACATTATACATGTAGGTGCGAAAATGTTGCTAATAAATCAACCTGTTGAACACGCTAAACTTCTACAGATATGAACGGAATAATATATTATACTTAAAAGTTTTAAGTCAAAGGAAAATTGTTCTCAGATTAAGAAGTTATGAAATACGACTACATTATGCAACGCAGTCGGTCGCCATAGAAATCATCAAAGTACTGCAAGTGTCGACAGATTTCTTGTTTCTTTGAAATACATGTACCATGATAGCTCACTACCAGAGTAAAGCTAGCCAGCACTAACTCCAACGCACTAACAAAAAACAAGTATTCCTTTTAAAGGAATGATCGGCAAAAATGATATATTGATAGCAAGAAGCAATCAACATGATCAGTTTGATGTAAAATAATAAAATAAGTACTGTATTTTTACAAAATATAGAATATTTTGAATCTGTACACCATAATTTCATTATTATAAACCGTCAACAAATTTAATTTTTAAATAAATTTGGGAAAAGCCGTTCGTAAACTCCTTGTCTAATTTTATATTTTTAACGTAATTATTAAATGTTAATGTATCTTCTTTTTCTTCAGAATACTGAGTAGGGCTCTTCAAAGAGCATTAACGCGTATACAAAGAAAGAGTTGTATTAAAATAATTTAATGCGACTGAAAAACATTGAATGCCATCATAACTTGCTATTGAGGTCAAATTATAACGTAACATTGTTTATAAATCAAGCCGTCTTCCTAGCTACTATTATGCAACATCAATAGATCGAGGTCAGTTCATGGAGCATATTCTTATGATTGAGGTCAGTTCATCGAGGTCAACTGCATTACTGAATGAATCTTTCGATCGAAATTCTTACGCGTGAGACAAAATGTGCATTCTTGAATTAACAGGTCGAACTGTATTTTATGTATGTTTGCATCTCTTAAGGTAAATGAATTGAAATAAAACCGAGTAAAATGTTATATAAATACTAAACCAAACTTCAAGTTTTTATAAGAACTACTTATGCAAGCGGAATGTGTGCGCACGTGGAAGCATTTGCCGGATGCCTCATATGGACACAACAGTGATCGGCCGAAGCCGATCACAATAAGTTAAAATTATCGACTATTTTTCAATCGTTTTCCGATCCCGATGTTAAACAACTAAATTATTATTAGGCCGCCTTGCACCCACACTAGGACTGGTGCTCATAAGGTGAGCCCGGATTCCTCGAGAACGGGTGTACCCTCGAGGATTCCGGCCCAAAATTAGGCACTAGTGACAACGATTTCCGGCGCCATGGCGCGGTGTAGACCTTAAGTGAACAAATTATTTCTGTAATGTAGCGTTCTAAACATGGCGCCCTGCGCCCAAACTAGGACTTGTGCTCATTAGATGAACCCGGATTCCTCGGGGGACGGGTAATCCCTTGAGGATTCCGGCGCCAAAATAGGCACTAGTGACACCGATTTCCGGCGCCATGGCGCGGAGTAGACCTTAAGTGATCAAATTATTTCTGAGATGTAGCGTTCTAAACAAGACGTCCTCCAAACATTGAAAGTCCTTACTTCACACAATGATTGCTTATGACCTAAGTGTTGACTTGTGCTCATTAGGTGAGCCCGGATTTTTCGGGGGACGGGTAATCCCTTGAGGATTCCGGCGCCAAATTAAGCACTAGTGACACCGATTTCCGGCGGCAGGGCGCGGAGTAGACCTTAAGTGAACAAATTATTTCTGTAATGTAGCGTTCTAAACAAGGCGCCCTCCAAACATTGAAAGATCTTACTTTACACAAAGATTGCCTATGACCTAAGTGTGTGTTATGATTTAGTTTCAAGGTTATTTTGTGAAGTTCAAGGTCATTGGAGGAAATTTCATAAGTTGTGTCTGTAGATAAATACTTTAGTTATGATTTTGTTTTTCTTAGTGGGGAGGGGGGAATTATTTGTGAAGTTGCTCACAGAACCGCCAGTTAGTCCACTGAGAGCACTCTCCCCCTTTCTCGCAACCAAAATTCACCTTAAATTAACTTAAAGAAAATTAAATTTTGGGGCATTGTTCCCCCCTCCCCCAACCCACATTTTAGTAGAAGGCAATATAAATTTTTATGGCAAATTGAAAACAAATTATATTAAACAAAATAAGTTATAGCTGCCTCACAACTCCCCCCCCCCCTCCCCTACCACTACCACGATTAGATTTTGAAGATTAATTTTTTCTTTTATTGGCTTGTTAATACAGTTCCCCGAAGCAAAAACGATGCTGAGTGCTTGCATGGCCAAACATTATACGGAGAGTTGTCCCTCCCACTGAGCACCTCTCGTACAGCGCACCCACAGGTTGGAGAAGCCGTCATCATTTATTTTTGATTTTCTGAACTTACTTTTATCATATTGACAATCCTGTCTGATTAAAATCAACACCCTTCTGCCTACACCCATCAGGGTCTGATAGGTATCGATAACAATTCATCTTCACTTAACCTCTATATTTGCACACAACCTAAATATATATCTCATTTACCAAATACATGACTTTATCTGTTAATGAGAGGTGCAACTCTTCAATACTCAGTCTGGGGGTTACATAGAAAGCAGGATTAAAATAATTTGCCTGTCTCCATTTTAAAAATTCCAATACTGTTTCTAAAGCCCTGATTGGTCAGAATTTTAGGTCGGGTGAAGATGACCCCCTATCAATACCTGTCAGACTCTGTAAGGAGAAGAGGGTGCTTTTAATCAGACTGATTGACAATCCTTTTCCGACAGGAAGCTGCAACGGAAGACCTCTTCGTTGCTTTGCAACGAGCTCGTTTCTAGTTAATTATTATTATTTTTTAATTAACGCTTAAAAATATTTGCTTATTATATTAAAGGGACATGGAGTTGCCCCCCTCCCCCCTTGGGATTGGGAGCATGTAATAAATGGAAGTGAAAATAAAGAAACCATTGAACTGCTAAAGAGCTGAAGGATTAGAATTTTCAGAATTATGAGAATTAACTTTTTTTTCTTTTTGCTTGTAAAGATTTTTTGGATGAGGCTGCCATCCACCCCCCCCCCCCCCCTCCTTTTAAAAAAAACGATGCTACGTGTACGTTCCTGGAAATTACCGTAATTACAATGTATAGTGAATAAAATAAATGTGAGCATTCATCCAAATGAGTGCAAGTTACAACTGTTTCCTATATCTGAAGAAATGTCCTCATTCTTTAGCTTTGCAAGATTTTGAGAGGATTTTGGTAATTTCAGCAGATTTACAATAACTTCAGTTAGAGTAATTTCCCCTTATTGTGACGTCAAAGTTCACGTTGGTTAAGTGTCGTCTCTTTAAAACTCCCCTGAGAAATAAAAGTAAGCGAAGTATACTGTTTTATTTACTTAAAAAGCATGATGTTCTTAAAATTACACATCTTATATATGCTTCTCAAAAGTTTTACTTTGATTCTCGCGAGAACGTGAGGAGTTGGAAACCATTGGTACTATGAATTGTGGGTCCAAATTTACTGACGCCGTAGTCTCGTTCAACCAGACGCTCGGCTGTCTCCGTAAATCTCCGACGAGCAGAGAGTCTGGTAAAGCGTCACGTTGATAACCGCTACCGATAGGGGGCGCTGATTTAGTTTCATTTTGAATTGTTGTCAATGTGTGCCGGTTAAGGATTTGTGTGATATACAGTACTTTATTTTATTGCCGTGAAAATTATTGAACTTACGTCGATTTAGTCTTATTCTTCTTATTCGCTTTCCATAGACTCATTAAACATGGCTGAACTTTACTTGTTTAGTTCGACGAAGCGGTGAATGTTTGTTTATACAGCCACGACAGCTATAAAATAGATTAATGATTGGTTTTACCATATCCCGTAAGGTAACGCTCCAAATAAATCCTTTCCGTTTTTAAACTTTTCAGTCGTAGATCTTTCAGTTTAAACGGCAAATTAATTCCATCATAGATATTGTTTACATGTTTATAGGAGGTGTGTTTCTTTCAACCAATCAAATTCAATACCAGTATTTTGGTAAGCCTCGTTTTGACGTTACAAACATTAACGTGACGCTTTACCAGACTCTCTGCTCGTCGGAGATTTACGGAGACAGCCGAGCGTCTGGTTGAACGAGACTACTGACGCCGAAAAAATCTATCGGATCAATGTGCAAACCTTTGTGACGTCACTCGATTATTTTTTGATTGAGAGTGTACTGAGGTGAACTTTAGAGGTAACATTGACTGTATGTCGTATACATCGTTACTGTTTTGATTGTCTTGCTGATTCTCGTGAGAGTGTGAAGTGATAAAAATTGCCATGATTACAGTGAACTACTGGGACGATAAAAACTATGCATTACTGGTCCGATTAACTGACGCCAAAAAAATCCGTTGAATGAATGTGCAACTGGTCCGAATTTTCTATTCACGCACGCCTTGCCGTTAGAGCTCGCTGCGCGCCGGCGAGCTGCGCTCGCTATAAAACTGGACAGTTGAAAACACTTTCTCCTGTGTTAATTTTTTTTTTATTAAACTTTCAAAATGGAACAAATTTTAGGGAGTTGTTTTCATGAAAATGTGAAGGAGCCAACCAGAATAGAACACGAGAAGAATTCAGCGAGTTGGCCTATACATGTACGTTCAGTAAGCGTATGCGAGACATGCCTTGAGTTTCCGACTACGAAAACAATCTTGTTCAGATTATGCAGACGGTTGATGATGATGTTTTTGTCGATGTTGATGATGACAATGATGTTGATGGTGACAGAAATAATTAAAATGATATGTGTGATGGGTTTTCACAGTAGTAGGACCATGCGTTGTCGTGGCACTCTAAGCTCGTTTTACGTGCAAGGTAAAATGGCAGGTGAAATGCAATGCGGTGATTTTTGGCTGACAGATAGTTTTAAATATGTGTTTAACTTTTTGTGTTAGATAAAGTAAACGCTAGTGAGCAGCGTTCCCATGCAATGCTTATTGTTTTTTTAATTTGTGTAGCACTTTATTGTTTTATATTCGGACGAACGAAGTGATCGAGGGAGATCATAATTACTTTTTTTACCGTTATTTTGATACTTAGTATTTCACATTCGGGTATCATCAGCTAAAAACAAGTACAGGCTTCACCGTCATCAACATCCCTCAGGTCAATAGTCAGTTTCTAATATAAGTTTTGACCTCAAATTTTGCAATTTTTTTTTTTTACAAGGATTTGAGTTGAGGACTGAGTTGAGTGATATAAAAATTTTGGTGATGGGGGCCAGAGCTTTTTTTTTTTTTTGATTTCGATTGATATTGAACTTCCAGGTGGAATAACTGTTTTTAGACTGTGATCCTCCAGTATTCTCAATTAATGTAAGCATCTAGCTTAGATGCTCCTTAACCTTTAAAATGCGTTTTAGCTCCATAAACCTTATTGATTCGATCAAATTAAAAAAAAAAACCCATAAAATATATGTACATGCATATTTCGGTAGTGAATTGAATTTTTTCAGAGTCGATCATGGAATTATTAAAAGGAGTTTACTTAGAGGTAAATATACCACAAAATTGTGGGCGTTGAAAATATTTATACGAGAGCTGCACTGAAACGAATCCTTCTAGTAAAGCCAAAATAATTATTGTTTTGTTTTCTTTTTTATACGCTGTATTTTTGAATCTTGCCAATCTGTCATAAAAAAAGGCCTTTGTAGACCAACCACCATGTAGCAGAACAGACGATACATCAACCAGTTCTGGATATTCAAGTTATATCAACTAGACACGTGTTTTTACGAATGTGCTTTGCATAAATGCTAATTTAGATCCTTTTATTGAAAGAATTTTCAGAAGAAGAAAAAAACGAATACCAAAAAGTAAACAAAATCGAACACCTTATAGTTAATAAGGGAAGTAGAGAATGATAGCTGAAAACTAACCACAATGGCGGTCGAAATATTTGTGATACTCGGACTTTTGGTCTCGGCTTTCCAGTCAGGAGATGGATTACAAGGTCTGTGAGTATAAGCATGTGTCTAAATAATATACATACAAACTAATATCGGTATTGGTTTTTTTTTAACTCCATTGCAATGCTGAAAAATGAGTAAGCAAAGTTTGTCATAACGCTTTGACTTTAGAATAACAAAGAACAGGGGAGAAGATGGAATTGTGGTGTGGTGTGGGGGGGGGGGGGTGTGCTCTAGCATTCATTTATTTTCTTAGATGTATTTGACAATTGAAGACCTTTGATAAAATTATTTGCATTCCAAAAGGGGGTTTGTATCCATTAACCACCCCCCCCCCCATTCCCCTTAGCCTATGGATCTGTTGCCATTAGCACTGTAGTACGGGTCAGGAACGTAGCATCAAACATTTTTTTTCTTCAATTTACATATAAAACAGTGAATAATTATCGAGTTGCCCCGCTACATTTTTTATTGGTTGTTAAGATTTTTTCTTCGGATGAGTCTGCCCCCCCCCCCACCTTGAGACTTTTAAAAACGATGATACGTGCCTGATAGGGGTTATGCAAGACAGCAATGCTTTATCATATCTAAAATAAAAATAATTTATGTAATACTGAATGATATGTTAATGGATGTGTTTTATGGATATTAAATAAAATTCAAGTAGTAGTTGGTGTACTAAAATTATTTTAAAAAAAATTTTTTTTTCACTTTACATTTGGATAATATATTCATTTTGCTTGCTGTCGTAGTTTTTCATTAACTTTCACTAGAGATTAGTAAAATTGATAGTAAGAATAATGTATGTGTATCGAAGTATGCGTTAAATTAATTTAACTAATGGTACTTATAATCATCCATGTATTTTAGACCCCCCCCCCAAAAAAAAAAAAAAGGAAAAGAAAAAAACAACAACCAACAAAAAAACCAAAAAACCCTAAAGAAATATAAATAATGATTGAAAATGTTTATCTTTGTTGATTTAAATTGAAAATATTAAATTAAGAACAAGTACCCCATAATACACATAAAGAAATTTGGTTGTAATCTAAGATATACATGTACAGATGATAAATTTTTTTTAAATGCTCAATGAATATAGTATCTTATAGCTTAAAGTACAATGGAATCTTTTAAAGCGCTTGGTATTTTTAACGAATTATAGATTCTTTAACTTAATGTAAATGAACTTGTCCTTGAAATTGCAATGCATAAAAACAAAAACAGGAACAATTGACAGGTTTTCCTCTTGAAATTTTTGTTACAATCAACGCAATGACATTGCGCCACCAAGCGGCAATGCGTTTCTAATATTTAAACCTGTGATAAAATTTAAATGTGAAGAATTCATGTAATAATATGATATACATATTCTCTAGCAATCGGTCT
This sequence comes from Magallana ariakensis, assembly GCA_020458035.1. Taxonomy (NCBI): domain Eukaryota; kingdom Metazoa; phylum Mollusca; class Bivalvia; order Ostreida; family Ostreidae; genus Magallana; species Magallana ariakensis. The sequence goes on along the minus strand of CM035811.1, from coordinate 37,185,624 downwards.
AGCAATTTCAACGCTTGTAGGACAATTGTAGTTTACTGAAACAATGAAACTTTTCTGTTCATAAAACGTCCTTGACAATAAGATTCAATTTTATGTATATCGGCATGTGCAATCATATCGCGTTTCCATGATGTTTAAAATGGTCAGACATTAAAAATGGGGGGGGGGGGAAGTATTGAGCTCAAATCGTGTATATGTGCTATCAAATGAAATACTGAGTATGTGAATTATTTTTTTCATATAGTATCCATTTCAAATCAGTATTATGGAAACGTTCAAATTGACGGAAGTCTGGTATGTGCGGGAGAGGCGTTCTCGTTCAACGAAGCCGCCATGATTTGCCGCCATCTTGGATTTTCCGACGGATTGCCATTACCCTCTGCAAAACTAGAAATAACTTTCATGATAGGAATCAAATGTTCCGGATCAGAAGAATCCATTTCTCAATGCAATACCTCCAGCTCGCTTTGTCCGTCTGTCAGTCGATGGGAAGAGAAGAAAATTGGAATAGCGAGGGTTCTCTGTTACAACAAAAGCGAAGGAAGTGGTAGATACAGAACTTATTTAATACATTACAACCTGGAATTTAATGGTTTCTTCTCCTAAAATGCAAAATTTATATCCCTTGTGTATTTATTGTTGTTTAATGCAAGAGGTTTAAAATTCAGACAATGCAAATAAACACATTTAGGAGAGAGAGAGAGAGAGAGAGAGAGAGAGAGAGAGAGAGAGAGAGATGGGACGGCGATTGCAATAAATGCTTAATTAATAATGAAATTATAATTCTTTATTTACAGAAAGCAGAGTTATTTTGAAATTCGGTTACGGTCGAGTGGTTGTCAGTCAGTATGGGTTGTATGGGTCTGTGTGCGCAGACTCGTGGACAGACGTGGAAGCAGAAATCACATGTAAAATGTATGGGTTCAAAGGTAAAACAGTCTAGTTTATTAGATATCTAATGATTTTCAAACATGTTGAATATAACATAGTTGGCATGTTATCTAGACACTGAGAAAATCGTTTGCATTCAGTGAAATAATTGATTTGATTAAATCTCAAAATCAATTTCTTTGTTCTAGGGTAGTAAAAATAATAATCCAATAAAATTTGGCTTGTTCAAAATAATAGTTTTTTCATATTTTTTTTGTGAATCGTTCAGTTTTCGTGAATTAAATTGTTGATTGGCCCAAGGTTGTCACAGCAAATATTATTAATAAGACTAGATACTGTGGAATCATCATTGTTCGTGAGGGACCAATGTTCGTGGCTTTCGTTGGTAACCTTTGCCCACGAATTTCTGTCCCCTCGGACGTATATACAAACAAATGTTTTATTAGTATTTATTTATAAAGTGGAACTTGCTACTGACGAAATTACAATCCCCCCCCCCCCCACGAACCAGGACAATTATGGCTACCCACAAACATTGACCCCCCACGAATAAAAATGATTCCACAGTAGTCAGCGAGTTTGTGTCTCCTTGATTCGGTGAATTTTGCAAAAATCATCAACAATTAACTTCCGGGAAAATTGATGAAATCAACAGTACATGAATTAGGTTGCTGTTTATAAAGTAAATTAAATGATTAAATTCAAATTCAATATTAATTAAGGAATAAGGAATCATTCTTTGAGTATTATGAGATGATAACTTCTGTCGGGGCGTGTTCAAATCCAATGAAGCCCGAAGGGATTTATGATAGATTTGATCACGCCCTGTCCGAAATTATAACCTCATAATATTCAAAGAATGGTTCCATATTACTTATATTTATATAAGTTTCAGCAGTTGTACGATTAAAACTAGAATATCAAGTATGCGAAACCTCGATTGCACTCCAAGAATACATCATATGAATTTATTGGACTGTATAGTACAAAATCGATTCGTAGTTTAGTCAAAGACACTGAACAATGTAAATATTATCTTATAATTTGGTTTCCCTGCATTATTATAGGTGGAGTTGCTTTTGACATAAACAAGAGCGCACGTGATGAGTTTGTTTTGTTTGGTAAAGTCACGTGTTTTGGGAACGAGACGACTTTCCTGGACTGTTACTCACTCGGTACGGAGTGTAGAGAATCGTACGCCGTCAACGCCGGGGTACTGTGTTACAACCATTACGGTAATCAGTTACTTCATTTATCTACACATTCACTGTTACAGCCATTACGATAATTATTTACTTCATATATTTACACATGCACTGTTACAGCCATTACCGTAACGGTAATTAGACACTTCATTTATATATTCATTCACTGTTACAGCTGTTACGGTAATTAGTTACCTCACATTGACTGTTACAGCCATTACCGTAACGGTAATTAGTTACTTTGATTATCTACACATTCACCGTTACAGCCATTACAGTAATAAGTTACTTCATTTATATACAAATTCACTCTACTACAACTATTCCGGTTCTGTTTGTTTTAATTTCTGGCGTGTTTTAGTTTTTGATTTTATAGATATTTGCTATAATGCTATTGGGATTTGACTTTATTCATAACCATTACCATTGTCAGTTTCTTACGATCAACTATTTTCAGTTTTCGATATCATTTCAGTGCCTTATATTCAGTTTAACGGGTTACTCGGTCTCTATGACGTTGTAGTTGACAACTATACCGTCATGCACTGCTCACAGACCCACTTTTATCCACCTAATGTGGATGCCCCTAAAACAGCAAATCCAGCCAATACGATTGCTTGCAAAAATCTTGTTATATTGGATCAGAAGATAAAAACGACGCAAGTATTTTCTTTCTATTTTTTTTGGGGTGGGTGGGGGTCGTCTGTAATTTTTTTTAAACAATCGTACATTAGAATGGTGGAAATCTAATAATAAATCTAAACTTCATTTTCTTTTCTTCAAGGAACGACAACACGGGCATATCATTCCCTGTCAGAAATCTCTGCAAATCTCGCGAGACTGCAAACTACAATTGTAATGGCGGTTGGAGCTATAGTTCCGAATGGAAAGCGAAGCATCCCGAAAGTTTCATTTGCCGGTCACCTTGGGTCTCATCCGGGACTTTGTACACCTGCTGATACCGTATATTTATTGTACTACACAAACTTCACGATGCATGTAAATGTGTTATAGCGTATTTTGCTCTGAACTCGCTTCGCTGAGGTACCGGGGAATAATTGTTCTTGGGAAACTTCGTGTAATCACAATAAAAACAGTTCCTGAAATTAACAAAGATAAAATAAGGAAATATATTTATTTTCGAAATAAAACCAAATATTAAATAAAGCCAAAATATAAAGTTTATTAATTTGAAATAGCAAATGTCAAAGGTGACAATTTGCGTTTAGCGTTTGGTTTTATTTCGTCGATAATTACAAAGTCACGCCCATAAAGATAATCTCGAATACAAAATATAATTGGTTATTTATTTACTTATGGGCGTGGATAAAAATGAAACGAACAGGTAACAATTAATATAATTAGCGTTAATAACCGTTGTTCAAATTACGTAATTAAAACGCTCACAGGTGCCAGGTACAGGGTGTCCCATAATATCTGATACCATTTACTCTTTTAATAACTTTCGTTTAAATTTATTTAGCAAAACATCAAATGCATTTTTATAAATGTATATGATGTAAATTTTCACTCAACAAATTTCACAAACATTCAAAAGTTAATAACAAATTGGGCGTTGCTTATAAAAACACATCAATTTTAAAGAGTGCTCCAAATGACGTCCTGTTTGATCAACGACGACGTTACGTAGATGAGTAAAATTCTTCACAACAGCCACTGTATGGATCCCATTTCTTCAAGTCTTCTCACAATTTTAAGAATCTGTTGCTTGTTGAGTCGCTTTTTCCCAGGATATTCTGTTTTTATAACTTGCAAACTATATCTGGAGTCTGTGTTTGATAATAATGTTTAAAAACGGAAGATGCCTGCTCTCTTGTCCGATTTATCTTGTTTAAAATTCAATTCAACCAAAGACATATGATGCGACTTTGTGACATCATAATTTAAATAAAAGCACGTTTTTCTCCCAAACTATTTTTGTGGAAAAAATTAAACGGTTTAATTTTTATTTGAGTCACAATTTCCAAGTTTTGCCCAAATATTATTTTTTTTATACGAATTTCAAATGGTATCAGATATTCTGGGACACCCTGTAAGATGTCCAAACAGGTTGAATTAGGTAATTAAAATACTTAGCTGTCCTGTGAGGCTTATTTAACAACTGACATTAATTTAAAACTCTATTAATTAAAGAAATTAGGTATTTAAAGATTTCGACAAATAAAGTAATATTAATAAATCATTTAGTAAAAGTATTATTGCAACATATGATTATTTCACTTTTTTTGTTCTTTTTTTTAATGTTTTTTTTCTTAATTTCTAAGTTTACAATACTGCTTGCCATTAAAAGAATATATACAAAAAATATACATGTAACAAAGTACAGCAAAATATTTACAAAATCTGTACACGGAGCATAAAATGCTGTAACAAATGGCTTACACTAATATTTGCAGTGCTTTGGGTTATGATTTATTTTGTTGATATCTTATTAGTTATATGATTACACGAATCTTGAATAAAAATGCAAACATATAATATATCTAGCTCTAATACATCTCATGTAAACGTGAATGATGTAAAGTTAAATGTAAACGTAACGTAAAGTAACGTTAGTAAACGTAAAGTAAACACCAGTGAAAGGAATCAATCTTGTATTACGAAAACATTGTTTTGAACTATTTTATTCGCTCATAAATCTTGTATATAAATTTTATTCCTTTGCTTTCCTGCACAGCAGAACGGCTGTAAAAAAAAAAAGAGAGAGAGAGAGAAGATGAATACATGTACAAACGTGGAAAGGCTTATTATTTGCGGCAATCAATATTTAAGTATTGAATCATTATTTTTTGAAAGACATAGTCTCATTACTGCAGCGTATTATATGGTTTCATCCGTTTCGGCTGAACATCATTTTTAATGGATTTTGTTGCCGAGCAGTTTCGCGAAATACATGCAGTGTTCATGGAAGTGTACAATTGATTATCAAAATGGCCTCTTGGGTCTTTTTTTATTTATTAATTTTTTTTTTTTTGTTTTGTTTGTTTTCTTTTGTTGTTTTTTTTTGGGGGGGGTGGGGGGGTTGGTTGGAATAATTTAAATTTTATAATTGTAAATTTATCATTGTCCATAATTTTAAGTATCACCAAAACTGTTAATTCTACTTCATCAACCGACGAAAATTAATGCCCTTGAATTTTAATAAAAAAAAAAAGAAGGTATTTTGAATTGTTCGACAAGAAAAGTCTTGTTTACCTGACTTCCTTATAGGTTTCTTCATCAATTGGCGGGAAAAAGGTGTCTGCTGGGAAATGTTGGAGAATCTCGGTCATATAGATTCTTTTACAGAGAGGATGGCGTAACGACTCCTGTGTAATTGATAATAAAACTAAAATTTTATTGAAAAAACTTGCTGAATAAAAATTGTCTAGAAACAGGTAATACTAGAAACTATTCATAGGTGTGTGGGTGTTTTCTTTTCGGAACCAAAGAGTTAAGTCTAAAAAGTCCGCCATTTTGATTTGTTGTAAATTCAGTCATCCGGTGAAATAATTCTCATAATTTTACAGAAAAGAATTTCAAGAAAACAATTTGTCCATTTTTCCAAATTTCATTGTGAAAGAAATAAAACGAAAAGGGAGATAACCCAATAACAATGCTATACAATCTATGGAATTTGATACGTTCTTTTTTTCTCTCTCTCTAAAACTGTAACTATACTGTGTCAAGTCTATTTCAAAATCAATTTTTAAAAGAAAAATATAAAAGACATAACAAGCAAAATGCTCGTATGCACTATAAAATCAATACCCTTAATAAAAACCACGAAGAAAAAATCGTTCTATACTGTATAAAGAAATTGTAGGAAATAAAGCACACAACCACAACGAACTAACAAAATAAAAGCATGTTCTATACAATCGATATCCATATATTATCTGATCGGCAATGGTGTGCTTTTTTACCGATGGCGTCACGTTCAGCTACGTCATGCATCAACAATATCCGCCCCTTAACCACCAACTTTCTTTTTGTGCATACATTTATTCAGCTTCTAACCTCTTAGCTCGAGTGCTGTTATTGTTTACATGTGTGTTATATTGATATAAGTTTTAATCTAATGTTGCTTTTTGTAGTTGATAAAATAGTTTATGAACACATCGAACCATTATAATTATCTTCTTTGCAACGTTATTTTGTCAAAGAACTGCTACTTTCATTACTTTACATTATTTGTAAACAAATACTAGTATAAGACTCGAGCTTTGATACCATAACATCGACTTCTTTCCTCTGTATCTCGCCTGTAACTTGACTTCTAACATTCAAATTTTTGGTGCATCATTTCAAATGCACTGGTAAACCGTTTTGTACATTAAAATTAAAGCTAATTTTTCTTATATCTCAAATCGTGTCTAGGTCCCTTTACATCTTGAACTTACGACTCGGTCAATATTTCGAAAAGTGTACTACTACATGAATAAAAGCAAGTTCAGGATGCTTCAAGAAAAGTTCCTGTAAAAGGAAAATAAATGAGTCGGAAACTTGCCTAGCGAAGATCTCTCAGTTCATACACGCATGTGCATACCCCCCGAGAGAGAGAGAGAGAGAGAGAGAGAGAGAGAGAGCGAGAGAGAGAGAGAGAGAGAGAGATATGGAGAGAGAGAGAGAGTTTTGCATAGACTTTAAACACAGGGGGAGATGGGGAGAGTCGATGTTAGAAAAAAAAGAACTGTTCTGAGATATCCTTTAGCGCTGGCATTGCGAAAGCGTGTATAGATAACTCCGCCTAAGAAAACGAGTTGATCAATCATATGGAATCTGCAGAGGGTCATGTAGTTCACAATCGCATTATCGCACCAACGACGTCTGGGTCGATAGTGCGATGACGATGAAGCGATGTCGATAATTAAGGGGATGGTGCGACAATGTGATGTCGACGGTGCGATGACACGACAACGATAAGGAAAACGCGATGGTATAATAGCGATGACGCGATGGTGCAATAGCGAAGACGCGATGCTCTATTTGGTCATCGTTAGGTCTTTATGCGCTATCGTCATCATTTCATCGCACTATTGCGCTATCGACTGTATTGCGCATGCGCGATAGGAAAGAGAAATAACGTCAGGCAGTACAATAAATGAACGGATTATATATCAGAAATCTACTTTACTCGGCTGATAAACTTGACTCGCTAATTATCATTAGGTATTACAAATTAACCAAGCCCTTCTTGCCAGACATAAATATTTAGAAATGCTACATATAGTTTATAGTTTAATTTATAAATATTAATCGCATGATCAAGGCATGGTTTTTGAACGGGGAGGGCGATACTTTACATCTTCATATATTTGGGCAAAGTAGGGGCTTATTTCCGTAGCTGTAAGCTATATCAAACTTAATAAATAATGTGTCTACACTGGTTGCAACCTCGCCTCCCTTTTGAGAGAGAGAGAGAGAGAGAGAGAGAGAGAGAGAGAGAGAGAGAGAGAGGTACATGTATTTTATATATTCAAAGAAATCCTTTTTATAATTATTGTTAAGGTAAAGTTTTAAAAAAAAAAGAAAATTCTGTGTGAAAGGAAAGAGTGTGAACGTAATTGAGAATGCCAAAAAATCCTATACATGTATAACCATGATAATGAAATCATATAAGATTGTGAAAATTGGGGGAAAATAATTTTTTTTTCAAAAAGTTTTATAGAAATTAATGAACCCGATAACAAACGTTGTTGACAAGAATGAAGATAGAAAGGTTTGTATCACAGATAAATTACAAGACCAAACAAACTGCAAACGCGTGGTCATCCATTTACTTGCTATGCTGACTGCTTAAAAAAAAGTCCCCATTTGTAAAACGTGATCATGTTTAAGTACATGTATTCTAATTCTAATTTATCTGTTACAATATGCCTATTGTAATAAAGTGTGTGAATGTTTTGTGTAATACGTAAAACAAAACGTTGGTTGACGACCCCTAGCAGCACATGTTATAATGTATTTGTTAAAAAGTTGACTTGTTGATGAAAAAATGTATAGTTTTTAAGATATTTATTTTATTAAACTTTCATTAATCTCAACGACCCGACGGCTCTTCCGTGAAAAATTTTTCAGTCTCGACGAATCTCGTTGAGATTTAACTTTCATATATATAAGAGTAAATATTTCACATAAGTATTTAATAACAGTTCATATGTATACACTAACAGTATTCATTTGATTTATACATTATATTTCAGTTATAATATACATGTACTTAATATACTCCCTAGAAAGCATACACGTACTAGTTTTACAAAAAAACTTTTGGCATAAGTGAAAGTGCTTTTATGAAAGAGGGATATAAATAAAACGGCAGAAATAGGTAGGAAGTGAAATTAAGGAGACACACCAGATTGTGATTAATGTTCCAAACATTAAAATATAGCTTTTCATGAAGAAACATATGGATAATAATTGCAATTTCTCAGAAATACATATTTTTCTATAAACAGTATAAAGGTGCATGGTTACTGCTTTTTTATGGACATTTGAATTGATCCTTGGCGTTTTCATTTTACTTTGCAGCAAATATTGTTTCGAAAATAAAATTATTGAATTTTCATATTTAATATGTACGTCAAAATAATGCAAAATAGATTAATGAAAATGCTTTATTTTCAGTGTATGTGTTCATTTCAGAAACAAGATTGAGATATGAATTTGGTGGGTCACGTGTTCCAATCCTGCCAGGCCTTATGCGATTGTTAGCATACTCATGATCTTGATCACGGACATACTTTGTATCCATATTAATTAACTTTTTAGCATTATTTATAAGGTCACCTGAGTAAACTTTTTTTCATTCTCGAATCTTAAAATATCCATTATATAAAGATATGAGAAAGTACATTGGGATTAAGAGTTGTCATTTACATGTATTAACTTATCCTGCATGGTTTTAGAGTTCATCTAAAAGTTGGTACATGTAGTACATGTAGTATTAAGAAATTCTTGTAATCCTATATACAGAGTGTCTGTGTTAAAACAAGATGGTATTGTTAATCCTTTTTTACAAATGACACATTTTCAAATATTTTCTAACTTTATCATGTACACAGAAAGTACTGGTTCTTGTAAGACATGGGATACAATGAGCATAACTTCGTGCTAGAAAGATCATTGAAAATGTAGGTTCACCTTAAGGTGGTATGGGGACACTTCCATGTTGTGACGTATTGTTTATCGAAATAAACAATAAAATAAAGTGTAAATATATAAGTAGTTTCTTTCCCAAAATTGTCATCTAACAGCGAAGCGCAGTGGGTTAAAGGGTGTACTACGAATCTGTAAGTCATGATCTCGAATCCCGCTGTAGGTTGTACATTTTTTACCTTTCCAGATATTTTTAAAAGCTATTTTTTGGTTAAATATTGTAAAATTTGAATTCTAAACCGGTAAAAGTATTTCAATTATAATGCACTTTAATCCACGTTAATATCGAAAGATGTCCCATACCACCTTAAAAAAAACACATTTCCTCTATCACCTGCAAATGTCATTAAGAAAGCAAAATCCAAAAAAACTGTTTATATATAGAAAAAATAATGTATTTCCGAGAAATTATTAAACTTTATTATCCATATGATTCTTCATGGAAAGCTATATTTTAGTGATTGGAACATTAATCACCATCTGGTGTCTCTCCTTAATGTCCCTTCTTGCCTATTTCTGCCGTTTAATTTATTTCTCTCCTTCATAAAAAAACACTTTTTAAATGTATGCCACCAGTATTTTTTTTTAATCTACGACATATGCTTTCTAGAGAGTAATGTGTACATTATATCTTAAAAATCTAATACTAGTACTTATAGGAATTTTAAGCGCTATCGTGCTATCGCTTCGTCTGCGATCATTGCGGGTTATGTATTTTTTCTGCAATGTCGCCACCTTCATATCCCGCAGGAATCACCAAAGAAAGCATGTTATTGCTAGCGCTCTCGAGCGCTAGCAACTACGTTATTCTTTTTCACTTGAATACGCATGCTCGACTCCATAGTAGGGGATTCTGGGAATACTGTACTACTGTAGATAAACTGTACCATGTGAATTTCGTTTTATCATCTCCACATGAAGTTTTGTGTTATATTGTAAATGTCAAAATAGTAACAGTCGCTTAGGTCTTATTATGCAAAGTTATTTTAAATATTATAATAAATAGCTAGCTTTATTTTAACTACCTTCAAGCTCGGAAAACAACCTCGGATATGTTTTCCGAGTTTGACGGAAAGGCCCGAGAAGATACGATTGCTACAAAACGGTACCAATGGTTCTTGAAAATTTTCACCTGGAAGTTGAAATTACAGTATATACATAATGATTAAGGCACAGTCAATGAGCTATGCCATTGCCGATGCTTCTGTGTTTTATGATGGCTACAGCGCTAGCTCACCAATCTTTTTAAAAGATAAGCTTGTTGTTTAATTTACACCGGCGGCGTGTATTGTTTATGCTTGACATAGCTGACAGAATTGATCGTGACGCTATCGGAAAAGGCATGTCACCAAAACCGTTCTGATAATAAAACAAACAATAACAAATCGATCAATAAACAAAGTCGTATACAGGTACCTGCTATATAATAGGATTTGAAACCTAGTTGTAAACTTGAAATAGAAAAAAGATTTAAACAAATAAAACCCACACACCTCAAAGAACACTTGGCCCCCCATGACCCAAATGGATTCGAACTTGTCGCGGTTCTCCAAAGCGAGACTGAATTCAATAGCGGCATCAAGTGACGTCATCACGTTGTGAACATCCGGGTCTTTTGATAACTCTTCTTTGCGTCTACAGTTTAATATAGAATAAACTAAATAAAATTTATCCTACCATGTTTAGGATCATGCATGCAAAAATTGTTTCCCTTCATATTAAATGCTGAATGTTTGGTAACTATGCATTTTAAAGTTGTTAATGTCAGAAGATTGGTGCATTCATCAGTTTGATAATGTATCTACTCTATTTAACTGCATTTGTTATCTCAATAGCAAAAATGATAATTGCTTGTTGTTTTTATTGTTGTTGTTATTATTGTTGCTATTGGTTTTGATGTTATTGTTATTATCATTGTTGTTGTTACTTTTGTTGTTGTTGTTGTTAATTAAGGTATAGATATTACCCTGCATCTCTCGTTATAACTATGTTGTACACAGTTCCTCGTTGTCTTTGCTGTGCGCCCGTTCCTTCCCATGTTTTTCTTCCTTGAATATTCACACACTTTCGATCTGTAAAAAAAGTCTCCATTTAGAAATACCAAACACTCAAATGCTGGAAAACAGTTAATTTTATTTAAACCACTTTATTTAGAAAAAAGTTACAAAGAAGAGTATATAGGATTACGTGGTTACAAATATTTTTTTTCTTTTGAAGTACCTGTCAGAATTTTTCTGTATACTTCTAAGTTTTGTATACGAAGGGAAATCCCAATATTATTTTTTTATATATTTAGATATCACTATTATTAAGATAACTAGCAATGCTGAACTATCAGCTGGTATACAGAAACACTATAATACATGATGTCAATAGAAAATGTTTAGTTTGATTAATCGGATCACTTCGCGTCATTTTTGTGCCTGAAAGAGGTGTAAAGGGAAGAAGTGATCCGATTAATTTGTTTGTGATGAAAAGAAAAAAAGGCTATTCTCAATCATTATTTACGTTGTTAGTTTGTTGTGTTTACATTTTTTTTTAAAATACAGCTTTCAGGACAATTTAAAAAAGGATGCGTATATAACGTTAGCCATATTGTGTAACGTTAGCCAATATATAACGAATGGAATCATTCAGATAAACATTCATTGTAATGTTGTCATTTGAATATTGGATTGTCATAAATGTACAAATTTTTGAAACGAGGTTAAGTCTTGGGCAAATAATTCTACAGAAATAAACTAAATTACATCGCACTATAATTGAATATTGGATTGTCATAAATGCACATCTTTGAAACGCGACGTCAAGTCTTGGCCTACTAATAATTCTACAGATTGAAATAAACTAGCTTACAATGCACCATAAGTTAAAAAGATTACTCAATATTTTACCTGATGAAGTCACGCGTGATGTCAGTTCCATATAATAGTAGTAGTCCTCTCTAAAGAAAAAAATACTAACAAACTTAACAAATGATATATTTTAACTTTGAGTATGTGGGTTTTTTTTTTGTTTTTTTTTTTTTTGGCGTTATTTGATTTAATGAAAAGTTTAGAGGGTAGATGTTTAACAACGATTCTTCTTTGGTGGTTCATGCAGGTATGAAGAGGATGAGCAGAGAAAGGCATTATTTATCAGTATTTGATTATTTGAGAAATTATAGAGTAAAATAGTGTCTTACTTTATCGGTGGCCATGGTAAATGCCCCTTGTACCCGATACCACGTTCTTGGCACATTGCGGCCATCACATAAAATCCCGGAAGATCTCCCTTATCCATCCGTGTTTGGATCTGTAATCAGCAATCAAGAACGAACATCATCATTTTATACACTCGCATAGTTACACATGCGCACTGTATCTATAATTTATATGTCTATCTGCAATGAACGAAGGCTTAATTACATGTTTTATGCAAGGCAATTAATCAAGAGACTCCTAAGGGGAGCTCAAGTAGATTTTTTATCTGTTTACACATGGGCAATGAAATGCAATGTTTGTGTAATATATCAGGTTAAGATAAAGAATAAACGCAAACCATGCGCGGATCTAGAGGAGTGTCAGAAGAGTCCAGACCCCCCCCCCCTGAAAATTTTAATTTCTTTTAATTACATTATAAAATTACCAAAAATATGATGGAAGGACCCCCTCCTCCCCAAACTCAAATAACCGTTGCACCGCCGGAACCGCGCATGTAAACTAAGAAAAAATTGAATTAAACATAATTGTTTTATTGTATAAAACTAAAATACAAAAGGACCAGAAACAAGTTCGTACAACTTAACGAGTTCTTCCTCTACAAATGTAAATAAATGTAAGATTACACAACTATCATTGAAACATTAATATACAGAGAACATGCACAATCATCTTAATGAGTGTAATGTCTACAGCTAAATCGTCTAGATTTTTAAATATAAGACTGAACATAAAAAAGTACAATTGTTTAATACGGTATAGATAATGCAACACCACTATATGCCATCATTAGTCGGCCCATGCACTGTTAGATCGCGCTTCAAAAATTACGCATATATCTATATATATATATATATATATATATATATATATATATATATATATATATATATATATATATATATATATATTGCTTCAATCAGGGACTTTCAATAGTTTTTTTAATATATGGCAGAAGTTTACAATCTATATTTTTGTCAAGTTAGTACCTTACTAAAATTTCACAAGAAAATTTGCGCATATATTGCTATTTTATTTCAGAAGTAATAATCTTTGTAAAGTTCATTAAAATCAACATGTACGTTCTCCGTTTTTGGGGGGTTTTTTTTGTTTTGTTTTGTTTTGTTTTTTTTTTTTTTTACAATAGGTAGAAAATTATCTCAATATTGTGTTAATTGTTTGAAGCTTTTTATCTGTTTACACATGGGCAATGAAATGCAATATGTATGTGTAATATATCAGGTTAAGATAAACAATAAACTTGCACTAGCTAATATAAAAATTAATTTAAAATCATTATCTACTTCAAAAATTAATATAAAAAAAGATTGCTAAAAAAACAAACTTTAATTGACGGAAATCCACCCCTTTTTGATCCATGCACGCCTGCTTTACAATTATTAAAGTCAATATTCAGGACTAAGTCGCACGCACTGGTAATCAATGAAAGGGGACCATTGTATTGAAGTAAAATTCCGTGTCCGATACAAAAAAATAACCCTTGCATTTAAACACATCAATATTCGGAGTTTTTAAAAGGCATATAATTCACCTAAGTATTGCACTTACGCTAAGCAAAATACGATCCAATCACGTATCTTGTAACAGCTGTGTAAAGTTAACACGAATTACATGTAGTGTATCGAAAGTTGAAATATTGGATTTCTACAGAAGCGAATTAGTGCCATATTGGTATTTTTTTCTATGTATAAAACGCTTCCCCAAGCAGCTACATGTAGTTTCTCTGAAGGTGAACGTCAAGGAAATCTCCCGTAATGGTTACAAGGTACAATAATCCTTTTTACATGCAAAATCTGTTGCCAGAAAGGAATACTAAGTAAATATACAATTCTAACTGTTTTTAAAACACAAGTCAACCAAATGCTAGGTCAGTGATATATACTAGGAAAATTGCTAACCGGTTAACCGATTACTCGGTCGGAACGATGGTAACCGGTTAAAAATTTTGTAATCGGTTAATCGGATTAAAAAAATCGGACATTGTCATTGTCATTGACAAAATTTCATTAAAAATTCAACATCAAGGACTATGAACGTTCATAATTTAACATTTACAAACATCGCTAAGAGCATTTAATTTTAATTTGGGGATAATTGATTTCCTCCTAGCATAATTAAGGGATGTGTACCGAAGTTAAAGGTGCTAATTACTGTTTTAACACCTTCAAAGAGCTCCATCTGTCCTTACTGTCTACCTTATTTTTTTAACCATGCCTGAATGATCATAAAATCGCTTTTGGGTACTGTACACATTCTTTCTGTCGCCGTTTTGATGGGAAAGTCGTTGCTTTTGTACATGATAATGATAGAAATATAGATGCTTCATTCTCGAGATCTCAAAATTTTATAAGTCTTCACTGTATAGACCACACAATACAAGTACGTGAAAAAGTAACAATAGATATACCGACAATTTCAAAATTACATCCCCGTTTCTGCTAGATGATCTACCATTGATTAAAGGAGCGCGACTCGAGACCAAGAGCGAAGAACATCCCCCTCCCCTTTCCAAAAAACAAAATGTAAAGCTAAACAATTGTTGGACTTTCTAACAGCATTTCAAGACAAGCTGAACGAATAGGAAAGTGAAGTGTCGAAATATTTAAATAAAAAAGATACGCAAAAGGTTGATCCTTTAATTAAGTACTGTTTCTAAATCTTTCTGGTCTAGCAAGAAAATATTTATCAATACTAGGTATACATCAGTGCCATCTGAAAGAATGTTTTCTGTGACAGGCATCATTGTTAACAAACTTCGAAGTCGATTATCATCTTTGACGTTCATTGATCAGATAGTATTTTTATGGTGTCCGGTTAGGGCCATTTGCGTTAGCGCGACATCGCGTTCAGATAAACGAGACATCGCGCTAACACACAACACGCCGTCGCGCTAACGCAACTTTGCACAACACGCCGTCGCGCTAACACACAACACACCGTCGCGCTAACGCAATTTTGCACAACACGCCGTCGCGCTAACACACAACACGCCGTCGCATGAACATGTCACAAATTCATATTAGGTGCTCTCTATATTACCAAAGCAAAGAAATTTTAAAATGTAAAATTACAGGTACATAACATGTCATGAATATATTATTGCTGAATTAGTGATTTATATTAAATATTTATGGTAAATTTGTCAATTGGTAGATTTTATAATAATATAAATGCATGCTAGCATATCCTTATACAGTGACATACTAGTAACTATATTTTTATTCATATGCATTGATAATAAATGAAAATAATATATATATTTCAAAGTACATTTTATTTATTTTTCATCCATGCTTGCGTGCAGGCCTACATATTTCAGCATGCGCAGTCTGTCTGATATTTCCGGAGACGACTTCCTACTAGACTGTGAAACTTGCAAAGTTGCGTTAGGGCGACGGCGTGTTGTGTGTTAGTGCGACGGCGTGTTGTGCAAAGTTGTGTTAGCGCGACGGCGTGTTGTGCAAAGTTGTGTTAGCGCGACGGCGTGTTCTGCAAAGTTGTGTTAGCGCGACGGCGTGTTGTGCAAAGTTGCGTTAGCGCGACGGCGTGTTATGCAAAGTTGCGTTAGCGCGACGGCGTGTTGTGTGTGGCGTGTTGTGTATTAGCGCGACGGCGTGTTGTGCAAAGTTGTGTTAGTGCGACGGCGTGTTGTGTGTTAGAGCGATGTCTCGTTTATCTGAACGCGATGTCGCGCTAACGCAAATGGCCCTATCCGGACACCGTATATTTTTGAACAAAATCTTAAATGAAAGGACTGACTATAATGAAAGTGAGAATGCAGCATAACTGTCGAACAACTATTTGTACACGGCATTTAATGCATTTTCATTCGATACATGTGTAGTACTATATTTTCTCATTTAAAAAAAAAAATGAAATGTTCCCCTTCAATCTGACCATACCAACAAATCAACTTCTTTGAGTCGTCTTGCACGTAAAAATGAAGATTATATAAGAAAGAAATTAAAGATATGTTTCCAAAAAGTAATTTCTGATACGATTAACCGGTTAATCGATCGGCACTTCATGCGATTAACCGATTAGCGATTTTGTAACCGATTGCCATCCCTAATATATACATATCTTGATTGTTTTCCCATCATGCCGTCAAGGCAGATATTTCTGTTCACACAAAAGACCGTGTAAACAAAGGCACTTACCGAAAGCTTACCCTGTATTTCGCCTTTGAAACTGATAGCTACCTATGGATTTGTATGTTCATATGATATTTATTTGACACCTTAAGTTCTGTTAGATTAACTAATTCAAATTACCTAAGATTTTAATACATTTGTTAAGTATTTAAAAGTACTGTTTTGCTATTTAAGGAATAAGGAATCATTCTTTGAGTATTATGATGTGATAATTTTGGTCGGGGCGTGATCAAATCCAATAAAGCACCAAGGGCTTTATGATAGATTTGATCAGGCCCCGACCGAAATTATCACTTCATAATATTCAAAGATTGATTCCTTATTACTTATATTTATATAATTTTAAGCCATCGTACGATTAAATATTCAAATATAAATAAGCAAATCCCGCTGGCGCCTCAATTTGGAGTCATTTGCAGTTATGGGTTATATAGTACAAAATCGATACGTAGTGTTATCATAGGCAAAGACACTGGAAAATGTAAATATTTGCTGTTAATATAATAAAAATAGATTAACGAATTATTCTTTCAAGCATTCTCAGATTGAAAAAAACAAACAACCAGCATTTGCGACGTACATGTGTTACATTAAAGTTTTAAAATTCTATAACAATTATTTCCATTAGCAACCAGTAGAAAGCCGAGTGGCATCCTACCGAGCTATTCCCCAACCTAATCATATTCACAATCAGAGAAAATCTCTGTGTGAAACATGTAAGCCAACGTCTCTCTCTCTCTCTCTCTCTCTCTCTCTCTCTCTCTCTCTCTCTCTCTCTCTCTCTCTTATGGCCATATTACCTCTTTCACCAGTAATGACCTCGCATGATTTATTTACGCTTCAAGGTGTACAATACTGATGAGCTTATGGCTCAAAGTTGAAATAAATAATAATAATTTCGAATGATACCAAGGCCCTTTAGTAATTTACACTGTCCTTTTAAAAAGGAATGACTCCAATAACCTCGTATATACATGTATGATGAACACGTGAACATTTAAATATAATTAAACAGCTGTTAAATTGCACCAGTACATCGTGCAAAAAATTACAAAACTGAAAATAATATTCGAGGAATGTTGGGGTTTTCCTGGGTTTTTTTAAACACAAAAACACTTTGCAAATCAAGGCCACAAAGCACTTTTAGCATTGATATCTAACATACATTGTCTTTGAATAAAAAAAAAACTGAATGGGGATCGAATTCCAGTGTTCTGTATATATAAATTGATTTCTATCTACATAGCATTCTTTCTTACGCTTCAAATGTGAGTATTGGATTTTCATAAATTTTGTTAATAAAAAAATTAGATCCCTCTTTTGTAAGAAAGAACTGGGTACGTTATATAAGCAGCTCATTTCTGAAAAGATGTACATCAAACAGTGTTAGTTCTTTCGTTCAACTGTTAATAAAAAATAAAATTGAGTTGCTTTTAATTAAAATTCTTATTCTCCTTAATTGACACGTGTCAAACATTCCGATTTAACATGTACACATCCTGCTTTTGTTAAAACACACGTCTCTACTTTGTTGTCATACATGTACCGATTTTAAAACGGGAAAGGAAAAATATTTATTTAACAAGAATTTGGATCCCAATTCTCATATAGTTTATTACCGATGATTAACATTCAACTTTACAATTAAAAAAAAAGTTATTTGTCCATGTTGTCTTATAGAATTATTTAATTAAATATAATACATTTATAAACACGGTAACTATTCATTAAACTTTATAATAAAAAAAAAAACAACAACAACAATTGTTTGTCTAAAAGAATTATTTAATGTATTCAATATAATACACGTTTATGCATAAAGTAAACACACAACATATCCTCACGAGTCGGATTTCACAGAAAACACAACAGTATAGACTATGCATGAGTAGCCCCAACAAGGATTGTGTTGACTAAGGGTCTGTAAATGCTTCGAATTAGCATAATCAATAACTTGTACGCAGAAAAAAGCAATCGACTTATCATGGCACTATTCAGTGGAGTAAACTTATCCAATCACAACTTCTCGGGCCGTTCCGCCAGAGCTCGGAAATTTCGCTTGTTGACGGAAAAGGTCAGAGAAGTTTCTGACAGAACTCGGAAGTTTTTCCGTTTGTCGGAAATGTCAGAGAATCTCCCTTCAGTAGCAGCGTAGAAGCATTTTCCTGGAAATTATTAAATGAAACGGCTCCATGCATCGTTTATATGGAAATCAGTAAAGAGACAGTGATTCAACGAAACGGCTCCGTGCATCGTTTATATGGAAATCAGTAAAGAGTGATCCAATGAAATGGCTCCGTGCATCGTTTATACGGAAATCAGTAAACAGTGATCCAATGAAATGGCTCCGTGAATCGTTATGGAAATCATTAAAGGGTGATCCAATGAAACGGCTCCGTGCATCGTTTAATTCTGTTACAGAGACACTATCACAGAACGCAGGCAAAGGAGGCGGTATAAATAGAGACAACATACTGTTAACCAACTGTAATTTCGCCAATGCGAAAATTTCGCGTATAACTTGTAGCTACATGTCTATATATGGTACTGTTATTCAACTTAAATTTGTGTGCATGATATTTTCGCGTACGTACAACGGATGCATGAATAATGTTTCTAGGAATCACTGGGTTCTGTTTTGGTTTTCAAGTCACGTATCTTGTCATACACTTCAAACACAAAGTCTATGTCATTTTCCGTCACTTTCCCTTTTGGCACCTCATCACAGCTGTAAAAAAGAAAAGAAAATTCAAATACAAATC
This sequence comes from Magallana ariakensis, assembly GCA_020458035.1. NCBI lineage: Eukaryota > Metazoa > Mollusca > Bivalvia > Ostreida > Ostreidae > Magallana > Magallana ariakensis. The sequence continues at coordinate 37,166,230 of CM035811.1, read as the reverse complement.
ATATTATAAATCAATTTTGTAGACATTACAGAAGCGCGCATACATCTATAAAACAGTAACTATTTATTAAAAAAAATTAATGCAAGCACTATCCACATGTATTGAATATAATTATATGTATGTATTATAAATTCATTCAATTTTGTTTCAACATTCTTTAAGTGTTAGAAACTTTTAAATCTAAAGTGTATTAAACGATCTTAAACATTTACATTTTTGTACACAATTAAGAAATATGTCTTAATCAAAGGACGGATATTTGAGGATGATGAAATTATTCAAAGAAAGTGGTAATCGTAAACATATTTCCAATGTAAACAATATGGCCGTCTTGCATTGAGTATTAAGTATACTGACCGCCCCCCCCCCCAAAAAAAAAAGAAAAAACCCAAAACGCCACTATTTCTATATATCTGTTGCGGTTTACATTTCCGTGGAAGAAGCAAGAACTTGTCCAAAATATTTGGAACTGACATGAACAGAAGGTAAAATTACAGAAAAAAAAACCAAAAGAGGAAAAAAATCACACTCAAGTTCAGCTGTATTATGAAACAAAAGTAACTTGTCTCTTTTATCAAAAAGGACCCCGAATCTTGTAGAAAAATGAGTGTTCAGGTATGAAGCACGACTCTCCTGATGTACAGAAACCATTGATGTTAATTGTTAAACAAGAATGCTAAACTTGCAATCTGATTAAAATCAGATCCTCGATCCGCTCCTTGTTTTTTTTCTATTGTCGCTACATGTGTAGCGACAATAGAAAAACAAGGAGCGGATCGAGGATCTGATTTTAATCAGATTGCTAAACTTGTAGACTTTGGAATGATAATTTCAATTGGTTTTCATTTCATGGACAAACGTTATTTATTATGTCAGGGCATAGATGCAAAGAAGGTCAGAAAAATACCAGCCTTTCCTTAGAGAAATTGTGAGGAATTTTATTTTTAGAGTCGGTAATATGAATTCAAGCTTGAAAGATGTACAGGAAAACTAGGATCTAAAACGTAGACATGGAGTTTTGTAGAGCAAAACAGATGTATATCTAAGTATTAAAAATTACATACTTGTAAACTAAATAAACATCACAAATATGGCCTTGATATCAATATTAAATTTGTGTCTGCTTTTAGAAAACCCTTGAATCCCACTTTTTTTAAATTGATGAGTGGAAGTGGAGTCACAAATGCAACATGTGAGTATCAGTTAGGTCATACATGTACATGGATCATGCGACAGTCCAAACACCATACTTAGATAACTGTTTTTATCATTTTTCCTCCTCACCAGGAAGATAAATCAGTAAGGCCACACCAATATAATTTCTTGTTAATCGGACCCCGCACGCATGTATTCATATATAAAATTATACAAATATTATTATTAATTTCCCACATCCAGAAAATTCTGCGCTGTTTTCTGTTCTATTTCCGCTCTATTTTTCGCATTTTAAATAGTTTTAATTTATAAATCAGAAACAATTCGAAAAAATATAACCATCCGCACAAATTTATTTATGTACCGCCTAAAAATTTTGGCTACAAAAATAGTAATTTTATTATTTAATTCCTCGCCCGCTCATACCTTTTTTTCACTGGATGTCTGACGAACAAGAAATTATATTGGTGTGGCCTAAAGTACAAAAGATGAAAATGTTTGCACATCATTATGAGATTTTTTTTTCCCTCCTATCATAGTATAGGTTGAACTGAAATTTGATTATTGATGACCATATACATGATATACATGTGATGAAGTAGGCCTAATTTTGTTGATAATGAAGAAAAAAAAAGTTTTAATATACATTTTTTTATTTATCTCATCCTGATGGGAAAGTCAACTTGTTATTTGTTAAAAAAAAAGATTTTTATACATCTGAAATTTATCATAATAAATTAAAATTCAAAAATATATCATAATAAACCTTTAATTCTAGGTTATTGAAATTAACAACTTATAAGTCGCTCAGGTAAAATATAATATGTACAGATACCCATTTACAGTGTTAACTAAGTACACTTTTTTTACAATAAGGCTATCCTTAAAAAATTGTGGACCTCTGTAGTTTTCTAAGCATTATAAATAGAATTAGAGCAACTAAACCGACAACCGTGTTGAATTTTCATAGCTTTTGATTATTGGTTCTGTTGTACAATAATATTACACTGAGTTTGCTTGAATGACTTGAGTGATATTTTAACACAACCAGTCGGGCTACCATGGTGCAATGTTTACTAGCCCAAACCAAACTTTTACTAAACCAAGTCGGTCAGACGTGCCTAAGTGTTGAGCCCTGAGAAGGGAGGGAGGGTATCCATTTTTTTATTTTTTTAACTTGAAGTTCAACTAATTAAAAATTGTTAAAAAATAAAATATCTCCATTTAAAAAAGTGCTTAATTGTTTTCTATACAATAATAAAATTTTATCAGCCTGGGGTATTTCAATGAGGCGGAAGGCATTTCCAAATAAACCAAAGAAATCCGATTAAAATAATGTTCTACACTTCACAGGTATTGTAGTACACATTTACATTGACTTAATTTTGGTTTAACATAGTCTTCGTACTTAAAATTAGACAAATAGAACCATTTGAACAAGACCTTGAACTATCGTTAGGACGTAACAATCTATTTCTTGCGTCAAAACAAGTAAAAAATGACACTGGTTTCAAATGAAATATACAGTTTGCGCGTTCTTAGCGCAAAAGCCAGACAAATCTAGTTGATTTCAAAGAGACATGGCTGAGTGGCCAGCAATGAAATATATAGTCCTACATCACAAAGCTGTTCAACACAACTACCCAAAGTTCAAGTTCTTCTTAAAATGGTTCTATTTCAATAATTTAATTTTGGCCTAACAATGGAACAATAAACTTACTTGTCGATCTTTTCAAAGACACTTGGGTCTAGTTCTGGTAAAAACGTATCGCAGTCGAAATCCGCCAGGACTCTTGTCAGGTAAATCCGACATGGAAAATCCGATTCCATTGCTTCCTACAATATAATAAATATCAGCAGTGAAGTGAATGTTGGGACAGATCCATGCAGTCATTCCATGCAGAGAGGGGGTGGGGGGGTCATACATTACATGACATACTGTGGTTTCATTAATATTCAAGGGTATCAATTTTCATAGATATAAAGTGAAAACCACAGTTTCAAGGATATGTAAATTAGTGGCCAATGATCCTATCAATACAAAATGTTAATAGAAAATGCACTTCAATGAACATTTAATTTCGTGGATCAACTTAATAACGAAACCCATGAAAATTGGTACTAGTATTCCACGATAATGAAGAAATCACAGTCAGGTCTTTCTGAGGTGCAAATGATTTAAATTGACCCTATTTATTTGCAAGATGGTTCGGCCTTTAGATCCACCCCCTCCCATCAACAAGTTGGATTGACTATATTGATAGAACCAATGGGAAATGGGTTTAGCTATGAAGATTTTGAGCCAAAAGTTAATGTAAGAAATTATTATTCAACATTTGTTTTAGGTGTTATCCCTCCTTACAAGTGGCCAATTCTTGAATATTTTATTATGCATGGATCCAGAAGAATGGGGGGGGGTTCCAAGGGATAATTGTGTTTGCCGGGGGGGGGGGGGGGGGGGGGGGGGTCTGCACCCTTTTTTTTCCGGTAAATTTATATAATTTAATGTTTGAATATTTCCAGGGGGTGGGTGGGGGTTCTCCCCCCCATCTAAATGTGCACAAGTCAAGATGATGATTATCATTTGATTTTATCATTTCCTTTGAATCAAGGCCTTTTTCAGGCTTTATACATGTACATACATGTAGCTTGCCTTCTCCATGTAGTGCTAACATGTTAATTATTTCATAATAAGTATCATTACAAAAGCCTACTTTTTGCAGCGCAGCGGTTCCCGAGAACCAATGCATTAACTTTTGTTGGCCTTACTCTATACTGACCTTATAGACGGAGCTTCCTCCAATGATGTGGACTCCCTCCACCTTGTCTGCTAGGATACCACTGCCAGTTACCATGGAAATGGCCTCGTCCAAACTCTGGGCAAGGTAGGCTCCTGTAGGTGTTTGGCTATTTGACAAAAAAACAAAAAAAACTTTGCACATAAATTAAGGACAAAAGACATTACAAATTATCAATATGTGATAATCATTATCAGTAACCAAATATAAATTACTGTATACAGGGAAATATTTGCATTTTTGACCCTCATTGTCAACAGTGAACTTAAGACTGGGTGAATTCCAGTGTCTCAAATTATCTCTCTTTAATAAACACAACTTTGTCTGGGCGAATTCAAGATGGGGCGAAACCGTTTGCAAATGACAAAAAAGCACCCAGACTCAGATGATTTAAGCAACTACTGTAGAAGCACATATACTTGTTGGGTTAAAATTTTGTTGTTTTCAAATCAAATAAAATTTCGTTTGGATTTAATTTTGTCATATCATAATCTCTAAAATGTATTACATATCAACTCTGTATTTACGAATACTTCGGGTGAAAAATTTGTCATGGATTTAATTTCGTTGATAAATATCGCCAACAAAAATAACGAAATTAAATCATCAACGAATATTTCTGCTTCTACAGCATCTAAGCATTTTAATATTTTATTTAAAATCTAGTTGTTTTGGGGTTTTTTAAAATCTATTTTCTGTTGGATTTTTACATCGGTCACCCACGTAGGGCTTTATTCTCGCTCACGTCATGGTATTGCTAAGAATGATGTTAATTCTTTTAGGGAGGGGCCGGAATTTTTCAGGTATGGAATTCCAAGTCTTTCTTCCCATCACGACCACATTCTTTTTGTCTGCAATAAAAATAAAAAGTGTTTGTAAAACATAAACATTATGGCAACATTATTAGGAGCATTTTTTTTTACAAATTTAAAGGAATTTTTTCATGCTCAATATCATAACTTAGATGTCAATTCTTATTTCTTAGTATTAATGTGAAAATTACTAGTATTACAATTTTTTGTGCTTTATTGTAATTTTCATACTTTAATTTGCATTTAAAACTGTAGATTCCATGCAAATTTAACGGAGATCTAATATGACAAACACAAAAATACCAATTATTCAAAATGATCAGTAACATGAAATGAACAGACAAAGAGGAATAACCCTGGTTTTTGTTTTAGAAAATATTTAAATCCCATAAATTGTCAGAAACATTGAAACCTGCTCAGTAAATAATAATAGACTATCTTAATTCAGCATGTTCAGTTTGTGGGATTAAATTTACATGTTACAAGGTTGGTCCCACTATGGGTAACGAGCTATTTTACTGTGGCCTGGTTGACATTATTTTATAGGGGCAATCACTTAAAATCATTTTGTATGAATTATAGATCAATCCATCTGTGTATTATTTAAACTTTCTACTTTTGGTTGCTTGTCTCCTTTTACCAATACATACCAGGATTTTCTGTCTGTGTTGTCATTTTCTTGAAAAATTCCATGTCTTTTCTGACAAAAAATAAATTCCATTGGATTATGAAGATAAGATACATACTGTATATATATGAAAAAAAAAACTGTCAAAACTAAACAAAGTATAAGATAGCTCACTACATCATCATGATCAAATCTATATGCTTTTAATGACAAAACACAACAGGAAGGCGATTGTAAAATTGTCCGTATCGATCAACTTAATTTCAGTATATCATTGGCTCAGTGTTGTCTATGTAAACTGTAGACCACTAGTTCAAAATCGCCTGAGACTTTTGTTCTGATCATATTAACCGATTTAAATTAAATCTAAAACGGTTCGCCCCGAAAGACCTTTCGCACCGAGACGTTTCGCCCCGAGATGTTTCGCGCCTATTAATCATGTGGTCATTATGCAGTAAACTAATTACACCCATAACTCTTTTCAATTCAGTTTATTCACTCAAACCATGAAATGGTACATGAGATCAATCAGTATAATTATACAGTTCAAAAGTCAGAGGTACATTTTATAAGTGAATAGATAGTAGTAAATAAATAGTAAATAAGCATAAATATATAATATATACAATGAAAACTTCTAGCTGGACATTGAGGGCCTCCAAATTAGTTATGAAAAAAGGGAAATCTGTTAATTATGATTGCTTAATAAACATAATTATATATGCACGCGGATAATGATTTGGTACATTATATAAATTAAGAATTTTTCAAAGACAATTTAAAAAAGAGGGTTTTTGAATATAGTCAATTTTAATATTTTGTATTAATATTTATCTTAAAACATCGCATTACATATATCGTTCTAAAATTTTTATATGATGAATTGCGATGTATTTCATATTAATATTTACTCATTATATTTACTTAAATTAAAACATTGTGTATAAATGAAAAAAAATTTGTTTTCCAATGATTTATATATAAAACCTGGATAAAACGACACTAAAAGTAAGCAATATTAACAATATATGTTTTAATTTTCATTGTTTTCAAGTTGCATATTATATATACCGTTATAAATTTTTATATGATGAATTACGATGTATTTCATCATGTCGCATATGTATATGTAACCGCTAGTTAATAATAATTAATAATAATTAACACCCGTCTCCTCTTTAGCTTGACATGGGGCGCCTCCAAATTAATTTTCACACCTTTATGAGGATACCGATTCAGAACTAAATAATGATTGCGTAATAAACATAATTATACATCTTCACGTGGATAATCGTTTTATACAATATTAAAGTTATCAGTGAATGTGCCACAATAAACATGATCATATGTTATCAATAAAGTCAATATTTATTACACGCATATATATTTATTTATAAATATTTATCTAAATATTATCTCTAAAACATCGCAATATATATAATAATTTTATATAATAAATAATATAGGTGCGAAACGTCTCAGCGCGAAAAGTCTTTAGGAGCGAAACGTCTCAGCGCGAAACGTCTATAGGAGCGAAACGTCCCGTTACCAAATAAAACCATACCCCCCCCCCCCACCTCCAAGGAAAAAAAATGCTTATTTTCATTATTGTGAAAACATGTATACGTCCCTGGTACCTGCTAATTTCATCTGCAGTACAATTTAAGATTGATGAATGATTTGGAAACTTCTTTGAGTTTGCCTAACTCTTTCTTACAGCTGTCTAATGCATTGATTATGAAAACACATGGAAAATAGATCATATCAGACATCTAACATTAATCAAAATCAACTCTCTCTAATTTCCGCAAAAAGGACCTCAATGAACATAGTAAATTTTTACTTCAATCTCCAAGGTAGCTGTCCATCTTTCCCGATTCCCCAGTTATTGCAAGCAGCTACAACTAAGTTCAGCCTTGTTGTCATTTTCAATTTTTGGCGGAAAACTCCAAACACCGGAAGTAAGCTTATCACCACTGGCACTGTAATTTTCCTTTAAAAAATGCGCTGCGATTGATTTAATACATATTTTTCCACAGTTTCAATTAATAGTGTTGGATGACATCGTGTCGACACCTTTTATATGCAGTTTTCGTCTCATCCGAGTCATCGGGCATCGAAAGAATGTTTGTTTACACATGTAAGACCTTGACCTTTTCATGTCTTTCGTGGTCCGACTTTCTACCCAAAAGGACCAGAAAGGACTTTCAAAATGACCCCAAGGAGATTTAATTGTCATGTACAAATTTTGATTCACGATAATCAAAATTTTTGTAAAGGACACTATTTTGAATATTTATGGTTTATTATCATTATTATATTAATATTAATTAATTTTTTAATAACTGACTTACACCTGTAACTTACTGAACGATGCAGGACTATTCGCAACGTTTTTTAATTGATCTGTCCAAATCGGACACGATAATCATGCAAGGTCTCTTTTTACCTCAATTTACCTCATTTTTTTTTTTTAAAAATGGGGGGGGGTAACGTTATATGTGTATCTAGAATTGTTTTTCCCGACTAGCTCTGATACTTTTTTCAGCTTTAGTGGATTTATAAATATTTTAAATTTATGAGATTATCTTTCACTTTAATCATTTTATGAAGTCACAATTACGTTCATTTTTCTTTTATTTGTAAGAACTACAATCTTTGATTTCTCAACACCATGCAAAATGCAATTTCTGCATTATGCAACGATGTATAATTCATTTGAAAGACCATGTATTCATTCAACGAAGTTAGAAGAAAAAAAATCCACCCCATCTGCTGCTACAATTAGAGGAAAATAAATTGAATGCGTATTTATAACATAGACCCGTGTTTATATATATGTATTTCACAGCTTTGTTGAATGCAGTGTAACGGATAGAAAAAGAAAACGTGGGGTCCGACGTTGATATACATGTAATATATCATTGTGGTTCAAAATGGCATCATATAGTGGTCCACTGAGCTTCTGTGTATACATGTATCATTTTGGTTCACTGAGATTTATTGTGAATCACGTGGTTCACTGAGGTTGATTGCGTATATCATTGTTGTATCATTCTGGTTCATTGACGTGTTTGTGTATCATTATGGTTAAAAATTATATCATATATTTGTGTCATGATATCATTGTGACTCACCTTAACTAAGGTTTTCTGTATGCCTGTTGCTAATAATAATATCATTGCGGTTTACTGAGGCTGTCTGTGTATCATTCAGGTTCACTTATGTTCAGTGTGCATCATTGTTGTTTATGAGATCTTCTTGGTATCATTGTGGTTGACTGATGTTTTCTGTGGTTTATCACTGTGGTTCTCAATGATAGTATTGTGGTTCACTGAGATTCACCATGTATCATTGTGGTTCACTTAGGTAAATTGTGTATCATTTTTGTTCACAGTTATATCATTGTGGTTCACTGATCAGGTTTACTGTGTATTATTGTTGTTCACAATGATCTTATTGTGGTTCACCAATGTTCACTGTACATCATCGCGACTCACATTGTTATTATTGCGTTCACTGAGGTTTTCTGTGGTAATTGTATTTCACTGTTGCATCAGAGTCGTATATTTGTCGAATTTGTCGAACATCATTGTGGTTTACTGTGAGTTGATTGATCATTACATGTGGCTTTCATTGTGAACTTTCTTTGCATGGTTTATGATAATTGTCTAGGGAAGAATAGTTACACAAGAGTAATAGATTCATCAAAAGTGCAAGGGTCAGATTGCGTACGTTCACGTATTCGTAGTGCATGATAAAAAAAAATCATTGATAATATGATTAGAATGTCCCGGTTCTTATCTTTATATGTACTGTACTGATCACTAAGTATAATAGTGAAACAAAATGTCAAAATGTAGACCTTATTCATGCAGTACATATTTTCTATAGTCCAATTCAGTACGTGTCCATTAATATTATTAGTTCATGAAATAGACTGCTGAGTCTCGGGACTAAGATCTACAGTTCCCTTCTGATGAATTGACTCGTGGTTTTTCTAAATGACAGTAAACACTTTACAGTCGAAAACATATTTGGTCGAACTGGATCCAATAATAGTATATACTAGTAATCATATTATTATATTTAAACATCCGACTATAGTCTACCCAAGTTACTGTAATTTCCACTACTAGTACTTGTTATACCTAATATTTCTATATTCAGAAATACCTTTGTGACCAAACTATATTATTTCACTAGAATGAAAAAAAAGACAAGGAATTCTGTTTCAAGACACTCCTCTATCGCTGATAAAGTCTACGGGACTTTGCATTGATAACGATATGAATACAGAGGGTAGACAATGTTTAAAAAATTGAGCGAGGTGTTTGGAGAACTGTACAATCCCCCCCCCCCCCCGGAAAAAGTTTCTGGATCCGCGCATGTTAATGCGTATCTGTGTTCATCAAGGATCAATGATTATGTTCATGTATATATGTATATCAACAGATTTCCCTATCCTGTAACGGGTGTCATGGTCTTTTCTTGTTCGGCTTGTAGTATAAAAAAAAAGAAAAAAAAAAAAAAACAAAAACAAAAAAAAAAACAAAAAAAAAAAACAAAAAAAAAAACCCTTAAAAACAAAAATGGCGATTATACAGGTATTATAAAGTTGTGGATTTGGTTAACAATAGTTCCACGGATGTTCCGTACATTCATTTGTAAACGGGGTGGTGGGTGGGTGGGGGTTAATTTACTTGCTGTAGAAATAAATCGCACTATATTGAAGCATCATGAAGCATCAAAGAAAAGATGCATGGACAGCTATAGTGAATTTCGTATCATATCGGCCTCTGTTTTTGGTCGCAAAAAAAACCTGATTTGTTTCGGTTCCACATTGGTGTTCTACAATGTGGCCATATGTATCCTACCTTGTTAACACTCTTTGACACTAATTTAATAAAAATGGAAGAATACAAATACAAGTTAAAAAAAAAACCGAAAACTAAACAATAACAAAAGACAAAAAAAAGCTTTAAGTTATATCGACAAATTAAATTCAAATTTATTCTGTATGTAACATAATTACGATGTTTCACATTTTCTTCTTTTCAAAAATAAACTGTTGTACTTAATCTTCCTATATTCTTATTACGAAAGTCCATATATAGTTCTATACTGTCACATCTTTTTCCTAAAATAGACAAGTAACTTAGTTCACAAAGTTCAGAGAATATACGTTTCAAATGGCTTTGTGGTACAATGAAAACTTGCGCATGTGAAGACTCTGCAGGTGTAAATTTGCACGCCTTCTTCTCGTGACCTCTGATTTGTTCACGTAATACTCGTCGCTGACCTCTACCCCCCACCCCCCCCCCCCTTATTTCAAATGACCCTTGCTATCTATTTATAGTAGAACAATACTGTATCATAACATATAAAGATTTGCATGCTGCCCGCTGAATTACATGTCAAAATACCTTAAGGATTTGAACACTGGACAGCCATATCACAATGAATGGAGTTTTTGCATTCCTGTTGGTTCAAACTACTTTGGTTTTTGTTCAAGCCGATTTTAAAGTTGGTAAGATTTAGATTTCATTTTTCTAAGCTAGATGCAAAAATTGGATGGAAAGAAAAAGTGCGCGGATACTGCAAAATACGGATCATTAATTTTGTTAACATATGATGAGACCAAATAATCATACAAATGTTAAACATGTGAAACATATTACGTGAATCAAACGCGTTATCAATTATCATTCATATTTAACCAAATGTTCCAAAAATAGAAGGTCATCCAAAGGAAATAATATCTCTTTCAAATACATGATTTAAGGAATAAGGAATCATTCTTTGAGGATTATGAGGTGAAAATTTTGGTCGGGGCGCGATCAAATCCAATGAAGCCCGAAGGGCTTTATGATATATTTGATCTCGCCGGCCCGACCGAAATTGTCACCTCATAATACTCAAAGAATGATTCCTTATTACTTATATTTGCATAATTTTTAGCAATTGTACAATTAAATATTTTAATATAATTTAGCAAACCCCGCTTTCAATTTTTAGGACTGTATAGTACAAAATCGATACGTAGTGTTATCACAGGCAAAGACACTAAAAATGTAAATATTTTAGTTTATTTTACATTTTATTTATAAGAAATTATCTTTCATTAGTTTGATTGCGTAACTGAACTGAGGCAGATGCGGAACAGCTATTTTACGTGTTCCGTTTCTGGTATCATTCAGTTTCGTTGTACAAGTCGTGGTCTACTCGTATATTTTAGTAGCTGTCAGATCTGCACAAATGCAAACTCGTTTGGCACATTCGTACAAATGAAAAAGTAAAATGGCCAAGTCCAGATTATATATCCTAAGCGTTTGATATTAATCTGTTTTATGTACTAGGTAAGTAACTTATTATCTACACCCTCGGAAAACACAAATACTGTATACAGGGTTATTTTCGCCCCGTGTAATTTTCGTCCTTCTTCACTTAATTGCAAACAGCTTCGCCCCGTCTAAAATTCGCTCAGAAACACTTGTGTTTTAAGAGAGATAACTTGAGACATTGGAATTCGCGCAGTCTTAAATTCGCCCTCAGACAACGAGGGCGAAAGGGGCGAAAATAAAACAGGGGCGAATATTTCCCTGTTTACAGTATATTGAAAACCATGACGTAGAATTTCTAGAGGAAAGTATTTGTACCGTTGATCCATAGGAGTTAACCTCAATTGGCTATTTGAGATATAAAACATCTGAGTATTAAGGGGTTTGAACGATGATGACAGTCACATTTTATCTTTTAAAAAACAATTTCAAATATGTTATGACATTATCTATAGTTTGATTTGTCAATATACCTCAAGAGTGACCACGTATTATTGTAGACTATAACGATTACCTTTAGAAGCAGAGCTTTGTATAAAACTTGAGGTACTGTGAGCAAGCTCACAATTGATACCCCCCGCTAAGAAAAAAAAATCAAAACTCAAGGATTTTTCTATTATAGAAAATGATGGATGCTATCTTATTAACCGTCCATGGTTTATCATTATGGTACTCAACGATATCATTGCGGTTGACTGATGTTTTCTGTGGTTTATCACTGTGGTTCTCAATGATATCATTGTGGTTCACTGAGGTTCACCATGTATCATTGTGGTTCACTTAGGTAAATTGTTCATCCTTTTTGTTCACAGTTATATCATTGTGGTTCATTGATAAGGTTCACTATGTATCATTGTTGTTCACAATGATGTTATTGTGGTTCACCAATGTTCACTGTATATCATCGCGACTCACATTGTTATTATTGCGTTCACTGATGAGGTTTTCTGTGGTACAAATGTAATTGTAGTTCACTTTTGACTCAGAGTCGTATATTTGTCGAATTTGTCAAGCATCATTGTGGGTTATTACTGTGAGTTGATTGATCATTAGCTCTTATTGTGAACTTTCTTTGCATGCATGGTTTTTGATAATTTTCTAGGGAAGAACAGTTACACAAGAGTAATAGCTTCATCAAAAGTGCAAGGGTCAGATTGCGTACGTTCACGTATTCCTAGTGATAAAAAATCATTGATAATAGGATTCGAATGTCTTGGTTCTTATCTTTATATGCACTGTACTGATCACTAAGTATAATAGTGAAACAAAATGTCAAAATGTAGACCTTATACCTGCAGTACATATTTTCTATAGTCCAATTCAGTACGTGCCCATTAATATTATTAGTTCATGAAATAGACTGCTGAGTCTCGGGACTAAGATCTACAGTTCCCTTCTGATGAATTGACTCGTGGTTTTTCTAAATGACAGTAAACACTTTACAGTCGAAAACATATTTGGTCGAACTGGATCCAATAATAGTATATACTAGTAATCATATTATTATATTTAAACATCCGACTATAGTCTACCCACGTTACTGTAATTTCCACAACTAGTACTTGTTATACCTAATATTTCTATATATCAGAAATATCTTTGTGACCAAACTATATTATTTCACTAGAATGAAAAAAAAGACATTCTGTGGGATTCTGTTTCAAGACACTCCTCTATCGCTGATAAAGTCTACGGGACTTTGCATTGGTAACGATATGAATGCAGAGGGTAGACAATGTTTAAAAAATTGAGCGAGGTGTTTGGAGAACTGTATAAACCCCCCCCCCCCTGGAAAAAGTTTCTGGATCCGCGCATGTTAATGCGTATCTGTGTTCATCAAGGATCAAGGATTATGTACATGTATATATGTATATTAAAAGATTTCCCTATCCTGTAACGAGTGTCATGGTCTTTTCTTGTTCGGCTTGTAGCATAAAAAAAAACCCAAAGAAACCAAAAACAAAAAAAACCTTAAAAACAAAAATGGCGATTATACAGGTATTATAAAGTTGTGCATTTGGTTAACGATAGTTCCACGGATGTTCCGTACATTCATTTGTAAACGGGTGGGTGGGTAGGGGTTAATTTATTTGCTGTAGAAATAAATCGCACTATATTGCATGCAAATGTCATGAAGCATCAAAGAAAAGATGCATGGACCGCTATAGTGAATTTCGTATCATATCGGCCTCTGTTTTTGGTCGCAAAAAAACCCTGATTTGTTTCGGTTCCACATTGGTGTTCTACAATGTGGCCATATGTATCCTACCTTGTTAACACTCTTTGACACTAATTTAAAAATAAAAATGGAAGAATACAAATACAAGTTAAAAAAAACCCGAAAACTAAACAATAACAAAAGACAAAAAAGCTTTAAGTGATATCGACAAATTAAATTCAAATTTATTCTGTATGTAACATAATTACGATGTTTCACATTTTCTTCTTTTCAAAAATAAACTGTTGTACTTAATCTTCCTATATTCTTATTACAAAAGTCCATATATAGTTCTATACTGTCACATCTTTTTCCTAAAATAGATAAGTAACTTAGTTCACAAAGTTCAGAGAATATACGTTTCAAATGGGTTTGTTGTACAATGAAAACTTGCGCATGTGAAGACTCTGCAGGTGTAAATTTGCACGCCTTCTTCTCATGACCTCTGATTTGTTCACGTTATACTCGTCGCTGACCTCTACCCCCCTCCCCCTTATTACAAATGACCCTTGCTATCTATTTATAGTAGAACAATACTGTATCATAATATATATAGATTTGCATGCTGCCCGCTGAATTACATGTCAAAATACCTTAAGGATTTGAACACTGGACAGCCATATCACAATGAATGGAGTTTTTGCATTCCTGTTGGTTCAAACTACTTTGGTTTTTGTTCAAGCCGATTTTAAAGTTGGTAAGATTTAGATTTCATTTTTCTAAGCTAGATGCAAAAATTGGATGGAAAGAAAAAGTGCGCGGATACTGCAAAATACGGATCATTAATTTTGTTAACATATGATGAGACCAAATAATTATACAAATGTTAAACATGTGAAACATATTACGTGAATCAAACGCGTTATCAATTATCATTCATATTTAACCAAATGTTCCAAAAATAGAAGGTCATCCAAAGGAAATAATATCTCTTTCAAATACATGATTTAAGGAATAAGGAATTTTTGAACATTTTGGTCGGGGCGTGATCAAATCCAATGAAGCCCGAAGGACTTTATGATAGATTTGATCTCGCCGGCCCGACCGAAATTGTCACCTCATAATACTCAAAGAATGATTCCTTATTACTTATATATACATAATTTTCAGCAATTGTACAATTAGATATTTTAATATAATTGACTGTAATTGGATTGTATAGTACAAAATCGATACGTAGTGTTATCACAGGCAAAGACACTGAGAAATGAAAATATTTTAGTTTATTTTACATTTTATTTATAAGAAATTATCTTTCATTAGTTTGGTTGCGTAACTGAACTGAGGCAGATTTTACGTGTTCCGATTCTTGTATCATTCAGTTTCGTTGTAGAAGTCTTGGTCTACTCGTATATTTTAGTAGCTGTCAGATCTGCACAAATGCAAACTCGTTTGGCACATTCGTACAAATGAAAAAGTAAAATGGCCAAGTCCAGATTATATATCCTAAGTGTTTGATATTAATCTGTTTTATGTACTAGGTAAGTAACTTATTATCTACACCCTCGGAAAACACAAATACTGTATACAGGGTTATTTTCGCCCCGTGTAATTTTCGTCCTTCTTCACTTAATTGCAAACAGCTTCGCCCCGTCTAAAATTCGCTCAGAAACACTTGTGTTTTAAGAGAGATAATTTGAGACATTGGAATTCGCGCAGTCTTAAATTCGCCCTCAGACAACGAGGGTGAATTAAGGGGTGAAAATAAACCAGGGGCGAATATTTCCCTGTTTACAGTATATTCAAAACCATGACGTAGAATTTCTAGAGGAAAGTATTTGTACCGTTGATCCATAGGAGTTAACCTCAATTGGCTATTTGAGATATAAAACATCTGAGTATTAAGGGGTTTGAACGATGGTGGCAGTCACATTTTATCTTTTAAAAAACAATTTCAAATATGTTATGACATTATCTATAGTTTGATTTGTCAATATACCTCAATAGTGACCACGTATTATTGTAGACTATAACGATTACCTTTAGAAGCAGAGCTTTGTATAAAACTTGAGGTACTGTGAGCAAGCTCACAATTGATACCCCCCGCTAAGAAAAAAATCAAAACTCAAGTATTTTTCTATTATAGAAAATGATGGATGCTACATGTATCTTATTAACCGTCCATGGTTTATCATTGTGGTACTCAACGATATCATTGCGGTTGACTGATGTTTTCTGTGGTTTATCACTGTGGTTCTCAATGATATCATTGTGGTTCACTGAGGTTCACCGTGTATCATTGTGGTTCACTTAGGTAAATTGTTTATCCTTTTTGTTCACAGTTATATCATTGTGGTTCATTGATGGTTAACCAAATCCGACTTAAATTCGTCCTCAGACAACTAGGGCGAAAGGGGCGAAAATAAACCAGGGGCGAATATTTCCCTGTTTACAGTATTCAAAACCATGACGTAGAATTTCTACAGGAAAGTATTTGTACCGTTAATCCATAGGAGTTAAAGCAATATGAGCTGTATTTTTTAGAATTGTATTTTGCTGCAAAACCTGCTAGTATGCTAAGTCTGCATGTAACTTAAACTTTAAAACTTTAAAAATCATTAATTTTTATCAGAATTATTTTTTTCTTCTAAGGAATATATCGCAGTTGAATTTTTGTACAGGACGACAATTATTCAATTTTGCTTCAATTAAGGATTCTTAACGGCTTTTCCCACAAAAATAAGGCAAACATGAATTTAAAAACCATGACTTTTTTTGTCATTTTAGTAGAAAATCAACTTTTTCGTAAAAAAAAAAATCAGCATGAAAGTTGCAGCTTTAACGTCAATTGGATATTTGAGATATAAAAAATATGAGTGTTAAGGGCTTTGACCGCTTGTGACGCATTTTATCTTTTAAAAAACCCATTTCAAATATGCTTTGACATTACCTATAGTTTGCTGTGTCAATATACCTCAAGAGTGACCAGTTATTATGACCATGCGCGGATCCAGAAATCTTTTCCAAAGGGGGGGGGGGTCCGAAGAATAATTGGGTTTTCCAGGGGGGGGGGCGGTCCGAGGCATATTTGCGATAATTTTACTATGTAAATTTAATAAATTTTCATTTTCCAGGGGGTGGGGGGTCGG
Organism: Magallana ariakensis; assembly: GCA_020458035.1. Classification (NCBI taxonomy): domain Eukaryota; kingdom Metazoa; phylum Mollusca; class Bivalvia; order Ostreida; family Ostreidae; genus Magallana; species Magallana ariakensis. The sequence continues at coordinate 37,149,189 of CM035811.1, read as the reverse complement.
GACCCCTCCGACCCCCCCTCTAGATCCGCGCATGATAGACTATAAAGATTACCTTTAGAAGCAGAGCTTTGTATAAAAAAATTCCAGGGACATATTTATATCTAAAATTATATAAATGGATTTTTGTTTACTTGATACATGTTATACAGTATGACTAAAGAACTATTTTTTCAAGTTCTAAGGCATATTTATGATGAGTAATTTGTAGATTTCTCAGTCTGATTAGTAATATTTAGACTACTAGTATCTATAAAGGTCTTTTGGGTAATTTGTAGACTATCTAGATCTACTGGGTATTTAGCTTTCTCAGCATTATCGTACAGCCGACCAATCAATTGTTAACTAGGGTTGAGATCAGTATTTTGGCGCCATGCGATCTACACTTCTAGATTTCCACCCTCCTACATTTTGCTAAATTAATCATGATATTATTCTTTTGTGTCTTTTATACGCAGCATGCAAAGAGTTACTGAACTCGTCTGTTCACAGCCCCCTTTTCTGATAGGCATTACGCAAAGACACGCGCTCATAGTCCTATTTTACTGTATACGCATCATGCAAAGGCCGGAAAAATTATACTTGTCATATCTATATAATAAATATTGTTAGAACCATTTTGAAAAGAGCTTGAGAATTTGGTGGTATGTTACTTTCTACTCTGCTTATCAAAACAAGCTTTCAAATAATTGACCTCCTTTCTCCTAATTCGCTAAGAGAAGCTCATTTATATTCATAGACTGCCAAAATCGGAAAGTTGTTTGCCCAGATCTGCTCTGTTGTGTTAAATTAACCCTGTTTCAACGAAATGTACAACCCTGGATATAATCGGACGAGTGTCATTGCGTTCAGTATACCCATACTTATAAGCCAATCACTGGGCTGTAAACCATCATGATAAGTATAGACCCCGCCTTCATTAAATCGGAGTTTGTCACACACTGCCCAAAGTCCAAGCTCTTGTTAAATCGGTTCTATATTGTTTACATGTACATGTCCATGTACGCGTAGTAAATGTTGCATAAGGCATGTACATTCAAGCGCCACAATCGTGTTTAATAGGTCGACTTCAATCGCAACTTCTCGGGCCTTTCCGTCAGAGCTCGGAAAAACACATCAAATGTATTACCTAGGCGTCCATGACAGCCCCCCTTTTTACAAAACTTGATACAAGTACAATACATTTTACGTAACGATCTGTTAAAATGTGAGCTAGATTTCATTAAAGTCAATGATAAACCATAAAATATACCACAAAAGCGGCACATGAGGCTGTCTAGCCGATACTTATTTTAATGGGAAGCGAATCCATTTTGTATAAAATTCTAACATCCGGTGATGTTAATACATTCGAGGTGTTTTTCCGAGCTCTGCCGGAAAGGCCCGAGAAGTTGCGATTGAGGTCGACCTAAGGATTTTTATCGTCTTTACATAGTTTTTCTTGAGACGAGTGGGCTGTCAACAAACTATCCATCATATTTAAAACCTTGTTGCTTATAAACTTTTACTAGTATTAAGTTGAGATATATTACACATATCTTAAATATTTTCTTTATACAGAGCTCTTTTTCTCAAGGAGATGAATATAGTCAAAGTCTGGCCACTACATCTAGCCCTCTTAATACACACCATGCTAATTTAAGGACACGATTCTATACTTATCACGTCTATAATACCATATAGCTAATTGTTCAGGTATTTTGCTTCGTTTGTGCATGAACTGATTTGAAACTGTCTAAATCCAGAGATTTCTGGTTTAGTTTAAACGTATTATGCAATAGACGCGACTTTGAAATCATCATATCTATAATACCACATAATACCATATATAAATAAAAGTATGGGCCGCCTGTACAATTCAATGCCACAAAGATTTGATAAACCTTTAGGTTTTTATCGTCTGTACATGAACTGACTGGCCTCTTTTGGTCTTCGAGACGCGGCGTTGAATCTACTCTTATAGAACTGCGGTCCGAAAACATGGCGACCTTAAGGCTATGTAGCTTACTCTTAGTTCTTGGCTTCGCTCAGGCTTTATACAAAGCAGGTCAGTGCCTTAAAAAATATTAGACTTATAGACTTACCAATCTTTTAAGGTGCAAAATTTCCGAATAATTAGGATCCGGAGAGAGCATATGCTGGATAACGTGAGAAATAAATTTTATCATTATTACGCTAGATTGCTGTACTCAAAAAGGGTGTTTTAAGGATCACTGACCTTTTATCAAGACCAATAACTGTAATTTAGATTAAAAGCTCTTTTTAAAAAAAAATAAATATTAATTTTTGTGGTTAAAAAAGGCTATTTCTATCAAACGTTTGCCACAAGAATACGCTGAAATTATGTGCACTTTGAATACACACAAATATTTACTGTTTTTGAAAAACTTATCGCTACCGATTTGTTTGGGTAACAGGAATAATGTACCCATTGAAATAAGCAAAGGAATAGAAGTGAAACATAGGTACATGTAATTTAACGAATGCAAGCTATATCCTAAATTGCTAGGTCCTAGATCCAAATAATCTGCAATTGACCACAGGTGCTCGAGGACAGGACCAACCCCCAATCCCCCCCCCCATACCCCCACCCCCAAGTAGCTAGACCCCCGGGACTTTACTCATTTTTTCTTTAGATTATATTTTTATGACATATTTACAATCTAATGTATACATTCATTGAACAAAATTACTTAAAACAAACATTTTGAAAAAAAAAATCATAATTATCCCCTCTGTATATAATACAACAAGGTTGCTAACTTCTTCTGTCAGCCGAGAGGTACTGCATGCCGATGAATATTTGTTGAAATGTGCTGTATAATAAGACATTCATATAATTATACGTTTAATTTGACTATGGAATAAAATTGCAATGACCAATGCCGAATGAAACCACTCATACAATCCCCACATAGAGTCGACTCTATGCCCTTTCTAATTGTAAAAAACATTACCGCTATTTTATTCGTAAAATTATGAAACCAAATCATTTTTTTTTCACCAGAATGTGACCTAGTTCCGGCGGACTTCGTTTTCCTGTTGGATTCTTCCGGAAGTGAGACGGCCAAAGGCTTCAATACCCAGCTCGCTTTCATCTCTAACTTCACGTCTAATTTCGAGGTGGGAGCGGACAAAGCCCAGTTTGCCGCCGTGACGTTCTCTACCGCGGTCCACAAGAACTTTTACCTAAACGAGCACTCCACACAGGCCAGCGTCCTGGACGCCATCAGTAAGATTCAGTACACGGACGGAGAGACCTACACTGACCTGGGGCTAAATTATGTCCGAAATAATGTACTACAAGGTAATGCTAAATGCTAAAACCATTACAACAACAAATGTCATGCACTAGATGCGTTCATAGAACCATAAACGCAATAGCTCTATGAATTGATATTTGCAAAAAAGAAAAAAACAAAAAAGAAAAACGCAAGGTTAACGTAAGTTGAAGTAGTTCCTCTTGATTAGTAATCTTCTTCTTCTTCTTCTTCTTCTTCTTACTATTATTTCGTACATTTCTTTTCTCTTTTTCTTTTGGCATCCAGCCAGTCACGGCGCTCGTCCAAACGTTGCCAAATACGTCATCGTGCTGACAGACGGACGATCCAACGACAACTCAAAGACGGTTCAGGCTGCCATGAACCTCCATAGCGTCCCCAACGTGACGGTGATTGCTATCGGCATTGGTAACGCTATAGACATGAACGAACTTCACATCATCGCCACCGACAAGAACCACACTTTTGTGGTCAATAACTTCGACCTTCTCCACACACTGGAAGTGGAACTGGTGGATAAGACTTGTAGTCGTGAGTTATCTACCTTTGATTAGAAATCTTTTGCGTATATGTTAGTCACTTTTTGTTTTTCGAGATGATTTTGATTATTTGAGCATTTTTTTTTTCAATTTATGAATTTCATGCAAAGGAACAACGAAGCTATGTTGATTATAAAGTTAGTATTCAATTGTGGGGTTTCTTGGAATCATTGAATTTGGATTGCGAATTCTCCCATCATCAGACATTCAAAAGAGCAGACACTTTCTAAGTTGATTTGATAAAGTCATGATGGCGTTTATTTGTTTCAGTCTGTGGAGATTATCCGGCGGACATAGCGTTTCTCATTGATTCGTCCGGGAACGAGTCTGGATCACAGTTTGACAACGAACGCAATTTCGTTTCTATGGTGACCAACGAATTTGCCATCAACTATAACGACACGATGGTCGCTGTGTCTCAATTCGCAACCACATCACGAACTGAGATCTTCTTCAACCAGTACCCCGACAAAGAATCGCTTTTAAATGCGATAGCAAGAATCCATTGGATGAACGGTGAATCCAACACGCATACGGGATTGAACGAACTGGCGCACCGCGTTTTCCAAGTGAAGAATTACAACATTCATATCGGCCATCATGGTCACCAAACCGTGACGTATGGACCTCGTTCTGAATCCGCCAAAATCGCCATTGTTTTAACAGACGGTCGGTCTCTTGAGCCCGACCAGACCATAAGAGCAGCTCACCAACTCCACAATATGGGTGTGGAGGTGTTTGTTATCGGGATGGGACACTGGGTGGATGGGACAGAACTGCAGCAGATCGCCACAGATAGAGATCATGTGTACAGGATTTCGTCAACCAATGACCTAGCTTCTATTCATTCAAACATCGTAGACGCCATATGCAAATGTACGTCAATTCAGTTTTGCAGTTGTAACTCTTTTCTGGGTTTGATGTGTATTCACGAATTGCTTTTGCGTACGCATAATTTATTTTGTTGCAGTTATATCTCTTGTCGAAATTTCTCAGAACTGTACATGTATATCAATGGATTCAAAATTAATTTGCTATAATAGGGAAAAGTCTTTATTTGCGCTTAATATCTCGTTGAATTGTGAAATTTTTTTTTCCCCTTTTGCTTTTTAGTGAAAGTTCCTCCTCCTACAACAACTCCAATGCCAACGACCACCACAAGTAAGTTAATGGCCAACCCTTATAATGACGTCATTTTTACGTCACAATGATTTCACAGTTTTAACAATCTATACCGTTGTATCAGGTCTAAGTATTTCTTTGTTACCGTCTTTGTGAAACAAATTAAATTAGAAAATTATTTTTCCCAGAACGTTCAGTTTCATGCATTCCATCTTTTTTTTACATAGAACTTTAGCCTGCCCATTCAATGTGTTGAATTCTGTTCGTTTACGAATTTGGTTTCTATTATTTCAGCCCTTCCAACTACAACAGTTAAGCAAGGTAGTATAGTCTTACTGTAAAGCAACTTTATTTCGCGATTTTATTTCGAATTCGCGATTAATTGGAGATAATCTGGTTTAATGTGACAACGTATTTTTGCGATCAAGATGTAGATTATATGAAAAAAACATATCAGAGAGATTAGAGTACTGGTTTGCGGCGAGAAATATTCGCGACGACGAGGCTCCCGCGAAGTTCGCGAATATTTCTCGAACGCTAATGAAAGTTGTTTAATGGTAATTGAACATTTTGTAACAATTGAATTTTGCTTGTGATTGTTGAAACTGTTCTAATATTCCGGGAAACGATTCTCTATACAGTACCGACAAGTTATATCATATAATGAAGAATAGGCATGTTGAAATACGATGAAGCAAGCACATAATCCAATTTTTTGGTTATAGATAGTACATTGTATTTTAAAATGAAAGACCAATTGATTGATGTATTTTTAATATAATTTTTAGCATCTCTTCAGACACAGACTTGCAACACACGTTTTGCTTATCAAAGTGAAAAGCTAAACAAATCAGATTGAAAAACAAAGAAACAAAAACAATTCTTGGTTACAAAAAAAGTATTTTACATAATAAAAAATAAATAAGATAGTCAAGTAATTCATAAAATTTACAGATGTATTGGAAACAGAAGAAGACTTTTTCAGGAAAACAATAGAATTGGACGACAGAATTGCAATACATACGTCATGATCTTGTCAAAAAGATTAACATCGTTGTTCAGGATCAAGATTTCTCCTTCTCATTAAAAACACACGCGATAAGAGAAAATCTCATTGAAGCTTATGGAGACTTATTGGTCAACAAATTGCCCATCAAATCTGGTTTAGAATTGTAGATATGATTTTTTAACCGTCAACCATTTATTTAAGAAAAAAATTATTCCTATTTTACCTATATTTTTATACAAAGCTTTCATTCTTAAGAAGAAAACTGTCCACAACAATCCAGTCCCCTAAAGAATCAAGTTTTTGCATTCTCCTTTTTAAAACCCACAAACAATCACAGTAAACAGTTGTAATAAGAATAACTGACTGATCACTCCATTAAACGATTTTCCAAACACAATATCATCAAACTACCGAACCAAGCTCTGATCACCAATGCCTGACATTTTCTAAAAAAAAAAAAAAAAGCATATACCGAAAGTACTTATTTAACTTTTTCCTGTAGAGATCTGGGTAACTCTCAATGACATGCGCAATGAACATGAAATCATACAAAAGCTCCACTATGCAAAACACTGTTCTCCCACAAGATCTTTTAGATGCAATGGTTAGTAACAGCTTGCGCAACATCATATTGCTTAATTAGCCAAAACATTCCAAAAACTAGAACTACCATTCAACGCTCTTCTCCCAATGTTGTTCTTTTGATTTCCTGTTGTTGAATAGAAAGATAAAAAAAAGCATTCAACGCCCTTTTCAATGGTGGCATATTTCTGCCCCCTACATGCAAGTTAAATTATGTCCACATGCAAGAAAATTATGTCAACATGCAAGATAATTATGTCTGCATGCAAGTTACAAATCTTTAAATAGAACCTAATTTTCATATGGGTAAAATCTCTTACTTACGCCCGTTTTCTCAATTTTTATTTTTTTTTTCTGCTGTTGAATAGATATTTAAGGCTTAAAGTCTGAAATTCAGATTCATTTTTTTAATGTTTTGTTATGACATCAATATATAACAATACATTTATAACAAACAAAATATAACATAAACACAACTGCATACATTCAATATCACCAGGGTTCTCTTAATCCTGTTTCTTGTTTGATATAATGGTCATACACAATATCTATGGTCAAAAGCAACACCCACAAAAATAGGACATAAAGTCTTCAGGTAAACTGTCAAATATATTTATGAGTATTGGTTTTAAGAAAGAAAGAAAATTGCAGGTAAAATAAAATATGGTATTATACATGACCGTATCTAAATGACTCTCATTTCTTTGTTTTGTCTTGAAGCTTGTGGACAGAAACCAGCAGACATCGTGTTTCTACTGGATGCCTCTGAGAGTGAGTTAGCTGAAGGCTTTGCAAAAGAGATCCAGTTTGTCTACAACTTTGCCAGGAGGTTTCACATCGGACCACAGAACGTCCAGTTTAGTTCGGTCACATTCTCTAGTGTTGTTCGAAACGACTTCTTCCTAAACACGTACAACAACCGCCATGATGTCCTTAACGCTATACAGAAAATATCATACATGCAGGTATCGCTGATAAGGGATAAACTAGCTGAAAAATAAAACGCTTTCATCGACAACTAAGAACTTAGTATAATTAAGGCACCGTGAGAAAAGTTCCGAGAAAAAATTGTATATCGAAATCATTAGTCGGTGATTTCTATCTCAATTTAAGGAAGTTCATTAATTTTGTACAAGTACTAGTAAATAGAGAGGTTGATATTTTTGACGTGTACTGGTACGTGTAATTGTAGTGAAATACTTAAAAGATGATAAAATCTAGAAATGATACAAACACCAGAAATTGGGATGTATTACATTCTGTTTTAAGGGACTCGCCTACTACAAATACACACACCCATACACTTCAGAAATTCTAACCTCTCTATCATCAAAGATTTAAACACATTTGTATTGATAACGTATAGAACTTTTCAAATGCATGTCTCACTGATACGTAAAAACAGTTATTTATTAAAAATATATAGCATAGTTTGTTTTATTTCAAAAGGGAGGAACCAATACGTCATTTGGTCTCAAGTTTGTCCGCGAAAATAGCTTCACACCACAGCACGGCGCTCGAACAAACGCAACAAAGATTGTGATCGTAATCACGGACGGACAGTCGGCGGATCCTGCTGCCACAAAACACGAAGCGCAGCTGCTTCACAATCAGGGGGCCCAGGTGTACGCGGTCGGTGTGGGCTCTGATGTAAGTAAAATTTTTACTGTGGTTTCATCAATATTCGTTGAATATCAATTTTCGTGGATTTCATCGTTAAGTTGATCCACGAAATTATAAATATATTAATTGAAGTCCAATTCATATTAATATTTTGTTTTGATATGGTCATTTACCACGAATTATTAAATTGTGATTTTTACTTTATCAGCGAAAATTAGTACCTTTGAATATTAATAAAACCACAGTACTATGAAAAGTTACTGTGAACCATTTTAATTTTATCACTTTGACTTTGAAATTGACCAGTGCATGTTGATATCTTTTTTTGCGATCAAGGCTAGTTTACCATGTTTAACAAATACAGCAGATCACATAGAACACTTGGCATCATTTTATTGAAAATTTAACTTGAGAGCTGATATTGCTTTTCAACACCCGTTTCTAATTTCTGGTTTGTTCAGTCAGTTGATGTTCTATGACATTTCTTTAAGAGAAATTAATTGCTAACATGTGTCGCTTTAGGTTGACAGCAGCGAGTTGAAGGCTATTTCGTCCAGTGGGACACCGATCCTTGTCACTGATTTCTCATTGCTTCACGACATTCAGGCGTCCCTAGAAACCGCCGCATGTCACGGGGGAACGTAACTCATATTTGCCAATCACTTCTTCTGTTTTGTTTGTTATCATACTTTTAAATACATTTTCGAATCAGTGGTTCTTGCTGAGAATCTTTGTTTTGTCTTTACGAGGGTCAATCAAAATATACGAAGACAATGTGGCTGTCTACCATATATTTTTCATTAAAGTCATAACTAACAAATTAATTTATGCAACAATACTTATTTTATTGATATACGAAGTTTCATTCCATTTGATGAAAAGGTATTTTTGTTACCCGATTTTAAAATCAACATGTTTTGTCACCACGTCGCAGGGTAACGTTGTAAACATGACGTCAAGATGACGCAAGCACAGTTTATAGAAATATTCAATCTTTATATCACCCTGAGTCTTTTGTGCTTTTCACCATATAATTTAAATTGGCACTATATCACTTGACATCAAATTTGTTGACAATTGTTCGAAAATCATAAGTTAGTTCCTCGAAGTTTTCTTAATTTTTACCGCATGTCTCTTCTTTTACAGTAAGACAATCCCTGAATGTCAGATGACGTTGTTTATTTTTTGATCAAATATTTATAGATATTCTATTCTCTTTCGTAATGATTGATGTTCAAAATACATTTACCACAACCCCCACAAAATGTGTTAGAGTTTAACACAAATGTGCAAGTAATTTTTGACTTATTTTTTCCACCATTGAGCATTTTCACCGTTTTTATCGGCTTTTTCCCGAGTTAGATCCATACTGTTTATGCTTTTCGTTGCGCCGTGACGTCCGGCGACGTCAATGATTTGAGTCAATTTTAAAGAGGACTATATGTCTTTAGTTACTGATATCTGTTAAACAAATCTATATATCCCGTCATTATTTGGTACATCTAATACCATATCAATTTTTAATTATTGGTTTCAATATTAGCTGGTTTTAAGCCCAATTTATGGAGATATTACTTTCAACATAATATGGTTTATCGTTTAAGGAATACAAAGGTTGACATTGCGCCGTGACCTCATTTTTGCAGGATTAGATTCTAAATAATTCTTAGAAATGAAGGAATATATGAACTTTTTATATTTTAAATTGTTTGAAAAAGTTGCTAAATTATGTCTACTAAATTAAGTAATTATATGACGTCAAATAAAATAGCTATGCCAAAAGTCTTCGTATTTTTTTTATTAAACCTCGTACTTAATTTGAATGGTATATATATAATTGCAGGTTCTAAATGACCATTGCGTTTAAAGGGGCATGGTCACTTTTTTGTTCATTTTTTCTCTGTTTCAGTTTTTTACAATGCAAGTTCTTTATTAAGCTGATTTTATATACTTATTCTTTTAAACATAAATAGACAGCCCCTAGGTTTGTCACATTAAATTTAGTCTAAACTTGAATTTTACTTTTAATCATTCAAAATGTAAACAAAACATGACATAATATTTGTTTATATAAGAAATCTCTTTGACTGATGCTCAAATTTTGGAAGAATATTAAGATGCCTTACTGAAGCATTGTAAACATTAAAAACGGAGCAATAAATCTAACTTTGACTTAATTCTTGACCACGCCACTTTAACGTTAAAATGCATTGTTAAAATGTTGAAATGACATGTTAGTGTTAAAATGCACTATATGAGCATTTGTGCCAAACTATAAATTTACTTAAAATTATCACGAAAAATTCTTCTAATATGTCACGTTGAATTGTGTGCTAAGAATTTGTGAAATCAAGAATCAATCAAAATTTTAAGTGAAATAAATGTTATTTTGCATTTTGTGGGGACCTTATCAGACTCATTAAGAAATGTAAATTTAAAAAAAAAACATCGTTTAAAGGCCAAATCACTTGAAACACTTGAATGTTCATCAACATTCCTAATTTTAAAAAAAATCAAAGTTAATGTACTACTTTAAATCAACGATTTAAGTTTTGTTGAAATTAAAAATAAGTCGACTCTAATTTTTTTTAAATGGATAACTATAATCAATTGTCACCTTACAATGGACGACGTACTCGCCTTACCTAATTACTCCTAATGGTGACAGAAATCGAGGCAAATTAGATAAATCATTATGTATGCCACAGCCAGGTGTGCGTTCTAAAAATCAAGTTCTGCTACGCTCTGATTCATTCTTACATGCATGTACACACTGTAGTGGAGTTATACTAAGGTAAGTGCATGAGTACTCTGAACAAGAGTAAAAGAACAAAAGAAGAGGAATATTAACTGTTTTTGTTTCTTAAATGGTTTCCCACCACATTCCGGTTATCATTTCAAATAAGCCTGCCCTTCCTATTTGCTAATATTTGAAAACTATCATTTACAAAAATTTAGATTATCGGGAATAAAAATTTGTACATTACAATTAAGTGTCATGTACAAATCGATTCCCGATAATCTAAATTTTTGAAAAGGACAATACCACCATCGTGCAATGCCATGTAAACTGCATATCAGATTAAAAGGTGTGTCAACATATAGAGCGGGTATTTTTTTTCGGTGGAATAAAAAAAGAACCATGCTGTATTTATTTGTTCGATATTTAATCTTAATTAGTCTTTCGCAAATAGCAGTGTAAAATTGTACTTAATCTGATCATAATAACCATATATAATTTAACTCACCATAAAAAAAAAATTTATACCTACTTGTCATCATAGCTTTTCGTATGTGATATGCAACATTTTGATAGAAAAGTAAAGATTTTTAATTTTGTCTTATACTATTACATATTTGATTTGAAAAAAAAACCCACTACCGACAGATTAAAAATGAAGAAAAGTACAACGGAGTTTGAAAATACGTGTAAATAGTGGTACCAGTATGACCTGCGGGTATTAATCTTGATATAATACAAAGGGACAAGTAAGATATTTGATTATTTTATATATAAGGTCTGTCTAAATACAAATTTAAAGTAAACTGCAAACTTTGGAGAATTGATACAAATCGTAAAAACAGCATATTCTACACAAACGGCTTTATCTGTGTCAAAAACCTAATTCCATATCAACATTTATTTTGTTTAAAAATTGATAGCTAACAATAATCTAATGACTTTGAAATTAAAAAAATAATATTCTAAATATGATTTACCACTTCCTTCGGTATAGGGAACTCTTATCAGAGTAAGTGAAATCAAATGGATTAACTGTATACATAATTTTGAGAACTTTAAAAAAAAATATTACAAAACTCTGCGACAATGAGATCTACCTACACAGTCTAAAGATTGACACATTATATCAAGTGGGAATGCTAAGAAAAGGACATATTACATGTAGTCACATGTTTAATTTCCCTTTAAGGATGACGTTTACTCAGAATGAAAAAAAAATCCACTGGTGATAGTAAAAAAAACATTAATTGTATATTATAGACCTTTGATTGTAGTGTTATTTTTCAATTTCAAAAAGTAGGTAAATTACCTACATTTTGAGTTAATGACCATTAAATATTTTTTGAAAAATCAAGAAAAATCCAATAAGATTTTTCAATATGATTGTGATTTACTTAATTGTAAAAATATTAGAAATAATAAAACCCTTTAAAAAATGAAATACAGTCTATGAATGGTAGTGGAACTAAATAGATACAAAGCATTAAGATTTCAGCAGCAATTTTAATAAATATTCGAGTCCGAATTTCCTCTATCAGTTTTTAAATCTCTACCCATTTTTGATCCAATTTTACAAAAAATTGAATGATGATAATACAAAGACATTTATAGTATTGAACTACTTATATTGACCTTATTCTGTTGGCATAAAATTTGTATGAGGTCAATTATCAAAATTTTGAGATATGTTGTCTTTTATCGTTTTTAAGCGTTTTTCAATATTTTTGCAATTTGTGCCATTCGATTATTTTAATGAATAAGTGAAGTAAAACCAACAGAAAATATGCAAAATTATACAGACTAAAATATAACATCTTAACTTTTAATATCAGTGTACTGCCAAAAATAATTTAGCGGAAAAAAAAATCTGCAAAATTTAGTCCGAATTTCCTCTGTTTGGCTAAAAGTCAATTTTTGTTTGTACCTTATTCCATAATGAAGTAAAAATATCGAATGTTTTGTCAATAATAATTCATTTCATAAATACTTTTTGTGTTTAGAACAAATTTTACTCATCATATTGAACTTTATAACAATCCGAATTTGAGAACTCAAACCCTGAGTAAACAACACCCTTAAGCTAAATCTGTACCTCTCAGGGCACTGAAGGAATTTTGATTTGTACATTAAAGGTACAAACGAACCCTAATCCAATAGTATTAGATTGAATATAAAATATTGACCATATGATAATGTAAAACTAAGAAATAACCGTTAGAGTTTTCGTTATCATAAAAAGGTTGTAACACGTGTTAATGATAAAGAAATTTTAGACGTGGGACTATTTTACAAAATTGTATTTATTGAAAACTTTTTCCCGCTCAGCAGTTGGATAAAAATATAATATTGTTATTTAATGAAAATCCGTATTAAAATTACATTTGGATTCATATGAAGCATATGCTACTTAATTGAACATTGCTTGCTGATTTAATTCATTCAATGAATAACTTTTGTTTGTCATTTATTTATATATTACTCACTTTTTTTTATCCAAGCAGTAGTCGCTAAATAAGCGATGTTTAAGAATTTCTCAACGTTCACAGCGACGCCTGATTTCGATTGACAGCCAAGAGAGCCGTAAACAAAAGGAATAACATTTGATTGGCGCAGAACTTTTGATCAGCGAACGAAAAAGTGTGTTATGTTCAAATTAGTTTAGATCATATTCGTCCCCTCAACCCCCTTTAATTTTATTTAATATGAGCTTACTATTAGTTATACATTAAGACATTTTGCATATAAACAAAAATATGTCCACAGAAGAGTTACTGCTTACACTCGTTCCATAAACTTTTGATTAATTTTAAATGTTTTTTTCCTTCTCTTGTTTCTAAAACGAATAAAAAGCTCACGCTTATACAAATATGGTTTTAAATGCGAGCCCTTTTAATTTGGCATCGGCTCAGAAGATATTTTGAAGATAAAATAGATATCATCAAGTGTTGAAATTATCAGTTGTAGGCAAATTCAGCTACAATAGTTTTTTGCAATTCTTTTATTTTAAATTAATGTTAATTAAGTACAAACATATGCGTTATTTGAATTCAAACTGACCTGCTTAATCGCTTAATCTTAATTTCCTTGATGTGATGTTCGCAACTGCTCAGTGACAAGTTAGTTTGGTCATCAATTTAAAGAAATGAAGGTTTTACAGTGCTTTATAATGCCTTCGGAAAACACGGATTGCATCTTTTAAAATACACACAATCAATAATAAGATGTAGTATGTTTACCCGTATAATCAGCCAATAATTACCATTCGATGACTGCTACGAAACATTTTTTTTTTATTCAGGGTGATTTTGCATTTATGATTTACAGGCTTCTGTAGCAATGAACTCCACGACCAATATAATGGATAATATATAACGTGTTTCTTGTTTTAAACCAACTTAAAAAATAGACTTATCGACTTTTAAAATTAACAGTTTGATTTAAGCCGTGTTATGAAATGGGTTTTTTTCTCACTAAAACAACACAACATGATTAAAAACTCATTTTATTCAATAATAATCATTCTATGTTTCTATTTAGTCTGTCGTAATGCCATATCATGAAAACGTTTCAATACACATCAAATGAGACTCTGATTTTCTCTTCTTACTGATAGCATGGAATCTCTTTTTAGAAGAAAACAGATGATTATTATTTTGACAAAAATTCGTATTTAAATCTATAATCATGATTTATTGCTCACTTTAACATTTGATTAAATTGTTGCTTTCTTTCGTTTGTTTTTGATAACTTTAACAATGGTTTTTAAATGGGTTAGACAGCAATTCCATTTTTAAGTTTTTTAATGAGAGCTTTAGGATGTTTGTAAAATTTAATTTTACCAATAAAGAACATTAATAAACCTTGTTATGCAATATAAATATACGAAATACGAATCTTTAGTCATTGCTTCTGTCAACATGTTTTCTAGGATATCGATAATTTGAAAATCTTATCATCAGGTTATCAATCTATAATATAGCATAATTTTGATTGAAATATATGTCATTTTTATTCAAATGGATGGCAGTGATTTATCTGTATCTTACTTAAAACTACTCTGTTTAAATCATGGCCAACGATCTGAAAATCCTGCATCATCTGTTTTAAATGAATATTCATTTTGACTTTGCATTCTATCTTGTGTGAAAGAATGATAGGGCCAGTTGAATTAGTTCAAAGGTTCAAAGAAATAGGTTTTCTATTTAAAGACAAAAAATTCATTTCGGTCTTATCTCGTAGAAAATCAACAGTCATTATGAGGGTATTGGTAGTCGCGCTTCTGTTTGCCCTGAATGCCCATGCCCAAGTTGGCTACCGAAATCAATATATTGGTAAGTCGAAAAAACATTGCAGGATTCGTCTTAGACTTATATCCATAGATCATACTTGAAAATATCCGAAATGTTAACTGTGTCTTAAGTGCCAAAGGCATCTTTTGTTTTAAGATATAAGGTAAGTTTTGCGACTTGCATTGATTTTACGTTGTAATCTTTTACAACATCACTAAAACTGCATTCAATTTTGTTTATTTTAATAGTTTTTTTTACGATGTGTTTATTCTATAGATTAATTTTAAGTACATTAGCAAAGCATATTTTTCACAAATCTTTAATGATAGTTCTATTTAAAAATCATCAAAAAGAATGAAATTGAACGTTAGATAATTTTTATTAACTTTGTTTTATGAAATTTTTAACAGGTGATTTCGTTTAATCGCTGTCTAGGTGATTGTAGATTACGGGATATTATTACCTGAAACTTTTTAATTTTTTTTCTGTATGCCAAAATGTTTTAACGTTTTTCAATTCCAGGTACTGTAATTCAATTTTACATGTCAAGGTATTACATATCACCTATACCTTTAATGCAATGAGGAATAAACACTCGCGTGCAAATGGTTTTTGGAAATAAACTTCTCGATTATAACATTGCAGGTATTCTTGTTGAACTTTGTTATTTTACTCAGATTATCAAAGACCTCAACCACTCTCTAGAGACAACTTCTGTTTGGATGGAGGACCAATTTCGTTTCGACCTCGGACAGGAGCGTCCATACCAAACTGCTTACCTGCCCCTGGCCCAGTGACGAAGAGCAATGTTATAAGTAAGATAGAAATAATTGAAATCAGATAACTTATAGTTATTAGAAGGTAAGACATGTTCAACAACTCATTTAATAACAGTTTCATTCTTATAGAAGAGAATCTTAAACTATTTTGCCATACATTATATGTAAAAAATATATATGATCGGCCATATCACAAAATTCTTATTTTATTTGATGTCATGTTTTAAGAAAAAAATTAATCATATTTAACAATCGATAATAATTTTACTGTTAAGCTAAGAAGTAAAAAATAAAACTTGATATGTTCTTACCTCAATTCTTCGCATCTCTTATTAACTTATCAATAACAGGTTTAAAATTTTCTCATAAGGTCGAGATTTCATTACCATGATGTAGAGTTAAATTTTGTACGACGCTTTTATCTAAATGATATGGCAGTATCCATAGCAGCAGAAGAAAATCCGTTTTGAATTATTAAACGATAACTAATTCATCACATGTATTAAAAATGTTCCTATTTTAATTAGATATCAACATATTAAAATCCGTTCCATACCACTGTCCCGAAAAAGGCTATGTGTGTGGGTATTCCAGAGTTCCGATGGATACACAGGGGAACGTCCAAGTGAAATGCTGTACAGGTAAAAATGACGTCAGATGCATCTGTTTTTCCTGTCTCGGAAAAGACTTCATAATATCGATTACTTATATCAAAAATATAAAGGTTAACTTGAATGTAGTCACTACCTATTTTCATTGCAGAAATACTTACTTCTGATGATTTTATATTCATTGGCAGCATTGTTTAAGAACTAATCAACAGTCGCTAAATATTCTATTAAGTGATGTTTTTAATCGTTAAGAATTTCTCTAAGTTCACAGCGACGTCAAATTTCGATTGACAGCTAAGAGAGCCGTAAACAAAAGAGAGATAATGTCTGATTGGCGCAGAACTTTTGATCGGCCAATGAAAAAGTGGGTTATGTTCTAAGTAAGTTAGATCATATTAAGTAAAATTTACGAGATTAAGAAGGGGCTCGGTCGCTTCGCTCCCTCCGCCCCTTCTTAATTGCGTAAATCTTACTTAATATGATCTAACTATTGCTTAAAATTGATGTATGTATGATGTAACGTTTATTTATTTCTTCTTTATTTCCGCATTTACAGCTTTTGGTCTCACCTATGACGAAAAAGAATGCGTCCTCTATTTCCGGTTCGAGAGTTCTCAGCATCCATCATCAACGAGACCAGGCTACTTCTTAGTCGGGTCAACTCCATTTTTTATTCCGAAAAAGTAAATATTTGTTCTATTATGACCGTTCAACATCCTAAAATAATTGAATAAAACAGCGCTGATTTTTTTTTCCGATTGTGTAATAATTTGGATATTCTAGCATCAAATTAACTTTAAATTTATTAGATGAATATCATAGTAATGTACATGCTCTAAAACATTTATATCTAAATTGGATTGGAAACGTATTTTTAAAGAAGTTACATAAACCCCTTTCTGACAACCCATGAAACTCTCAATTTTAGGGTTTAAATTTAGGTGTTTTCATCAGTTAATATCCTGTAACATATTTGATATGTACATGTAGATCATATAATACTGAACCATAAAAATGTATGCCCCGGATTCAAATACAGTACCAATTTATCAAATGTTTCTTATTCTTTTCCAGCAACATTGGATTTTATAACAAAGAATGTCCTTTCCGCAAAGTGCAGCACTACCAGTAATGATACACGGGATCTGATAATCTGTTGCTAAATTAAATGGTCGTTAAAAAGCTGTGTTTGGATCCATGTCTTTTTTACGTTGACGATTTTTCCAGCTGTCAGTCAGACTTATAGACTTAATTATAAAACTATTAATATGATATTAATGGTTGTTATGACTTTAGATTATTACGGTTTACTGCTTATATAAAACTGCAACAAACAGGTAAAGTTTGAATTAAATATCCAGATGTTTTGTTTTCATTTAAATGAATATCAAATATCAATTTATAATACAGTAAGGGATTGAATTCATGCATTCATATGAAGTATAAATTTGCATTTAACTTTACGCTGCTTATAATGTTAGTTTTACAGTGTTTACGAAGTTACAAATTTATATGATGTAAACATTTAGACACATAATTTTTTAAAAATTGTTTTTTCGTTAAAATGAGTTTTCAAGAGTTTCAATTAAAAGTCGTCGCTGCAAACGCTTTCAATTGTTAAAAAATAGTGCCGGGTCAACTTTAAAAAAATTATCACAAGGCTTAGGTATTAAAGAAATAAGCTATACAAGGGATTTATTTTAAAATAATGCTGCTACTAATTATAGACACAACTTAGGTGTGAAGAATGCATACTAACCTAATATATTTTCCCTTGATGCAGTTTCGTAGAACTGCTAAAAAACTCGAATCACTAAACAAAGAAGACATTTATACTACTGTATAAAGTTAGATATTTACGTTTTATTTTCGTCCCTCTAGTCCTCATTGGCAGCGGCCGAATTTAATATTAGGCGAATTCCAATGCCTCAGATTATCTCTCTTTAAACTCAATAATGTCTGTACGAATTCAAGAAGGAGCGAAATTGTTTGCAAGTGTTGAAGGGGCAAAATTACATCATACGAAAATAAATTTGTATACAATATTCACTTACACCATGGTCAAAATGTATCCAAACACAGCCATACACAATCGACGTCATTTTTTAACCTTTTCATTTAAATTATGGAGACTTGAAGTCAGTCCCTTGGTAACAGATGGTAACGTTTACGTGATATTATTAGTTTCTTGAGATCATTTGGGTCTACAAATAAACATATGATGTTAATTATTTAAAAAAGATGTTGAATATGTTGCATACAAATTTTATTGAAATCCCTGGTTTTACGTATATTAAATTTTATGCAAATAACTGATACCGCCTAGATAATATTTTTAAAAAGTTAAATCTACTCTTATATGTGTTTAACCAGACAATTAAGCTAGTTATGTCTTTTTGTCTTTAAATCTAAGTTTTGTCCGACTTTCCGATAGCGATTCAGTAAAGGTATATGTCTTACAAAATATATCGCCATGTCTAGCTAGCTGAAGGATTGTTTCAATCAGTTTCATCCATGTCTTTGATTGAGAATTAGTAACAAAACCCGGTGTCCTTTTTTACGATTGAGAATTTCTCTACACATTTCATATTTGTTTGCTGTTTTTTCTTCTTTTCTTTATGATGGCACGGAATGTCCTGTTATCAGAAAACAAATAATTATCATTTTGAAAAAAAAAATATCTTCTTTTTTCCTGATTCATCTTATACTAAAACTTTAATTTTGATTGAAATATTGTTTTGTTTCCTTTTGTTTCCGATAACTTAAACAATGGTGTTTTAATGGTTGCTTGAAGATGTTTAATTTGTTGTTTTACGAATAAAAATTTAACTGTATAAAAAACCGTTTTATGCACTTGATATACAAACGACTACTATAACGTTCTTGCTATTGTCTACATGTTAAATTAGACCATAATAATATTTTTTCACAGGTTTATATCGATTATTTGAAATAGTTTTTATCATGAGGTTATCAAATTAAATTATTGCGTAATTTTAATTTTAGTTTGTTTCATTAATTATTTAAATGGATAAAAGTGATTTATCTAATAAAATATCTTACTTAAATACTAAGTAGAGTAATTCATCGCCCGAAGGTCAACGGCCTATTTTTCAAGAAAATTCACTTTTGAACCTGCATTCTTTCTTTGTGTGGAAGAGTGATTGGGGCAAGTGCAAATAAATTTGTCAAAGGTTGGAAAAATAGGTGTTCTGTTTAAAGACAATACAAAAAACGCATTTCGGTCTTACATCGTAAAAAAAGATACCTGTTCACCGTGTCGGTATCGATGATTGCGCTTCTGTTGGACCTTAGTGGTAATGCACAACTGGGTTCCCGAGATCAACATATTAGTAAGTAGAATATAATCCTTACAGGATTCGTCTTAGAAGTACAATGTATATTCATAGTTCATATTTAAAAATATCCGAACTGTGACTTTAGTGTCAATTACAATTTTCTTGTTTTAATTTAAAATATACAAGGTACTTGTAAGTTTTGCGACTTGCATTGATTTTAATCTTTAGCAATATCACTCAGCTTTTAAATATTTTTTTTATTATAGTAGGTTTTTTTTGTAGATGTGTCGTATTTATTATTTAAATTCATTTTTATTCATTCGCGAAATGTATTTTTCCCAGATCGTCAATCGAAAAAATAATCTTAACCAGTTCCACTGAAAAATCAAAAAAAAAAAAAAAAAAAAAAAAATGAAAGTTAGATCCTATTTGTTTAGTTGCTTTATGTATTTTAGAGTACTAGTTGCTAATTTGGTTTAATCGTGCCTAGTTACAAATGTAACTGTAGATTATTCACGAGAAATAACACACTGAAGTTATTAAAAACAATTTCTGTATGCCATAACATCATAACATTTTTAAATCCCCGGTTCTGTATTTAAATTTTATATGTCAATGTATCTTACAACATCTATACTTTTAAATATAAAAGCTGACCATTTGCACGATGCCAAAAAAAAAAAAAAAAAAGAAAAAAAAAAAGAAAAAAAAAAAAAAAAGAAAGAGGCGTGATAATGGTTCTTGAGAGTAAACTTGTTGATAAGTGTTTGTAGATATTGTTTAATAATTTAATTCTATATTGTTATTTTACTCAGATTATCAAATCTCTAGAGACATTTTCTGTTTGAATGGAGAACCAATTTCGTTTCGAACACGCCCATTCGAAATTGTAGGGACATAGACAATATTTGACCTAATTTTTTTTGGCAATTTTGTTTTTCATTTTTAATGTCCGAATGGTTGATATGGATGTTTTTAGTGGGTTATCAAAATTTGAAAGACAAATATTTAGCTGCTAGCAAGTTACATAGGTTAGAATTATTTGTAAACAAAACTCGATCCCTGTTATTGTTTGAAAATGAGTTGATTTGGAATATATTTCAATCTATTTTTGCTTATGGTTGTTGATAAAAGTATTTTTAAACACATTAGATAAGTTTATTTTGTTTGCCGCAATTTATTTTGTCAAAGAAATGGTATTTTCATTACTTGACAATATTTGTAAACAAACATAAGACTCGAGCTCTGTTTCCATGACAACGAATTATTTTCTTTGCATCTCGCTTGTAACTTTACATATAACATTCTTTTGGTGAATCATTCAAAATAAAAAAGCAAAGTATTTAAAGCATTAAAATAAAAAAAAAATTCCAATCGATTTAACATATCTCAAAATTCAAAGCCCTGCATTATTTATTAACAGTAATAATCAGTTCTTTCACAATTTTTTTTCATTGATGTCACGTTTTTAGAGAAAAAATCATATTCAACCATCGATAATAATTTTAGTTTTGAAATAAGGTAAAAACATCAAACATTTTTTTTTTATTTTTTTTTTACATTCTAAGGCTCTCTATTTTACATCTTGAATAATTGTTTTTAAATTTTCGAATGAGATCGTGACGAATTATCATGCAATACATTAAAAGTTTGATAATGGTCGTTATTTAAATTATGTGGCAATATTTCAAAGCTGCAGAAATATCTAACTTATAATTAAAAAGATAAGTTATACATTACATGATGTATAAACTAAATTATTTTATAATATACCATTAATATCTGCTCCACACTACTGTTCCGGAAGAGGCTATATATGTGAATATTCAAGTGGTCCGATCGATACAAAGGGGAAGTTTCAAATTAAGTGCTGGACAGGTAAATATGAAGTCATGGACACATATATAGCTACATCTGTGTTTCTTGTCTTGGAAACGTCTGAATAATATTGGTCAATTGTATCAAAAACCCAGGTTAACTACAATGTACTTATCTTCATTGCAAACATATTTAATTCTGATGCTGTTATTGGCAGTATTGTTAAAAAAATCAACTTTGATGAATGTGGAATATAGAGGTAAGGTTTTCCTTCCCTTTTCTTCCGTGTTTACAGCTTTTGGTGTCACCTATAAAAAAATAGAATGCATCCAAAATTACATTTCCCGAGGATACTCAGCATCCTTTACCAAACAAAACCCGGATACTTATTAATCGGTTTAATTCCATATTATCTTCCCAAAAGGTAAGTGTTTGCTTTTACTTGTAAGATTGTTTAATTCTAAAAAAAACGTAATGAGGAAAAAAGGTTTACCGTTTATTTATTCATCAGATTTTTAATGATTTGGATTTCAAATCTCTAATTAACGATAAAGTTTGTTTTATTAATATTATAGCAATGTACACGCTTTGAAAACATACTTTCTGAATTGGTTAAAGGTATTTTTAAGAATTTTCATAAGAAATTCCTTTTTAAAAACCATGAAACCCTCTATAAAAAGTTAAAAGGTATAGTTTACATTAAGGTGTGCCCACCAAATAATCTGATGTCTATTAAATATTTGCCATGTCAGTCATTAAAAATATTTAACCGTCAAAATGTATTAACCTGATACAGTAAATACTAAATATCAATTTTTCTAATTCTTTTCCAGCAAAATGGAATTCTTTTACAAAGAATGTCCTTTCCGCAAAGTGTTGTACTAACACTGATATAATGTTGCGAATGATGAATGGTCGTTAAAAAGCTGTTTTAAATGACGTTTTTATTTCGGCAATTTTCTGTTATCAGATTGATTTAATTACTTGATAATAAAATGTTGAACATGATATTAATTTTGATTATATATTTTACTGCTTACATAGAACTGCAACAATCGGGTATAAATAGAACTAAATATTTAGAAATGTTTTCATATTTATGAATATCGAATTTTAAATCAAATCAATTTGTAATATAATAAAGCATTGAAAGTATGCATCCCAGTATGTCATCTTTGCATTTAACTTTACGCTGCTTATAATGTTAGTTTTACAATTTTTACGAAATTTAAAATTTCTTTAATATACATGTAAGAACTAGGGCATGGAGGTGAAAAGGTGTTTTTTTTATTGTTTTGTTTTTATTGTTTTTCTTTTGGGTCAAAATATTCTTTTTTTATAGAGAATTGTTTCAATTACAACCTTTGTGCAGCACTAGCTTTGCAATGTTAAAAAAACATTGTAGCGTCGATTAATGCATTAATTACAACGTTAGGCATAGAAAAAAGTTATCCGCAGGTCATTAAGTTAAAACTGCTGCTTATTATGGGCACATATTAGAGATGATTAATGTAAAGCTTAATATATTTTCTTTAATGCATTTTCTTAGAGCTTCTCAATAAAAAAAACCTCAAATCACTAGACTAAGAATTATTTTAGACTCTTCGCTAACGGCATGGCTAAAATCTAAATATACATATATATAATTGATGACATTATTAAAGAATCTCATTTAAGTCTTAAAGCCTTTAAATCATTCACTTGGTGACTTTTGTTGACATATACGTGTTATTATTGGCTGTATGAGACTATGTGAGGTGCACAAATGAACAGATGAAGTAAAGTTTGGAAAAAAATAAAGTGGAAAAATTATATGATATTCCAAAATTTTAAAATAATCATTGGCCTTTCGGCAATACAAAAAAAATAAAGTTTTATGCTCAAACACGTATCTGATAACGCCTAGATAAATTTAGTTTTTCTAGACTCCAGTTTTCTCTTTGTATTTTAAACAGTCTCTAAACCTCAGTTCTATCCGACTTTAAGATAGCGATTCGGTTAATATATATGTCTTGCTTTCAATTAAAGTTATCTATCATTACAAAAGAAATGCATTCACCCTACTGCGAATTTCATTTTGAAATCAATATTGCTAAATGAGTGAAGTCTTTCATAAGCCAATGAAAAAAAAACCCAGGTTTTGTGTTATGATGTTTTTTTAGGATGCACATACATGTATTACTGAAGTTAACCCAGATTAAACTCACCCATCTTGCGGAAACGCGGTGAATCAGAAGCATTGATAGGCGCTTTTCTTAAACATAAAAACAACAATAATATTTTGCAAGAAGAAATGAAAGTTATAATATTAACATTTGTAAGATAACATGCATATATACATGTTCTTGGTCAAACTTGAATTGAGTTTCATTTAAGTTGAAACGATATCAAAACATGGCAGAACGAGTGCTAGTGATAAATGGTTTTCGTAGAGAGGAAAACTGTTCATTATTTCAGCAACAAACTTTATTTTAAAATGGTTTCATATTGCATAATTGTAATACATATGCTTTGAACGCTCAATAGGTAAAAGAAAGTGTGTGAAACAAAGTTTGTTGTAATTTCAACGATCGTCAATTGATTGAATAAATAAAAATATCGATATAGTCCAGAAAATTCAGAAAGTTAAGCGGTGAATATGAGTACAATGGCAAGAATTTACCAGCTAAATGTACAAAACATAAATCAGTTAGTTACAAACAACACAATAAAAGAAAAAATATTTAGTATAAGAAACGTTACAATAAGGTTACTAAAAATTGCATATGATGGCACATTAAAAGTGTTACATTGTTTCATATTAAGATGTACTTTATAGGTTAGTAAATCAAAATGATAAACTAGTATTGAATATAAAATGAAAGAAAACGTGCATTACAACAAAAGAGTAGATGACAAAACAGTATCTTTGTTTACTATTTTTTTCCCTACATAAATGAACGATTAAATACGATATATTTTTACTTTATACCCAGAAAACTCAAAAAGTACAGACGTTCGTTTGTTTGATATTTTAAAAGTATAATTTGGACTTCACCTGCTTTCGTGAGTTCAAATATTCTTAGATTGGGTTTCCTTTTATAAAATCATCTTTATGAAGTTATTATATTTGATTGTAAGATGCATAAAACAGTAGTTCTAAATATATGATAAAGCCAATTAATGGGTAAAGGTTACACACAAAATCAACAGCCGCAACATTCACGAATGATAATGAAAACACGTTTATCATTTCAAATTTTATCAAACTCAATGGTCATTTCTTTCTCTCGAGTAAATCGATCTAAGGCATTTTTCAAAAATATCGCAATGGTCTCGTTTTGTGTGCTTTGGTTTTCTACCCCTCGAGCATCAAGATTACCCCCGAATATAACACCAACGCCATGATATTTTCCATTTAGTATCGTCAAGACAATCGCGCCACTATCTCCATTCGTGGAGAAAGGCGTTCCCGAATCAACTGGTAAAATTGCCAACACGTCCCTACCAAATAGCTGAAAATGATCAATTTTTTCAATCAAGCCATATGTTTTTTGTGTTGCAGCTCCATATTTGAAAACTTTTCGGTAATGAAGGTTTTCGTTGGGAATTTCTTCGATTGTGATATCCTCGTTTAAGAATGTTTTTTGCAAAGAATTTATCATAGAGGAATCAATTTTGACTATTGATACATCATGAATACCCCCACCGGATTCTGGCCAAATACATTTACCGATTCTAACCCCAGTGGATGAACAAGCAATATCACCGCTACTGATGACATGCGCAGACGAAAGCGCCACTTTTTGAACTGAATCATTTTCGGACGTATTTTTTATTTCTCCGATAATTCCTAAAGTGCCCATTTTATCGTTTGTTTTGTTTCTTAAGAAACCTCCGCATTTTACTGTACATTGGGGTACCAAAACATGTTCTAATGATTTAAAATGAACTTGTCCTGTAAAATGCTCTTTTATGGAACTTTCAATCTTCATTCTCCTGTCATTTTCTTTCGTCAACTGTTCGTTTACATATATATGCAATTCGTTTCCAAAAAGCCTATAACCAACGACACCGTTTTCGCTCGATCTGTAAAATAAAAAGAATAACAAACTAAGCACAATATCCGATTAAATTAATCATATGTTATTTTTGGTTGAGATACGTACGCTTCAAGTATTTCTAAGCATTGCTTTGTCAGCGGTGATTTCACTGATGTGTTCCTTGATTGAAGCTTTTCAATGAGAGAATTTAAATTGCACTTAATTGCATAAATTTGCCGAGTAGATGTCCGTGTTTCCAAGTCTGATGAAAAAACTTCCAGATTTTTATTAAGAATTTCGTAAAATGCATCGTAGAACACCGTATTATCTGATGCTGGGGAGATGATATGGGCAGTGGGACAAAGTTTGTATCTTCTGCAACATTCAATAGCTTTATCTTTCTCCATATCTGAGATCGTCAGGAAAAAGACATTGGCATCTGAAGCTCCCCCAACGGCGTGCCGTATTGTTTTGACGCGTGCCTTTTAAAGATAAAAAAGAGAAGAAAAAAAAATTGATGCCAACCAGGGACAAACCTTGTTATGAATGTTTTATGGAAATACTTCCACTAAATATTTTCGCATATACTAAATTAAATAAATAATGTGGTATGAATACAAATGATCATTTTTATAACGAGAAACAACTTAAATTGTATATTTCATATATTGTCATACTGTATACAGGGAAATATTCGCCCTGGTTTTTTTTCCGCCCCTTTCGCCCTCGTTGTCAGAGGGCGAATTTAAGACTGGGCGAATTCTATGTTGCAAATAATATCTCTGTCAACACAACTGCATCTGGGCGAATTCAAGACGGGGCGAAACCGTTTGCAAGTATAAAAGGGCGAAAATTACACGGGGCGAAAAAAAACCCGGTATACAGTATATACACCAATTGATGTACATACTGTGTTCATTGTCTTCCAAAACTCCTCCGAAAAGTAAATTAAGCACACACTTTCTTTTTGGTCTTTTAGCACAGTTTCAGCTAAAAATGATAATATTTAACATTAGTTTGAAATAAGAAGAATATTTAGATAAATATAAACATTGGAATAGCATGAATCCATATATATTTTAAAGTTTTCAGGTCACCTTTGGGTGGGGGGATCCAATTTGCAATTGGATTGTGGCGTTTTTATAATTTATAGATCCCACCCTCTTTTGATGATTGGCATATCAGGGCCATACTCTTTTATATTTTTTTATGTAGGAGGTCAGATTCTTTATATTATGTTGCCAAATATATTGAAAATGTATCTGACCCCCTCAATATTTACAGATTTTTACATCTTTGTCATTTATTTGAATAAATGGCATATTTTCATCTTCAACTGTTATGTTTTTCTATTTGCATCAAAAAACCTAGTGCAGTCGTCTTGCCTCTTAATAACAAAGGAACATAAAAGTTTACAGGTCACAACTGTAAACTATTTCAATCATGATTCAAACTACAATGTTTTTAAAGATAAATGTTCCAATTATGCATTTACGGTAGGAACTTTTAATTTATATTACATACAGTTACTTTACGAAACACACCTCTTTTAAAGTTATATAAATAAAATCTATTTATAGTACTTTTGCACTATTAGGGAGTGTCATTTGGGTGAGTGAGACTGGTACATATATAAACTTTGGAACTGTGCATTTTCTTTCTCTTTTTTGAGTATTAATATTGTGTGATGTCATATTTCATCCTTTTTGGATATATATATATATATATATATATATATATATATATATATATATATATATATATATATATATATATATATATATATATTTAACAATTGATGAAAAATCTTAGTTTTTCTCGAATAAAGCTTTTTGTAACTAACACATTTTCTCCTGTTGATAAACATCGAATCCAAATCCCTTTAAACAGTCTTCTACGTTGTTTTCATCTTCTCCACATATTAGATGAAATATTTCTGTTGGTTTTCCTTCATCTTTCAAAATACATTTTTCTTTCGCTTCTTTCCAAAGAGTACTGGCTTTTTTGGTAACGTATCTAAATAAGTTGAGCTGTGGTGGACCGTATTCATATGTGATTTGGTAAATTTGTAAGCTGGACAAATTTGGTTTTCTTTGTAGAGGGCTGCATGAATAAAAACATTAAGCTACATATACGGATCCGCATTTTACGGTTTTGAATAATTGTACAAGTTTTACAAAATATTTTTCTGTCCATCAATATATTAAGAATGATTTGAATTGTCATACAACAATGTACACGTATTACAAAGTATAGTGCTGTTCAACATTTTATCAAGGATAATAGTTTTTATAAAACACACGAATCTTAGGAATGTAACTAAGACTGCATACAAGCTGTGTTGTTTTAAATGCAATCTAAGTCTTGGAATTGCAGGTCGTGTGGTGTTGGGTTTGAGTAATAACATTGAACGAAAATTCTAATTTTTTAAAATTCAAAACAAAAAGTAAAATATATATTAAAAACATGAAATCAATCTCTAGATCTGCAGTACGCATTCTCTCTCTAAAATATTATTTTCAGTGCATAGTCACGAAAAATGTTTGAATATGTTGTTTCTTGGAGGGGGCCACACCTGAAACTTGTTAACTGTAACTAAAAGTAGTCGAAATGGGAAAAAAAATTTCCGCATACTTACAACATGTTACCATTTTAAATCATATGAAGAAAATGTCTGAGGGGATGAAAACCCCCCACCCCCAAGAAAAGAAGGGCTATTCTTTTCCATGATCTCAGATCTAGAGTCTAACGAAAACATCTGTTGAAGTGAAAGGTAGCTAGAAAAGACATAGTTTTGGCAATAATTAAATTCTTTTTAAAAGTTCTGTTCATCTTAGTTTATCAACCTGCGCTTTCACATGTGAAAGTCTAGTACAGAAAAAGCAGAAAGAAAATGAAAGAAATGTGGCATACTCTAGCTGTAATCGGGACGACATAAAATATACCAAGTTATAAAACCAATTATGTTTTTCATTTGTAAGGTCTGAAATACATGAACGTTTCAAAATGTTGATTTACTTTTTTGTTATTGAACTGCTTATACGAGTAAGTTCATATGATCATACTCAAACCTGAAGTCTTAAACGGGCGTTCGTTTACATACGATTGCTTTCAATTAACAATCAAGTTTGCTATTGGTGTCATACTTTGAAAAAATATTCATAGAATGCGTTCTTTTTATTCTTAAGAATATTTATATTATAGGACTTTGGTTTTAGTTTGCTTAGGATCTTTGCAATGCTACTCACATCTAGTTAAATTCTGCTATATTCTGTGTATTGATTACCACACAAGAATATAAGATATTAGTATTTTTCAAACAAATACTTACATTTTTTTCAACAAATCCTGATATATTTAATAATGCTATAAACATGATGTACATTTTAACAACATGAGAAATTCGCATGATTAATCAAAGGAAGTTGTCATATTTATCAGAGAGAGAGAGAGAGAGAGAGAGAGAGAGAGAGAGAATGTATTTGTCTGAAATATACATTAGCTTGTTGTATACAGAAAATTGAAAACGAACATATTTGAAGCCCAAATAATTGCGCAGATAAGCAAGAAGCACATAAGAGAATAAGAATTTTTTTCATATTACTAGGCACAATATACTCTCACCTTTTACTCCTTCTAAGACGTTCGTGTGGAATGAAATGACTTTCTGATTCATTGGAAATATAAATGTTTTTAAATGTTTTAATTTATATTTTTATTATTATACGTACACAATCCATTAAATAAGAAAAAGCATGCTTTTTAATAGTGTATACTATGTTTAATATAAAAGAGCAATGATACCAAATATACCAAATACGTTATTAATTAAAGTAAAATTCATTCAATTAATGTTACGCTATACGTTTCCTAACCAAGCTCAAGTGGTCGTTTCGTCACAGTCTCTGCCATCAGTTTTTTCTAATCAGGATAATACTGATGTAAAAATATTTCTGAAAATTAGAAATTGAAAATACTAATAAAATTACCGATACATAACCTCTTGTTTATCTGAACTAATAGAACATTCAACGTTATATTGGATGAACATTGTAGAAGCTGTGCTAATGTTTCCTTTATATATATATATATATAAAGCCTGCGCTTTTCAAAAAATTCCCAATTATTGATAAATAGCAGTTGTAATAAACAATACGGAACGAGGATTACTTTCTATACTTGTTTTAAATGGGAAACCTTTATTTGACTGCCGTCACGAGAAAAGGGCCCTTGATGTCAAATTCCACAAACTCATTTTTTTTTTGTCAATTCGGATTACCCAGCACTTGTGAGTAAAAATAGAGCTCGTTTCAAAATACCGTTGATTTTCCCATTTGGTGGGAGTCAAAGTTTACGTCAACAGCTCGCTATACTCAGACGGCCGGTCGTTTCGCCAACATCAAAGAGATGCCGTCATGGCCAACAACGCTTGCGGTTGAAATAGTGTAATTGCATTACATTACTTTTATATACTAATATTTGAAATGATTCTTACGTTTGGAATGACTTTACTTAAATATATGTCAAGAGAGAGAGAGAGAGAGAGAGAGAGAGAGAGAGAGAGAGAGAGAGAGAGTATTGACCTCAAATTTTTACAATGCACTTTAAAAAAGGGTTTTGAATAGAGGAATGATTTAAGTATGAATTAGGTGATATTCAGAGCCAAATTTTCAAAAAAAGTTTCTTTTTTTTCGTTTAACAGCATGCCGAATATTTTATGTTGTTAATTATAGTTGCAGTCGATTGTGCTAATTAGACTGCACTATTTAGTATCGACATCTTTCTGGATTAATCCATGAGCCCCATTCAGGTCAGTGAACTACGCACTTGTGTGTAAGCTATGCTTTAATATCTTCGGTGATCAACAATTTTGACTGACCCTTGTCATAGTATGCCGAGTTTAGACATTTACCTATCGTGACTTGAATGAGAGAGATAGAGAGGAAAGAGAGATAAAGAATAACGACGTAAATGTATCGATAAAATTAAAAAATGTAAATAATCTGTGACCTACGTGGGAAAATCGACGGTATTTTGAAACGAGCTGTATACATGTACAAAGATTTAGAAGATCTTGCATTTCAAAGAATTTTATAATTTTAGTAAGATACTAGACTTTGACCCGTGCGTGCACGGGTTGAAATTGCATATGATATCGGAAATTTACGAAATAGATCCATCGACATACCGTATTGTTGACATTTACATAACCAAGCTTTAGGCCTTCAATAATGCTATTAATAATTTCACTACACTCTGCTTAGTTAGAATTAATCTAACTGTGTCTCGGGACAGACCTTCACCACAGTTAAAATGCCTCCCGTATACCCGTAATGTAGCAAAAAATTGCAGAATCGCTCCGAAACGATTTTGGAGAAAATTAATGAAGATGCATTGAAAATAACAGTCAAATTATTCATAACAAACCATTTTGAGGCTGTAAATATCTTTCATCTGAAAATTTAATTCATATTAATGAAGAATTCAACACTTTTTCACCAACTTTTTTTTCACACCATGTTGACATTCGAAACTCTCGGGATTTTTCATATTAAATGCACTGAGTTAGAGTTATCTCCCGTATTTTCTTTGATGAACAGAATATATAGCAAATTTCCAATGAAAATTTACACGTATTTGTATTATCGTTTCTGAGTTTATCCATGCGAATGTGATATTGTGGAAACATGAACTAAAGAGCCTTCCGTGATTAAGCGTGAATGTAATGCGCATGAGCAAGATTGTAAAATCCAAAAAATCCAGGTGATTTCCGGATTTTTTAAAGGAATTTTTGTTGATTATTAATAAGCGAAGCTTGATTGAGAAAAAATAAAAACAAATTGGTAATCTTCAAGTACCAGGAATGTTTAAAATATATAAAACAAAAGATAGTACTCCTATTTCTCGGTATTAAAGCCCAAAAATTCGAGTCTATTATTTTAATATAGTAGTATAGATGGCACCACTACTTTGACGTCATGTACTTAGCTGCTAGCTCGCTAATCGTTGAACAACCTAGAAACTACCTAGCCAATACAATCATTAATTTAAAAATAATAAAAATAATCCTCCATAAAAAAGAGAAACAAAAAAAAAAAAGAAGAAGCAACATTACAAAGAGAATATAGACATATTTCAATTAGAAAGTAGAAAGAAATAATGTTCAAGAAGTATTCTTGATGTGATCATAATCTTACTGAAACCAAATAAAGCCAATGACAGAAAAAGATAAAGTTGCATACTTGCAGTTGTTGCATGGTCCAGGGAAGGAAAGGTTTTTGCTCTCTCGAATCGATACAGCATTTAAATAGACAACGTAACGTGGTATGTTGACCTTTTAAAGCTGAGCGGATAAATGGAAGTATGCCAAATTTAAAATGATTTCGTTATCTTATTATCATCAACAGGTCGGGTACACTACCTTATGTAGATATCAATATTCACAATATTTGCGTCAAAAAATTCTCCATTCAAGTGAATGATTCGCAAAGCAAAATGGTCTACTATGTGTTTACGTTTCAACTGACACGTGTGGTTTTTGTATGTTTGAAACACAATATTTAATTGCTTGCCGGAAAAATTGTACAACTTGATTTTTACTTAAAAAGAAAAAAAATGAAAGACTACGTACCATATATTTTGTTTAATGCTCAATATTGAAATATACTGTTGTTTTAATTTATCGATTGCTGCTTTAAAAATCAATAAGTATCAAAAACTGGTTAACATACGTATCTAAATAAGTTGAGCTGTGTAATATTTTAACATATATTTGAACAACAGTTTGATTAAATTTCCTTGAATTAGACGGGACTTTAGGTTTCTATAGTTAAGCTAGGGGATAATTAAGGACAACGGACCCAATTCATTTCTACAGTAGTGATTTCCATGAAAATATAACATCAGTTAGAGTTACAAATGAAATTTGATATATAATAGGGGAAGTAGAGAGATATATTGATATCATACAGTCCAAACAAACAAATCAAGTAACAAACGCCAAAAAATTGAATGTTGGAAGAACATAAAAGAATCTGTAAATGACAAGGGAGGTGCCTGCCGGACTATTGAACAGG
This sequence comes from Magallana ariakensis, assembly GCA_020458035.1. NCBI lineage: Eukaryota > Metazoa > Mollusca > Bivalvia > Ostreida > Ostreidae > Magallana > Magallana ariakensis. Next base: position 37,116,399 of record CM035811.1, on the reverse strand, counting down.
TCAAGTAAAAATATCGTAAGGCCTGTTCAAACGCAAAGAGGGAGAGTGTGTCGCTAAAAGTACATAACAGAAGACCGGTGGGGGACCACCAAAAGCCCCCCCCCCCACCTTGGTACGGTGTCGCAGAAAATATTGGACCTGTACGAAGATTCCCCGAACTTTACCGGGTTTTTCGGTGGCGTGGAGGTTGGTGGGCTGGTAGTTACAGGTAAACACTGTTATTCATATTGTATGTATTTTTTAATGAGCTTATCTAGATACTGTTGTTTTTAAACGAGGAAAGGATTTTAAAAAATGTATTAATTCATACATGATTTTTTTTCAATTTATACTGTACTGTACATTTAATGTACTAGTGTATAATTGTAATAATCCACTAAGATTTCAGAAAGAAATTTCACTAAGATTTTATCAGAAATTAACAAAAAATAATTAACAGAGAGTGTTTATAGTATATGTTGCATAGTTTAATAGATGAATATTGAATATAAGTTAATAGTGTATGACGATATGTAAATTTTCACAGAACAAATTGTTTATACAATTTTTTTTTGTTTCAAGAGACAATTATTGAACTACCCCAAAACCAGCCAGGTAAGTATATTTTTGATACATATATATAATTTTAAAATAATGATAATTAATTCAGCAAAATAATTTTCAATTGTCTGTTTTATCTATCTGAACAGGGATAGCTGTAATATATGATGTGGAAGTGACAGAAAGAGGGGCCAGGATATATAAAAAATCACATTATCAGGTAGGGTTATCTTATCTCAAGTCAATTGTGTGTGTCTGTGTAAGTGCATATATATATATATATATAGAGAGAGAGAGAGAGAGAGAGAGAGAGAGAGAGAGAGAGAGAGAGAGAGAGAGAGAGAGAGAGAAAGAGAGAGGGAGAGAGAGAGAACGTACATTTCTTTCAACAAATGATTTTTAAAATTAAATAAATTTCATTTTAGATAAAGAGAGAATCGAAAGAAATGATGTGAAGAAAATGTATCTGATCTACAGAAACAAGTTCTTTAAGCAGACCTTTGCGGAATCGAAGAAGAGAATGAACTCATAAAACTGCAGAAAGAGAAAATGTCACTGGAAATTAAAAAACTGAAATATTAAGTTTCACTTTACAGTGTCTAATCAGAAAATTAGGCGTAGTTTTATAAAACACATTAAAAGTAGTTGTCAACTGGCGAATGTTATCATTTCTGGGCTGAACAGCGACTCCTGCCAAGTCATCTTCATCTCTACCAATGTCATTATCAAGTTCAGCCATTGGTTATTTTCTGCCCAAAGCTATATTATGCAACACAGCACAGGCCAATATGATTCTGCATTCTCTCTCCGGTTTACACTGAATATAATAAATACATTATGTCAACTTTTATTTACAGTTTAAAATTGTGAATTAATTATATACGGTAATTGCTTTTAAAATATCCATAATTCATTACAACATTACAGCTGTCATATTTAAAATTGTCGATACCTTGATTTCTCTTTGTTAGACCATTAAGCGTCTTTTCCACCACCCAAAAATATCGTTCAATTACTGCTCTTGTTCGTATATGAGCTGCATTGAAGATTTGTTGAGCTCTTGAAATGTATGTGTAGTATTTTACGTGTTTATGTAATTGCAATACCAAAGATTTTTTTTTCATAGAATTTGAAATCAAGTTTAGTTTTTGATATTTATTGAAACATTCTTTAATGAAAATTATATGTTTTATTGATGTTTAAAATTTAACATTTACTGATTAAATTGTTTTGAGGAAAAACTATGATTTTTGATTTCTCTCTTTCTCTCTCTCTCTCTCTCTCTCTCTCTCTCTCTCTCTCTCTCTCTCTCTCTCTCTCTCTCTCAGTTTGGCATTAAAGTGGATGTGAAAATGTGAAAACATTTATTTAAAAAAATGAGGGAATAGCGACACACTCTCCCCCTTCGCGTTTGAACAGGTCTTACGATATTTTTACTTGGCCTGTTCAATGGTCCGGCAGGCACCTCCCTTGTCATTTACAGATTCTTTTATGTTCTTCCAACATTCAATTTTTTGGCGTTTGTTACCTGATTTGTTTGTTTGGATTGTATGATATCAATATATCTCTCTACTTCCCCTATTATATATCAAATTTCATTTGTAACTCTAACTGAGGTAGCAAGGGACAGTTTCGGATAAAGTACCCGGTCAATATTTTTGTAAAATTGAGAGTTGCTTTACTTGAAGGCTTATGAGTGTTGCTAAAATTCATGAAATTATTTATAATGATTATCATTAGTTAGAGGGATGTCTCTTGTTGAAATTGACATGCAATATGTAGGCCCCATATTTTAGGTACATGAGAATCAGAAGTAAAATGCGAAACCGCGGCTATGACTGTTGTGTTGACTAAATAATATTTAAGAGCTAAAATTTTTTTTCGAAATTTTACGATAGATTGAATAGATAACTTTTTTACCTCCTTAAGTTCCTATTGCTGTAATATCCAGAACATCGATGTATACACTATAATATAAACGGCATGTATTATCAAAACATTTGTTTTCCTTTGAAAAGTAGTTATATACAGTCAGTTAATGCATGTCTTTCACAATGTTATGGTAATGCTATGGTATGCGATTTTAATGATATATTATGAGATTTCAATGCAATGCTATGATATTTGTATGCAATGCTATGAGAAATTGATATGAAGAGCTTAAAGATATGTTATGCTATGCTATGGTATGCTATGAGATTTGAACAAAAACGCCTCCATACACAGAAGAGTTCTAAACATTTCTAAGTATAATAATAAGAAGCAAAATATTATCACTAATCTACAATGAGAAGATTTATTCTTTAAAATAAAAGCATTTAAAACCGAGTTAAAACCATGCTGTATGATGTGCTAAGGTATTATATGACGAATTAGAACATATGAGACTGTATGCTATGGTATGAGATTCCAATGCTATGGTATGAGATTCCAATGCTATGGTATGAGATTCCAATGCTATGCTATGAAATTGCAATGCTATGCTATGCTATGGTGTATGTTGTAAAAGATATACTTGAACTAACTGTATATAATTTTTTATGGTTCAGTTGTACAACGTATATTGCATTTGTCATGTACATGTAATCAGGGAAATACATATGCATGTCTCAATCATATACAACTGAGCGTAACTTTCTAAACGAGTACATGCATTATACCCCAGAAGGAGTTAAGGAACATTCGAAACTAAATTACAGCTATATTGTACTGTTTTAAAAATATAAGATTTTATAACGGTTTCTTCATGCAGACCATTTCTACTGCGACTTTTTAAAATTTCTTTGAAAAAAATATAAGATTAGTAGCTTTTCAGTGTATTGTTTATAGCTCTGGGTGTCGACAGAGAAAGATTCTGCTATTTTGGGATCGAGAGTCTTTAGTTCCTCTGCTGTTATATTTTTAATAGTGTTAAATTGTAAAAATGTGATCAACTTCAATGTATGAAAGTGTGAAAGAAATACTGTTTAGGTAACATTTCTTTCCAGGTCTTCGTGTCATCTATGACGAATGTTTACGCTTTTTTGGGGTCGAGAGTTCAAACTTCAATTGCTAAAATAGTCTTAAAGAGAGATACTGTAAATCAAATACATCGCTAAATGTCTTGCATATATGTATAAGAATAGTCACATTCAGGAAAACGCGAATTCAAATCTACTCCTACTTGTTCAAGGAATATCTTCCGCCAAATATCGAGCACGCTAAATTTAATACGTTTACAGTAACTTCGATGTTAAATAACGTAACTGATCATTTCTACCTCCATGTTACAGCTGTTGGCCTGACTTACGACGAAAGAGAATGCGTCCGCTATTTCCGGGTTGCGAGTCCAATGTACCATTCACCAACAAAACCTGGATACTTCTTAGTCGGTTCAACGCTTCTGTTTTGTCCCAAAAAGTTAATATATTTTGTTACGTTATATAGATTAGGCGTTTATGACATCAGCAACAGTTTAAATTATTAACTTTGTGGCCATTTTGATTTTCATTTGTAGTATGCATTTTCATTAAGCAAATATGATAAGATCATCATTCTAATGGAGCGTATATGTTCACGTAATGGGAAAAAGGTACACCTATTTTAGTTACTTCCTCATAAGCTGTCTTCAAATTTAAATGCTTATACATTCTATTAATAAAGATTAAAACTCTTCACATATTTCATATATAACGTTGAATGGTTTCGTGATGACTTTTGTCTCTCTTTTTGTAGCAAAATTGGATTCTATAATAAAGAATGCCTTTTTCGGGATGTGCGCTACTAAAAACTGAGAGGATCCTGGAGACTTACAATGAAATGAAAAAAAAATAAACACCTTTTAAAAGGCCACTTTGGTATTTTCTGCGTCGATTTTTTCAGTTGTTTGGTGATGTTTTTTAAGAATTGATTCTTTGAGAATTATGAGATGGTCAAATACGGTCGGGCGTGATCAAATCCAATAAACCCGAAGGAATATTTCTAACTTATACTAATGAAATAATGAATATGAAATATTCAGCTATTGTACGATTAAATAATACAGGGACCTAGACACAATTTGAACTAAACATTTAAAACTTTTTATTTTTAATGTCTAAAATGCTTAGCATTTGTAGGTTTAATATTTCGCAAAATTTAAAAGTGAAAGTTTAATTTATTTCTTTTGTATAAAAAAAGCACAAGTCTTGTTATTGTTAACAAATACGCATTTTATTGATTTAAGTTTCAACCTGAATGTGCTTTCTTTTGTTAATAAAATTATTTATGAACACAATACATCAGTAATCTTGTTCGCCACGAGTCATTTTATCAAAGATTTTTTTTACTTTAATTCATTTGTAAACAAATATAAGACTTAATCTTTGTTTACATAACAATGATTTTTTTATCTTCTTCTCGCTTAAAACTTGATTTCTAACATTCAAATTTGGGTCAATCATTCAAAATTCACAAGTAAACTATTTTATATATACAATAAGAAGAGTATCTCCAATTGAGTCTAGGTCTCTTTAAGGTGGTATTGGACGCCTCCATGTTGTGACGTATTGTGTATCGAAATAAAACAATAAAATGAAGTGTAATTTACGTAGTTTATTTCCTAATATAGTCGCCTTACAGCACACATAACACATTAATTTAAAAATATATCGCCTTATAATCATTGACAATTGATATTGAGATTAATCAGATGTGAATATGAATGAGGTTTTGAAAACACCCTTCTATATTCAGAAATACATGTATAATATTTTTTTAAAACTTGATAAGCAACACAACGAATTTGTGATACAAGGTTTTAAAAAAGAATATTTTAAGATGTAACGATATGTTTAAGTTATCAAAAATTGATCAATTGCATACTTTATGAAGTTATCATAAAACCATTAGCTGATAAATGTGTTTTTTTTTGTTTTGTCAAACACAATTTAACACGTGAATATCATTATCTATGGGCATTCGTCGTTGACACAGGCTCTGCAATGGTCTGGTAATTTTGATTTAATGCCGGTAAAAGGAAACATAATTAAAGTTTACGTGTACTGGGTGACGTGCTCCACCGTTACAATCGTACTTTATGCATATGTCTACAAATATCAATTTAAAAAAATCATTAAGCTGCACATGCTATACTTAGCAATATCTTAAAACTATGTCTAATTATTTTCATATGAGCTGTCAATGACACATGCAGCCATTCCAGTATAGGTCAAATCATCACGTGATTAAAACTTACTACATGTGTAATTAAGTGTTACTATTGGCACGTGATGATGACACAACTGTGTTTATGCTGTCATTGTGGTGATGATGTCATTGTGCAGACGATGCTTATGAAGAAATCAGCTGTATATAAAATGTTTACGCAACAATAGTTGGTGAAAGCAAACCGAAGTAAAACAAATTAATGATATATCGATGTAATTTTGATTTTAATTCTTTAGGATTATTTTTTATAATCTGATTTGGTAATGTTGACGAAAGAAGGGAGCAGGGTATGAAATAAGGATAGATAGATAGATAGATAGATAGATAGATAGATAGATAGATAGATAGATAGATAGATAGATAGATAGATAGATAGATGATAGACTTTTCTTGTCTATTCCTATGCCCATGAAGAAGTATTTCAAAAACATAATTAAATTAATTTCATGCTTACATCATAAACCTGAGCCTTTTGTCAGATTAGGTTAAAAACATGATGAAACAAATGAGATTTTCAAAATTATGCTAAAATATTAATTAAGGTTTTCAAGGATGTAATATTAAGCATGATTTTCAAGGTAAGATTTGACAGGAATACGACACATATATGGAATCCTTGTAGTTTAACATAGTTAAATTATTTCAAGTTTTTTTTTCTTGCAGAGTCTTCATTTAAAGTTCCCTATAAGAACCATAAAACCTGTCAGGATATATAAAAAATGATGGCTAAAAACTTTCGCATGGGGTAATTCATTTGTAAATCAACGGTTTCTTACGGCCATTGTCTGAGTTTGTTAAAAGTCCTTTAATCAATTCTATAGATCTCTATATTTGACCAAAAAAAAAAATCCCACACAATCATTTCAACTACAACCTTTTTTAGCTCACATGAGCTGAAAGCTGAAGTGAGCATTTCTGATCACTTTTTATTTGTCTGTCCGTCTGTCTGTCTATCTGTATGTCCGTCTGTCTGTAAACTTTTCACATTTCTAACATCTTCTCCAGAACTACTGGGCCAATTTCAACCAAAATTGGCACAAAGCACCCTTAGTCGAAAGGGATTCAACACAGTGAAAATTGGGGACCAATAATTATGGAGATAATTAAGAATTATAGAAAATTTTTGAGACTTTTTTCTAAAGACCCATTTGTGCAGGAAAGCTGAATCTTATGTGGGAGGATTCCTCAGATAGGGTAGATTCAAGTTTGTTCAAATCATATTTCCCGGGAGTAGGATAAGGTCACAACGTGGGGAGGGGGGGGGGCAACAATTTAAATAGGAATGTAAAGAGAATATTTTTAATTTTTTTTTTTCTAAAAGACCATTTGCCTAGAAAAGCTGTAACTTTAGTGGAAGCAACCTCAAATAATGTAGATTCAAATTCGTTCAAATCAAAATCTTGGGAAGGGTGGGGATACATTTAGAATCCAATTTTCCAAATAAAAAGTTTAATTATTCACAAAAACTGAAAAGTTTTAATATATGGTCTTACTTACATGCAAGCACTTTGACATATTGCTGATTCTTTAAAAATGTTTACACTTTGGCCCCTTGACGATTCCTGGGCCTCACAAGGGGTTCAGAGTTTCATGTAGGTTTATATCAACATATAAACAATCGTTTATGATCTGTTGAAGGACTGCAATGCTCAATATGTGATATAATTATAAAATAATCCGGTTTGAAAAGGAACTTCAATATAAACATAAGAATATCCAGGGGGAAAATGGATTTTTATTTATACATGATCTACATGTATTATACTATATTGTCCAGATGTTGTCTTAAGTTTTAACAAGAATTAAGGGTTTTTCGACAGACCATTTTCTCTTTTTTATCTAGAATGTCAGAAAAAGTAATATTTAACTTGTTCCCCAAAATTCTTTGTTTAACCACTTGCATAAATAACAACTTATAAGGAATGCAACGTCAAAGAAAAAATAACTCCAAAAACCTATGAGTAGGTATACTTTTATTTTTTTTTTTAAATATTTTCAAAATTCATATCTTTCAGACTCAAAACTTGGTTTGATTGGTGTATTTCTTCTGTACATTCTTTGAACAAAGCGAGATATCTCTTTCTAAATAAAATTTGTAAGTTTATAACAGTTGCAATATTTAGCCTTTAAAACCTTTATGAGAAGTAAAAACGGCTCCTTGGACCATTATCTTTTATATTTTATTCAGTTTATTTTGAAATATAAACCCAACAGATAAAAAAATAAAATGGTTAAAGCTAAAGGGCTGTTTTCAATGCTGGTCCCAGCAGATCTCTTATTTTTACAAATCGTCTACCCAAAACCTTTTACAGTCCATGCATTAATATTGTGTGTTATTATAAAACTGAAATATTGTAATATTTACTTAAATACTTTCTGAGAAAACGAACGACACTCGATTTTAGTTTAACATTGAACCCTCTATAGACGATTTTTTATCGACTCATAAAACCGGAAGTACTCCATATTATTTTTTTTAAACTTAGAATGTATGTTAATCACTTAATATCTAGGCGTCTTATTAAAATGTTTAAGGTTATTTTAATTTTTTGTTCTTTCATCCTCTCAAAAAAGTGAGCAAAATATTGCGTTCAATTCAATTTTGAATATTTTCCTTGTGAAAACAGGAATGTCAAAACCTTTCATACTCGTGTTATTTGTAATTAATGTACGACTGTTTTATAACTGCTTCAATATTCCTTTCCGTTTTAAAAAATATCGATGACATAAATCATGTCGAGAATAATAATACGAAAACAATGGTCTTTTCAACCGAAAGTCAACAAGCCCTAATGATAAAACGTACATATGTTAACAATAATACATGTATAAGGTAACATTTTATTTGTTTACTATGCTTGTATTGATACAATAAAATAAAGCAACTAAGAAATAAATTATGTTTTGATAAAAAAAATTGTAACAACATGCATACAACATTTTAAAGAAATATACATGAACAATTTACCATCACCATTCACTATCTACAGAAAGACATTAAATAATTTTCATGTGATTTCAAAAGTAATTTCAAACATCGTCTGACCACATCCATTCCAATAAAAAAAAAATGGAAATATTCATTTGACCCGATCATCATTTTCTTTTGGGCTGACAAACTGAAAAAAATGAATGTGTGTTTTAATAAATCTAAGCGTCTTGAAAAAAGTTGATTTTTTGCATAAATGAAAAAATGACAATAACAAGCCGTCCATGTAATTTTTTTTTCCATTTCAGTGTTTACATGAAAAGAGGAACCATCACGCGTTAAAATGCATACCTGATAAATCATTCTTCGGTAAAATGGTAATGCCCATTGCTAATAGATCGTTGTGAATTTTCAATAATGTTTCGTCAGCAGGAGTTTTCGTTTGAAGCAGAACAACGTGGTGGGTCTCCACGCTAGGTACACAGCCACCATCTGTTGTGTTGTAGAAGTTTTTGTTGTCGACTTTCACAATCTGGTAAGGCTCTGTTGGCGAGTTCTTGTGCACCAGGTGTAAATCGCTCAGATGACCTGTACACAAATATGACCCACTGAATGCCTATATTTAAAACTACATACAGCTTACCTTAATGACGTAAACACATTTACTTTTATGTACAAATATATGGTAATTTAATCCTTCTATACAAATCATAGCTGAAATGACAACGAAAATGTATTACTTGGACAACTTTAATTGTAGTCGGCGAATGATTTAAATAAGCTCTCTTTAAAAATACGAGAAAAGCAACACAACTTAATTGTTGTTATTATTATTTTTGGTATGTTTGTTATATAACTCTGCAAAAAAAATTGATTGTTAATTGCTTTTTAATCTAAATTTTAATATTTCATTTTTTCATAGCTGATTTAATAAAAAAGATTCTGACATTTTGTAATCATTGTATCATCTACACCTTCATATTAAAATTCAAGGTTCGGTCAATAATTTGCAAATATCGGTCAACTGTAAGATTTCTTGCAGCAAATTAATTAACTTAAAACACAAACAAAACCACATCCAGTGCCGGTGCATTTACATAAATCAAGCAAGTTATTCTACATTGATTAATTAAACGCGTTTCCTCAAAAGATAGAATACATTTGTTTGAATAAATAATAAACATTCAAGAGTTACACCCGATGCAGAACAATCTACAAAAAAATAGCAAAGTTCTCATTTTCTTATTCTTTCGTTCTATACTTAATAAAAGGCTAAGAAATCTACCGTTATTTATTAAGGTATTGAGAGCTGCTTTTATTATCAAATATTATATCAATCTTGTTACCCCCCCCCCCCCCCCACCATTAGAAAGAATATTTTAAAAAATGCTCAAATGAATCTTCATACAACGACCTTTATTTTTTTAATACATACATGTATTGAGGTACTTTGTGAAAGTCTTAGGACGTGTAATGTCCATCTTTAGTTGAATTGGTCCCACCTGGTAGCAAGAAGTCCTGAATTGAAACATAATAAAAGATATTTAGTCCAAACGGTTTTATTAACTTTACAACTCGTTCTTTACCAATGATATAATGTATTAAATACTGAAACGGTAAGATTACTATTCAATGATCTCACAGAATTACTTGGTTTAATTTGATGATTTTTCTGAGACGGATACTTAACTTATGATTAAATACAATGGAAACTGTGATCGATAAATTTATTGCTAATTAAGATTCTTTCTATCGTGATGTCAATAATCATTATAATTGAAATTAGCATATGTAATACAAATAGTTCATCTTCAGTCATTATAGATAGACAATATACTTAAGTTTCTTCGATATTATTCGTGGGAAGCATTTTACGTGGATTAGGTGAAAATAACAGTCTCAAAGAAACGTATTTATGTGTGATCAATAATATTATCAAATAAATACAAAATGTTATCATTAAAAATAACAAACACTAACTGCCAACCATCTGCAAAATCCATATAACGAAATACATATTCAAAGCAGAGCAACACGGACTCTAAAAAAAAGGGGGGGGGGGGGTCAGGTGCCGTGTGCTCATTGTAAAGATAAGAAAATGTACTTCAATAAACGTTTTGATTTTATGTATAAATTTTAAAAATCTACGAAAATTGCTTTTCTGCATCTACATGTAACATGAAAAACAATTTCTTACCCGTTGTATCTCGTCTCAAACCTCTGCTTCGTTCCATCAGAGCTCACGACGTTGTCCATATATATGATTTTATCTTCAAATTCGGGCTGTCCCGTGAGGAAATGATACCAAAGCCCCTCACACTAAATTAAACACAAAGTAGTAATGTACATTACAAATTTAGTAATTCAATTTCGAAAGCGCAAGAATTCCTAAGGAATGTGCATCTTTGGACGTATTTTTATCTACATATTTTGCTGATTATTAAAAGTTGGGTTTTAAAAGTCGTCTAAAAAACAATCTCTTGGCGTTTGTTACGTCCAATCAACCATACACAGCAAATAAAAATAGTGATAAATATTTTAAGAGTATGATATTTTGTATTCACAAAAGTACAAGTTCAATTCGTACCTCACAAGTACACCAATAATTATTAGCATGCATTGTCCTTTTAATCTAATGCATGTATGATAGATAAAAAAATAACCTTTTACCTTTTATTGGTACTTGGTAGCAAATTATTCGTCATAACAGTATATGAAAATGAATAATTCGGATATAAAGAAGTTTAAAGTAAAGAAATAGATACTTTTTTACAGCATAACTTATACTATTTGAAAACGAAAAACTTTGATTACTGTTGATACCTTTTTAATTTCATAAGATTAAGTTTAAATTTTTTACACTAGAACATGGTACAAAGTATTATTTTCAGTAGGTATTTGTGGAAAAACATTATCACCATGTAATAAACAATTAGGGATTGCACTAACATAAAAGGATACACATTTTTTTTTAATTCATTATATGGTCATCAATAAATGATATTTTATCCAGCATTTTTATCAATACATTTAATGAATTTTGTCTTCGAAGAATTATATCTTTCACACAAGGTTATGAACAAAAAGACATTGAGATACCTGAAATACGAGTAAGGCTTCAATACATACCATTTGTACCAACACAACGTAGACAAAAAGCGTTGAGAATATCTTGCAGTGCATCATTGTTTCTTATTTCTTGATGCAAGAATAATCCGTGCAGTTGGTCACACGCTTGTGGTCTAGACAGTCCGCGTTCTAGATTGCAAATCTCGCCGCAGGTTTATATATATTCCTACGTAACATCCCACAGGTGTCAACCGGGAATAACTTTGGATAAAAGAAAGAAGTTCCTGTATATACAAACAAAAAACCCCACACATATCACAGTAAAATTGGTCTTTGTGGGGAGGGTGCGATAAATAGGTCTTCGAATACGTAAATGTCCAATTATAGAAGTCCAGGTGTATTGGGTTGCAGGTTAGGTTATATATTTTTTTTTCTTTTTGATATATGTACTTGTTACAGGTGTAAAATTGCTTGTCATCAAGATAATATGACATGCCTTTTTGATAGTGAAGGACATTTTGTGGTTTTCAATAGGACAACTATTTACAAGAAGCTCCAAAGACATTAGGGGAAAAAATACAAATTACATAACATTTTCAGTATTATGTCAAAAGTGTAAATGAAGTATTGGTTATGTATTCAGAACAAGCGAGATTTAATTGATGTAATTCTTTTTTTTAGGTTAATAAAACTAAGAGATGTATTTCAAATATTTTATTGTAATACACAAATAAATTTTAAATGAAATGTATAGTTAACAGTGTCGTTCAATCATTGTTTCTATAACCATGGGTCAACAACGATTTTCTAGTTCACAGTATACAGTATTATACTTAGAGAGTAACATTGCAAAATACCTCTCCAAATTACTTATTTTAGGGGGTCATGTGAAACATACCTTTTTTTACATTGTCTAGTGTATTTGTATGTTATAACACTACAAATCAATTTTATATTGTATAGTCCAATAAATGCATAGTGACTACTTTTAATTAATAATCGTACAATTACTGAAAATTACATAAATATGATAAGTAAGGAATCATTCTATGAACATAATAAGGTGTGTCAAATCTATTATAAAGCCCTTCGGGCTTCATTGGAGTTGTCATCCCCGACCGCATTTGATCACCTCATAATAAACAAAGAATGATTCGTTATTCATTTAGTATTTAAAGTACTAGATATACAATTAATAGATTGGTACACGTAAACACCCTTGAGTATTACCGTCACATACAGATTCTGACTCTTATATCAAACAGTTGATGTTAAAAGACGAAATTTCACCAGGTTCGTTTTTTTTTAAGCAAAAAAAAAACATAGTTCAAGAAACTAGAGGCCCATTCCAAAGTTAATTCGGTATTGCAATACTAACTAAGATCTTATGCAATAATTTGAATTAAAGTAGCACGTTTTCATTAATATTTTCAAACATATTTGCATTCAAGGAAATACTGAAGAAAAAAATATATTCTAATTTTGTTCACAAATGTACATTTTATACTTTTGTAAGATTAATTTAACATGAAATTTAAATAAAGTTTCAAATATTGACAGACAAGGGAAGTTTTTTTTTATCGTAGTAGAAAATAATATTGAAAAAAAAATTAGCATTACTGATTACCACTGTAACAGTAAGACAGGGACAAAAATATTGCCCACCGTTTCGTCGGAAATTGTCATCACTCTGAAGCTCATATAATCAATGTTGTCATTTACCACAGTCAAATTTGAAATACTCTATACACAGTTAATTTCTCCCAGAGTTATTTTCGTCCTTCTTCACTTGCAAATGGTTTCGTCCCATATTTATTTCACATAGACAAAGAGAGATTTTTTGATAAATTGGAATTCGTTCAGTTTTAAAATTCATCTGCAGACAATGAGATTGAAAGTGGTCAAATTAAAATAGAGAAGAGTATTTCCCTTTGAATAGAAGTATTTACTGGAGATTTACTTTCAACGTAGTTTCTGAGTCAATGTTCTCTTTTATCTCTCAAACTCTGCAAAATAATCAATTGCCTAGGGACAGAATTTTGCCTAATACAATTAATTTAATAACTTTTCTCATTTTGAAAGAAAAAAAAGGTCAATATTTGTTAAGACTCTATGGTTTTGTGCGTCTACTGTTGGATGTCAAAACGGTGTTTCTGCTATTTATAACTATTTGGTATTATAACATGAAAACGTGTCTAAAGAGAGAAAACTTAAGCTTCAGTTTTAACTTGGCATAACTGTATACTAGACATTTGCTATTGTTTGCATCCAAAAGAATATTTAAACATTTCTTTTTTTATTTTTGAGAGTTTTAATTTGAAAGCTTAAAATGAGTTAAAATGCTCCTATAATAATATAGATATTTGTTTTTAAACAGATTAAAATGCGTATAAAAAGCTAAAGTGAGCTCTCTCTCTCTCTCTCTCTCTCTCTCTCTCTCTCTCTCTCTCTCTCTCATAAAAGATTATAAATGTTGCCATTTGATTACTATTCTCTGCCTTTTCACATGTCACTTGAACATAATTTACAATAATGAACAAAACCTGATTGGTTTGCTAATACATGTTTTAAATGCAAGAATAACCTTCTGAAAAAAAAACAACCATTCTAATATAAAGATAAAAGACCAGCTGAAAATCGCAGACAGACGTAAAAGGAAATTTAACAGATGGTGCACTAATAATAATCAAAAGATTTTCCTTGATGTAAATATAAAGATAAAAACGTACAAAACTGTACTTTTATATCCAAAGCCTTGGCATTTTGAACTTTATTTAATATTCAATGTAAAAAAAAACTTTTTTACGTTGCATTTTTATTATTAATTGTGACAAAATACATGTGTCAAGAATTGAACCATGATGATAATTTAAAATCAAATGGAAAAACCCCCCACTAAATAGCGATCATTTAAATATCTGAGAGAGAGAGAGAGAGAGAGAGAGAGAGAGAGAGAGAGAGAGAGAGAGAGAGATTAGTGAACAAACATATAATATATCTATTTTACAGTATTATAAGTACGATATTTCTTCTTTACACGTCTCAGGTTTGGCTTCAAATGAAACAGGACATACTATTACTATTTTATCTTCTATCATTATGGTTTTTTATTGGTGTGTTCATGTTGAGATAGCGATTTGTCGTCAGTTAAAAGCAAGTTTTAAATTCTGGTAAAAGATCATAATCACCGGGTAAAATCTAAACTTCTGCGAACCAGTCATCACTTATCTACTGTGATCTTTTCTTAAGGACCAAATTGGCAATATACTTTTGGAATGACTTCAGTAAAACTGAAATTATACTTTTTTTATATGAAAAAGCACTTCTGTGCATGTTTATTTTACTAAAATCGCCACAATGTCGTAAGGCCAATGCATACATCTTAAGACTGAAATATTTTTTTTAGTGTTTTTACATGCAAAGACTCTCATCAGAGTTTTCAGTATATATGGGTTAAGCATTTTGACAAGTCAATTAAAATAAACTTATATGATGTCTTTATATCGTGACAGTAAACATAAACAATGAGTGGTGTAACAATTAGTGTTACGGAAAATAACAGAATATTGTGTTCCTGTTTTGTATGACATAAAAAATTGCTAACGAGTTTCATGCAAATATTTGGTCTAAATTTGTGATTTTCCAATCATGAACATGTGAAATTAAAATTCTCGCATTTTTTTTGTATTTTTTTTTTTTTTTTTTGTAATTTATTATATACGTTAAGGTCTCAGGATGCATAAATAAGAACAGAAACAAAATTTAAAAGATTATATATATATATATATATATATATATATATATATATATATATATATATTTTTTTTTTTTTTTTTTTCTATTCTACCCTGTCTCCGATAGATGTTTCATATAACAAAACATATCTCATCATAACAAAAAAGATCTTGATTGCCTTGTTCAAAACAAATTTACACTACTTTTAACAACATTATAAGGTCGATGCCATGTCAGAAAGTACGATACAATTTATTGATTGCTTATATCGTTTTTCCATTATTATGAAACCTGCATTTAATATTTAACAGTGTATATAAGTTAAGCCATTTTTTTTTACTGATTTGATTAGTTTTAATAAAGAAAAAAAAAAGAAATTTTAAAAAAGTTAAAAGTTAAAAGATAAGATGTGTGATTCTTTAAGAATTAAAAAATAGTTTAAATAAAAAGGAATATAATATAATAATATTAGGTTGAGTTGATTGGTAATTTAGGAATGTGGTATAATTATTTAAGATTTAGTTGAGTTGATTTTGGTAATTTGGTAATGTGGTTAGCCTTCTAAAAAACAACATATTTTTGGTGGGTTTTTTTTTTGTATATGTTGGCTAACTTCCAACAAAACTGTTTACAGCTACGTTTTTTGCCGCCATTATACACTTGCAAACGGTTTTGTCACGTATTGAATTCACCCAGACACCGTGAGAAATAGATACTCTTTTTAATTAAACTATTTTTTTTTAAATTGTGTTTGATTTGCCCACTGGTAAAAAATGGCAAGGGGACGTAAATAAAACAACAGAGAACTTGCCTGTAAACAGTATATGTGTAGATTTGCTTTGAAATCATCTAATTTACCCAAGCTATTTTAAATTTGCCCCAGACAGGGTTTTAATATTTTTTTCGTTCATGAAATATATGTTATCTTTAAAATATTCGACTTTTTGTACGAAAAAAATTATGAAAGATGTGCACTTTTAACGTTCTGCTTGTATACTTTGGTATGTATAATCGTGTCGTTGGTATGCAGGGGAAGGGGGGGGGTGGTATAGGATCAAAAATAAATAAAGTAAGCCGAAAACAATTAAAGTCATCAAATTAAATATCAAACTGAAATTTTATTTCATTTAATCATAGAAATTGTCGTATTTTTTTTCTTATCGCTATCTCGATTTTAGATTTTGATAACGTACAGTTTTTTTTATCGTTCTAGACAGAGAAGCACATCGTTTGCAAAATACTTTTCAAAGAATGGTTTTCCGATTCAAAAGATTACTAGCAGCTCATAAATCTTAAGATTATTCAGGTGCAGTAAATCGTTTGCATATCTTTTGCATGGCCTTTCCCATCACATTCTTCACTGGCGTCGGCGTGGATGTTTGGTTTTGCACATCATGAGTGACAATTCCTGTTATTGGTCATTGACGGCTATTAATACAGAGGACAACTGCCAATCAAAAACTCTAATTACCCTGCATTGTGTAATTGTTATTGTGTTGGTTTTGAAAATTAGCAAACAAAATGCATGCATTTGTTACATTTGGGAAACATCAGAGTGCTGAAATTGGAACTGCGCCAAGTTCAATTACACTGAGCACAATAGAGATTTCTACAAACTTCTAAGTAAACTAAATTCAAAATTGTCTCAACTCACAAGATGAAACTGTGCCATTCAGTCAATTGAAAGGTGACTGAAAGGAGACTGAATGTCATATTTGTGCCATTCAGTTACCTTTCCAGAACTTTCAGTTATCATTTAAATGGCAGAACTTCATCCTGTGACTATTGCTGTTTTCCCCCTTTTTTTAGACCATAACGTTGATATATGGCCCGGAAAGAGAAATAATCACCGAACTCAATGAACAAGAGGAATATTGTTGAAGATAGTTAGTTAAATAGCAAAAGTTAATGAAATATCCGGTTATTGAAATGGTGAAAATGGCGGACGGGTGGATGGACGGCTGCCAAAAAGGTACCCTTATTTTACGGATAACTCCTGCTAGAGTTTTCAAGAAGTTGTTATTTTTTTGCAGATCGACTGCACATATGTCAGAGGTGTTCATATTGAAGGAATTTCATTTCTCATATTTTTTTTTTTAAAAACCAGCTGTTGAACTTCGTCATTTTTGGGCAAAATATTGCATATAGGGTATCCCTATTATACAGATAACTTCTACATTTATTAAGATAGGAAATGTTTTTCCTTCAGATCATTTGCACGTATATAAGAGGAGTGCATATTGCTAGGATTTGATTTCTGATAATTTATGAGAAAAAAATACAAGTTGTTTAACTTGGTTGTTTTTTCGTGCAGGCAAAAATATTGCATAGAGAGTAACCCTTTTCTCAGGATAGGTAATGTTCATCAATTCAGGGTTGACAAATTAATTATGGATACTGTTCACATAAAAGAAAAACCCGGTTTGCTGTCACATTGACAACCTTTCCCTTGTTATTTGATTTTTTTAACAAATTAATATAAGTATATTAAAGGGACTTAGACACGATTTGAGCTCAAAATTTTCAAATTTTATTTTTTCATTTTTAGTATCTAGAATGGTCAATATGGGCATGTTAAAGGATTTGTTAAAATTCTGAAGTCAAATATTGAGTTACAAGCAAGATACAGAGTACGAAATTCTTTGTTATGTAAACAAAGCTCGGGTCTTGTTATTGTTTATATATGTGTGGAATTGGTATGAGTTTCAAACTAATGCTGCTTTTTTGTTAATAATATAATTTATGAACACATTGAATCAGTTTATCTTATTTGGCACGAGTTATTTTGTCAAAGAAATGGTAATTTCTGTACTTTGCATTATTTGTAAACAAATATAAGACTCGAGCTTTGTTTACATAACAATGACTTCTTACGTCTGTATCTTGCTTGTAACTTGATTTCTAACATTCAAATTTTTGTCAATCATTCAAAATGTACATATCAAGTAAACAATTTTAAACATAAAAAATAAAATTTTGATATCAAATCGTGTCTAGGTCCCTTTAAATTGAGTGTTATCATGCAAGGAAAACCACATTACTTAATTAATATGTAGCTAATTAACGTAAGGTCTTAGCTCACCTGAGCTGAAAGCTCAAGTGAGCTTTTTCTGATCACTTTTTGTCCGGTGTCTGTCTGTCTGTCCGTTTGTAAACTTTTTTATCTATTTTTTATTTTTTTCTCCAGAACCACAGGGCCAATTTCAACCAAACTTGACACAATTCATTGGGTAAGGGAATTCAAATCTGTTAAAATGAAGGTCCAGGCCAGGGGGTGTACAAATTTTACATAGGAATATATAATGTTAATCTTCAAACTCTTCGTCTCAGAAATCAATCAGCAAGGAAAGCTGAAACTTGTATGGAAGCATCCTCAGGTAGGGTAAATTCAAGTTTGTTCAAATTATGATCCCCGGGGGTAGGGTTGGGCAACAAAGGGGGAGAGTCAGGGGATATATAGAGTAAATCTTTTAAAATCTTATTTTCAGAAACCATTCAGCAAGAAAACCTTAATCTTCTGGGAAGCATCCTCAGGAAGGATTGATTCAAGTTTGATCAAATCATAATCCCAGGGGAAGGGATGGCGCCACAATTGGAGGTTAATTTATTTAACATAGGAATATATATAATGTAAATCTTTGAAAATTCTTATCTAAGAAATCGATTTGCCAGAAAAACTGAAAACTGTGTGGAAGTATCCTCAGGTAGTGTTGATTCAAGTTGGTCATGTAATAGTTCCCAGGGGTACGGTTAGACCTCAATTGGAGGTCAATATTTTACATAGGAATATATAATGTAAATCTTTAAAAATCTCGATCAATGAAACCTATTGGCCAAAAAAGCTAAAACTTGTGTTGATTAGCATCCTCTGGTAAGGGAGATTCAAGTTTGTTGAAACCATGATCCCTTAGGTAGGGTTGGGCCACAATGGGGGGGGGGGCAAATTTTCACCTAGGAATATGGTGAGAGAAATCGTTAAAAATCGTTCTCTAAAACCCCTTTGTCTAGAAAAGCTGTAACTTCAATAAACGCAACCTGAGATAATGTAGATTAAAATTCGTTAAAATCATAAGACATGTAAAGCTGATTTCATTGTATGTAAATAAAGTTTCATAAAGGACCACTTTTGTATATAACAAAAGAATTGACCTATAGGGAAGATCAAATCCCAGAAGAAAAAGAAAACAATTTTAAAAATGAAAGCTATTTTCTAATTTTTTTTATTTTTCGAATTTTTATTTAGAACCTATAGCTAGCATATTGCGCTTGTAATTTTTAAATTATTCTTCAAAGTTGGCTAAAACATCATTTTTGTACGTAGTAAAACGGTCTTCTTCTGCATGAATTTTGGCCTAGTAATCTATCAGGGCAGGCCTGTTCCTAAAACAAACTTAGATATTTTGATAGGTTTTGATCAAAGGAATAAACTACAACAAATATAAAACTTATATGTATCTAAGTGGTTGATATATACATGTACACCTGTAAAGTTTGAATAGTTCAGTTGGTTTAACCACTGTCACTTACAGCATATCTTAATGGGTTTTTTTTTCTTTTTGCCTCCTGGTTCGATTCCACATGTTGTCACGTTGTTTTTCTTTTTTTTTTAAATTATTGGTTTGTAGAAACATAATTTTATTTTTTATACAGGATTTTGCATTTTGTATTTTACTTCAGTTTTCTTCCTTTAATGCACGCTTGCTTTTCAAATCGAAGACATTTCTGAGAAAGTATGCACTTAACTGATAGCAATCAATTGTAACTATATCTTAGTGTAACCACGCTTTGATTGAGGACAGGAATAATTCACTATGTGTTGAAATTCACTCGATACAAGTGCCACGTTAAAAAATCATGCCAAGCAAAACCTGTTGCGTTTGCCTTTCAAGAACATTTATAGGAAATGGTACAATTGTGGGAGATATACTGCAAAGTAGATGCAGTTCGTTCTTTGCAAAGAATGTGTGTATTGGTGACATTTTATGCCAAAAATGCAAGAGGGAGGTTTATAGATTAGACAACATAGGTTGGGCAGTTAGAGTTTTCCACCCCCTTGCCATCGTGGCATCAGGTATGTCCACTCATACAGAGGATGCAGCTGTTAATACGGCAAAGAGTTCAGTTGAATGTTTAGTAAACGGTTGTGTTCGAACGTCCCATTAAAATCCTTCTACATCTTCTTAGATCACTCTTTCTGTTATATCTGTCGGAAAGACTATGGCGACGTGCATTATTGGTGGCAAAAAATCAAAAGGTTTGCGACCTTTAAATCGCGTCACGCGAGACTTTTGATAGTCGCTAATATGTCACTGGTTGTAAATAAACGCATATAAAGAACATATAGCGTATTATAAAAGTAAACTGAAAATGAAATATAAAGATATTAAAGTAAAGGAGCGTCCATAACTAACACTGCTCGGACAACGACTATGAAACCTTTTTTTAAATCATTTTACATTATGAGAACTAGAACTTATGACTTAACCGTGCATGGCCTAAATCAAGAAGTGGAACGGAAATCAATATGCTTTTTGTAAATTCAGAAAATAATACCGGCCAAATAGGTTATTCATTTGACAAGTGATCCTTGTGTATTTCATTTGATTCATAAAACTCCTAATTCTTTTTTCAACATTTACACTATTCGTATTTTGTGGTTTCAAACAATATGCACTCTATATGAGATTAACAAAAGTTTTAACTTTGAGTTAAATACAACCGTAATTGAAGATTTCAATGACTAAGAAATAGGTCACAAGAAATATATGCATGCACCTGTCATTCTCGCTGCTTACATAAAAAAATTAGTCCATATAGGTAAATCATTTTCGTGGCCTTTCTTCGACAATTTTTTTTGTGTGTTCCGTACAGGTGCGTAGTGAAGTAGTTCCATATCGATTGAAGAAAAGGAGGGGGTGGAGGAAAAGCGGTATATTTAAAGGATAAGCCTCTTGTGATTCGTCAAATGGTAATGCTTTAATTAATCTTTATTGCTTGTTTGACATGGTGAACCTATGAAGAAATGAACAATTTTTGGCGGTTTAATTCTTAAAATAAGCATTGGTAGTAAAAACAAAACGCTGAACATTAAATTTATTTAAAAAGTTGATTTTTATAAATAATTAAATCATATGAAAACATCGTAATCATATGCTTGAAGCAGGTTGGTTAGTTTTGTATCTGTTTAATGATCATTCCACGCATTGCAGGTGTTATATGCTTTTTTGTACTAAGAAACCTATTATTGAAAACCTTAACCTTCTCCTATGCTTATTAATTTGATGTACAATTATAGAACGGTTCAGAGTGTGAATCTATTAAGATCAATTCTAAGTAATTATCAAAAGCTATTATCCTCATATTTTATAATTTGATACAGTATGGTAATACAGATGCAAGACAACAAAATGCGGTTGCTATATGGAGCGTTTGCCATGGTACCAGAAACATACGATTGAAAAAATGGCCATTGCAAGCTATTTTTAAGACAAATTGTAGGTGAATACAACAGTTTCAGCCTTAAAAACTATTCATATAAAATATATTGTGAATTTTTTCTATTTATTATTTTTTTTTTTTTGGTAAATAATAATTCCAGGGAAACTAAAACATCTCTAAAATAATATTTTTTCCATTTTTTTAAGATTTGTATCTTTTAAATCTTCTGTTATGACAATGCAAGAAAGAAAACATATATAAAAATTGAAACCTTTTGATTTAGTAAGAAGCCACAAAATTACAAAAACCTGCAAATTTTGAGGGTTTTTTGTGTTTTTTAAAGAATTATTTACACACGAAACACAATACTTCAAAAAAACTATTTGATTGAAATGACCAAACAAGTTCTCAAGTTTAAGCAACATTAATTTAGCAGCATTTTTGCAAAAAACAAAAATGAATTTCTTTTTCAGTATTCTTGAATAATTTGATTTTTACAGTATATAACATTTT
Organism: Magallana ariakensis; assembly: GCA_020458035.1. Taxonomy (NCBI): domain Eukaryota; kingdom Metazoa; phylum Mollusca; class Bivalvia; order Ostreida; family Ostreidae; genus Magallana; species Magallana ariakensis. Next base: position 37,093,988 of record CM035811.1, on the reverse strand, counting down.
TGCTGGGTGTTTTACCAAAGATTTTGAATAATCATGATTTTTGCAATAAATTATATTACTTAGTTTTTCTCAATAAGGCTTAGCCATAAACATTAAGTCCCCACATTTTTTTTTATCCTCTTCGCTCCTCTACAAGAGATTGGAAATCTTTGTTGGACGTGTTTAGCGTAACATTTACTGTAAACCAAGTTTTATTCGCGGCGACTTTATTTCGCAATATTCTTCCGATAAACTGGTCCGCGACGACTAATGTTCGCGACCAAGCCTTATCCAGACTCGTATATTGTTATAACAACCATATGACAGACTGGCTCGCGGCGTGAAATATTCGCGAAGACGAGGCTCTCGCAAACCTCACGAAAATTTCTCGCACGCGAATAAAATTAGGTTTACAGTAATTGCTTACAAAAGTTATAAGTATATGTTGTCTATTATAGACAAGAAGAAACATTCATTACCATTCCTTTAACTCTCAAAACCTCAAGGATAAAGTTATATATCATCAAATTGAATTTGCATGTTGGATGAGGACCGGTCCTATGATTGAGATATACATATAATTTTACTTTAAAATATATAATGTAAAAATTAATTTAAATGTAATCAAAGTAATATATTTTTGTTTAAAATTTGAAGACTGGTGACTTATTCTCTTCATTATAATAAAGTTTTTCTTTCTATTAGTTATGAGGCAAATTTAACCAACACGCAGCACAAAAATATGACGACATAGAAGTAAAAATTTCATCAGCTTTAAATTGAGAAAGATTTCATAAAATACCAAACATTGCAAACATGAAACATCAAACCATATCCAAATTGTATCTGATGAAATTGTAAAATATGTTATACAGAGACGAGTTCATCAATTTTTTTTACAGCATTTAGTTTGTTAATACAAATTTTATATATTTGTTTTTACACACACTTAATTCGTTATAAAACAGAATTTTAAACAAATTAATTTTAATTTTAATTCGTCATAATATTTTAGAGAGTTCGTTATATCAATTTCAATAATAACAAAAAAAGGTCCGAAATTGACTCCAGTTACAAAACGAAATTATGCAATATATGATTAATTTCAATTGACATTAGGGAAGAAGAAATATGAAATCTTACATAATGTTTGTCATTTTTTATTGACCAAAACATCAAACTTAGTAGTAAATGCAAAATAAATTTCAATAAAATATATAAACTATCATTACATAATAAAATACCGTGATTTCCGTGATTAAAGACCTATATATGTTTACCTGTATGCAACAAAGTGTTCAATATAATTACTTAATTATTCACCTGAATCAGCTTTACTTAACTTTGGTATGAACTTTATGCTTTGATTCTTAGAATCAAAACTAGGTCCGACAGTCTATAATAACAGATTAAGGCTATAGGTAAAAGGTTGGTATCTATAAGTGACATTGGAGTTGACAAAAAAATTTACGATTCCACGAAACGAAAATTGATTTATGACGAAATTTGATTTTATATGTCAAGGACTTTAAGGCAGCTGCATACGACCGGTACGCTGTTCATAGTAGATGCGTTCTTAAAATTCCAAAAAAATACTTTCTGAAAATGTTTTTATAAGTTGTTATATTGACGTTGCTATTGACATGTATCTCATTTTGTGGCTAGGGTTATTTATAAGGTTTTTTATCTGCGTTTAATGTATCTATCTAGAAAGCAGCTGTGCAAAAATGGTCAATGACATATTTTAAAAGTGCGTTGAAACATTTCGGGATTTTTATTAGATTCTTAAGATTTACCTTAAAGTTTTATATATGATAATTTTGGCAATTAACAGTTCATTTGTAAAGAAAAAGTCCAAATATTGTAAGGGAAAAAAATCAAACTCTTTATCTTAAAAAGATTAATAAAACTTAAATTGGATGTAGTAATCTTAAAATTACAAACGTCAAAGTTTAAATGATCATCAAATTTATTAACAATTTTAAAACATCGGGTCCTACAAGAACATTTTTTTTATTATTTGTCTTGAGACAAATTTATTTTATTTATGTCGCTTTCAATTTCTTGTCATCATAGTCACCACTATTAGACCATAATCTACCTTAATCTCACTCAACTGAATTTTCTAAACACCTTCTGAAACAAACCGTCATTTCAAAACTTTGGTTTTTAAGATATTTCAAATTTATGTTACTGACTGTTACATGTTCCAAAACTGATTATTTTCAAATGAATTTATTACAAAACAATAAAGGAATGCATCTTTCTCTCTCTCTCTCTCTCTCTCTCTCTCTCTCTCTCTCTCTCTCTCTCTCTCTCTCTCTCTCTCTCTCTCGTGTATGCCATTAGACATATTATGTGTACCTACAGTATATCACATTATAGGGAAATTTGAAATAGTTGCATGTTTGCATGGTAGGCATTTTAAAAGAAGATAATTATTTAGTATTGCATCCAAGATAAACGTATGTCTGTGATATTCAAAACGCCATTTTCTTACTTTTTAATTTTGCATTAAAAAAAAATTAATGCGCCCCCCCCCCCCCACACACACACAACGTAGTTAAAAGAAAGCACATATGCTATGGTTCTGCATATGTTCCATTCACAATACGAGGTAAAGTCCTGGGCGAAGAAAATAACGAACTTCTACAACCTTTAAAATTCTAAAATTTTTGTTTTTAGGATCGGACCCACGATTTACGTTCTCGCGAGATCCAGAGAGGATAAAAGAGGGGTATGTAGTTCGTTAATGATCAAATTAAATCATTAAAGAAAGGACATTGCCATCCAATGCAACTTTATATCATTAATGAATACTTTTCATTAGAGGTTATATGAAGCACACAGCTGATTTAATTCATTGCTGTGCTTGTCTAAGTTCCGATTTAAAATAAATTCAAATATTTTTTTTAATGTGATTGAATACTGCTAATAATTTTAAAATATGGTTTAATTTATTGATTTGAACATATTTTTATTGTACAAATATACAATTGGGATTGGGCACAAGTTCCATAACTTAGACCGCCCTCTCCCAATACAAAGATATAATACAATATATGTGTACACAACATAAATAAAGGTCAGTGGATAGAATGGCGGTATACATATATGCAATTGACATGTATATAATTTTCAACGGTGTACTGAGAGTTTTAGGATCAGTTAAATCTTTCAGTGTTTTTAATATAATTATTAACTAATGTAAATAAATGACTGTTTTTATTGTCACTTATTGCACTGTCACCTCAAAGTAAAACATGAGTATTGACAATGTTAAGATTTACAATTTGAAAAATGTCATTAAATAGAACATTTCTATCATCTTTATATTTATTACATGTGAAAAAAATAATGGTAAGTATCTTCGAGCTTATCACATGAACACAGTGGACTGTTTCTAATATTAAATCGAAATAAATCATTATTAAGTGCACAATTAATGACGAAGTCTAGTATGAATGATATTCAAAAATCTATCTATATAAAAAAAATAGGTCTAGTTCTTCAAGTAAGTACATTTTCATTGTTGACAGAAACATGTATTTTTTCCTTAAAAATTCTAACAGAGTCACTTTCACGGACATCCGTTGAAAGCGCATTCCATTCATCAACAACAGTAGGTACAAACGAAGATTTATACAATTCCAAACGACATTTTGGTATAGAGTAATTCTGTGCATTTCTGGTACATGTAGTATAGTTATATACAGTAGCACGCTTGTTTGGAAAAATATCCATTACATAACTGGGTAAAATGTTTTGGTCAGTTTTATACATTATTTCATTTATTGTCATTTTTTCATTCACACATTCACCCAATGTATCTCACCTAAAAGAGAAGATTTGAACACTGTAACCAAAAAGAAGAAAAAAACATCAACAACAAAAAACCACAGAAAAGCAAGACAACAATATGAAAAATAACTCTCTAATTGCCTTAACGGAAAATGGTAGTAGATTATTTTCTATTCGGATTTAAACTACTGATACGATTTTAACAAATATTCTATCGGATATTCAAATTTCAAATAATACAACTTGATCAACATAAAATTTCGTAAGAAAAAAAAATTCTGTTAGATAAGTAACTATTTTGTAGGTTAAAGAAAGACTTAAAATTGGCTACTAAAATAGTGGGAAAATGCCTAACAGCAATAGCATTGTAAACTTATTTAGCATGCGATATTTTTAAGATGAACACTTATCATTGAATTGAGTGCACTCTTTAAGTTATTGTATTGTATATCATAGGAAACAGCACGTAGGACGGGGACAGCATTGATTGCCCTCTTGGTATTGCATAACTATCTATAAACATTGCTATCTATACAGTGTACTATAGCAATGCGGTATGTTATCACAATATGATATATATGTTAATATGTCAATTATCCTGCCATTACATTTCATAACATACCGCAGTGATATATAGTCATGCAGTACCAAGAAGGCAATGTTTCATCCGTCCTAAGTAAATTTCCTATAAAAATAAGTAAGGTATGGTAATATTAAAAGTTCCAACCTCTGCAAAAAAAAATCAAAGTCACCCAACACCGATTTTAAAACATTTGCAAAAGGTACATAATTTGTATTGTTTGGTATTCAAACAAAATTATCTTAAAATAACCTTGCATGATCACATGATCACCCCAAATGAATACTTTTAAAAAACGAATTATTAATATACTGTGTTAATTTTCGACACATCTTTAAATGAATTCTAAAATAAGTATCTGAAAAATTCAAATTTCTGTTTTGTTGGTTTTTTTTTTTGGTTTTTTTTGGAGGGGGGGGGGGTTGAATTGTTATGCATTTATGGTTTATTTGAATGATTTATCAAAAAATATGTCTTATGTAATTAAATTAAAATAAAATATGAAATTAATATACCTCATGTATCATATTGGATGTTTTAGTAACGATTGCATTTAAAAAAAACATTTCGTTTTAGAATTTACGAAACATAGTACAGTAAAGTATGCCTATATAGATGCAGCATGGTTGTAGTTTAAAGAAATCGTCTGTGACAGAATGATAATGTTTTTAACATAGTGATCTTTCCGTGTCACCAATATAGCAATTCAACCCAGTTTTGAAATGACGTAAATAAAAGTAAAAACATTTTTTTTATATATGACGAAGCGTTTTTACTTGCAAATTTTATCTAAAATAATCATCATTATTACAATGGATGTGCATATTTTGAAAAGTAAAATCTAGTTGTTGTATAAATGCAGAGCCATTGTACGTGTATAGTGCATGGTGTTAAATGTGGTCATGACAAGTCAATTGACTTATGTCACAGATGACGTCATTATCTTATGAAATTAACACAAGTAATTGTATTCGTTTTTAAAGACTATCTGGGAATATTTATATATGTTCTAGATAAGCAAAACATGTTAACAGGTTGATATAACAAGCGCAACAATAATGAAGCGTAAACATTTATTACGTTATTTACTTATCTTCTGTGTCAATAAAATTACAAACTAGTTATGTGCAACTCCCTTTATAGAACAAACTCACAATCTTTAAATATTGACATCAGGAATAATTGAGTACAACGTCAGAAAGGTTTATGCTCATGCGGTTTCTTTTATGAAGACAAAAAGTCACTAGATTTTAAAAGAGCCAGCATAGACACAAACAAATAAGTGAACTTACAATCCTGTGTGGTAAAGAAGAATGCATATCTGGTTACAAGCGAGATAACTCCCCAGGCTATTGGATTCCCGCTTTTCCCAATCCCATCGCCCTTTCGCATATCGGCAATAACATCTTCCTCTTTTTCATCAAGATAACACCCACCCTCCCTGCCCCTTAATTCACTTAGTTTATGTATTAAATGCTAATTTATACTATTAGGATAGGTTACCCAAGTCTTACCACCATCTCGGCTTTTTAAAAAATCCTGTCTCTTTTTTGCTGTTTGTCTACTTGTATGTTTTCAGATGAGAGACTAGTTTTCTCAACGTTATGGCTTTATCCTTGCGTCGATCCTTGCGAGTGTTACAGCATTTCTATACAAGCCATCGCTGGTTAACTGTTGTCCTCCTTCCAAGGTTACAAGCAGATTATGGCTCATTGTCATTGAATTGAACAGTTGGCAGTCAAATGCCAGTTGAGGATCAGCGCCATCCATCGTTTTGACATTTACAGTGAAATTTCGGAATTGCTCGTATATTTTGTGTAGCTTGTAACTTTTCCATTGTGTTTAATAAACTGTATCTAATTATTATACCATACGTATTAATAATAAAGCCATGATAGAACATCCATTCATCTTTTGTGTCTCCTTTCAAAATAACTGCTGAAAGAAAGGTTTTCTCCAAATTGTTGGAATTTTTATGCCAACTTTTATAACGTACATGTAAAAGTCATAAAATGATAGGGTGATTGGGGTCCAATAGTCTATCGGTTTCTTGTAGGTGTCTTATAAATAATTCCACTCTAGTCAGGCAAGGCTCAGAGTATTTTGAATGATATTTGATAACATCCCTCCAAAAAGTGTTATTGTTATAAGGAAATTACTATATCAGACGATGCAAAATCCATTCTGGTTTTTTTCTTCTTTTTTAATCAATTATTAAATATATAATTTCAATTTTTTTTTTTTTTTGCAAAAATATTATATCACTTATAATGATGAACAATACAAACAAAATATAGGCAAAAATGGACGGTCAGTCCTAACAAATTTTGTCACTTGCGTTTACACAAAGTCATATGTTTACAAAATTTGTATTTGGAGAATGGCATACAGATTTTTGAAAAATACACACAAGAATAACATATGTATATATTAATAGTATTATTATTAAATATGCATTACTGTTGTTTTCGTTTATTAAACGTATATGTTATATATTAGCCTGGTTTAAACACATGCTAATGGGATTGTTTATAACGACGTTACAACAATTACTTAATTATTCAAGAGTAGACTTTCATGTTTTCTTGTTTCTGAGATGTAAAAGTCAATAAAAACACCATTCAATCCTTGATATTAGCAAACGTTATTTTATTGAATGTTAGCATTAGGAGTTTTTTTTAACAATCATTCTGTTTTAACAAAAACCATCGAAAATATGGCATTCAGAAGTTGAGATTTTATTCGCTTTTCGATATTCACTATTCGAATAGCGAATAGAATTCTGTAGTCGATTCGCTATTCAAATTACCGTAAACATGCTGATAAACGTAAATTTAAATTTCCATATAAACTTCATTTTTTAATCGAAAGAAACAGAAATATAGTAAAAAGTGTTACTTGCTGGCCTGACCTGAACATTGACATAATTAGCTAGCATGGGAAGAAAAGCACCATACTGTATTCTGTTGTGTTCAAGGGTCTAGATAACACCCTGTATCACATGTTTGGGTCTTCATATTTGCTGAGGATGGGGCCAGAGAATGTCAAGACGACCCACACAAGGAATTGGGTTTACAGGACCATTAACAGGTTTAGCTAGCCTGGTGAAAATAGGAAATTTCGTATAATACAGTTGTATTGGTAAAATGTATCAATGGGCTGGCGTACACCCTATATCCCTTGTTTGAGCCTTCATATTTTGTGAGGATGGGGCCCCGGGAAAGTCCAGTTGACCCTCAAAAGGATTTTTAAATTCTATTCGCTATTTGAATAGTGAATAGCGAAAAGCGAATAGAACTCCAACTTCTGAATGCCCGAAAATATCGAGGAAGTAATTTCTAGATTAAACGTTAAGAGGAGTGCAGTTATCTTGAACATATGAATATAAAAACGTCAGCATTTCTTAAACTGGCTTGGTCCTGCCTAAAACTGTTGTCATAAGATTAAAATGCAATAAAAATGAGGTTCTCCATGTTGTTTTGTATGCAAATTATGCATACAAGAACAAGACAATGTCTCTTTTTATAATCTTTCAGAACTGCGCAGCTATAGACTTAAATTCAAGAGTAAAAAAATCTTAAAAACTTAGTTATATTATACATATGAGGATAAAACTATAAACATTTCTTGAACTGGCTTGGTCCTGCCCAAAACTTTCTAAAACTGTAATCATAAATAAAAAAAAATATATCTACATGTTGTTTTGTATATACAAGAACAGGACAATGCATTTTTAATCTTTTAGAACTGCGCAGCTACAGACTTAAATTAAAGATTCAAAAATCTTAAAAACTTAAAGTTAATGCCAAATACAGGTATGACATAACATTTTAAAATATGTGAAAAGTTAAAGTCGTAGTTTTTCCAACTACGGCTATCTTTATATGGATGTACCCCAGGTTTCTTTTTTTTATCATTTTACCAAAGTTACTCGTAGTGTGCAAAATATGTTTGGAAGAATACGTTCCTTGTTTAAGAATAAGGCTCGAAATTTTTAATTTTTTTTTAAAAAGTGCAATAAATAGTGTTTGTAGTTTTTTGTTGAATGGCTTTTCCCCTCACATTCTTCATTGGCGTCGGTGTGGATGCCTAGTTTTGCATCAAGAATGATTACTTCCTGCTTTTTGTTATTGACAACAATGGCTACAACGAACATCTGCTAATTAAACAATCCAAAGACCTTGCAATGAAGGCATATTAATACAATTTTCATTCTGGAAAAACCTGAATGCAAATATATAATTATGCTTATGTTTATTTCAGGAATGTGCTAGGTGCAATCATTAAAGGCGCCTGTTTGGTTTGTTAAACCTACGAAGTGACCCACATTTAGTGTTGTCATTCGCGAAGTTTCTGTTATCTGTAATAGGTCTTGCGTTTTCCTATAATCTATGTGCAAGTCTGGCAAGTTTTTAAATATTCGACTAACAATTTGGTCGATTAAGTCATTATTACAGATTTTGCAATTGTATACGATAAAAAAAAACGAAAATCATTAAATAAATTCAAGTGTAGTAACTATATATTAATGTCAATGGCGGATAGGCATAGTCCCAATATTTTGTTTTACCTTTTGGAGGTGGGATAAGGGGGGTTATATAAGGGCTCCGAAGCAGCAAACTCATTCATTCAGTATACATCTTTGATAAGCATTCAATAAAAAAAATACTAGTATTACATGTGAAGTTATGGCTTTCAAAACTAAAACAAGTTTGTTGTCTCTTGAAATAGTAGTACACGACAATTAAAACGCATCATAGAATCAACGGTCAATTCTTGAATTGGGTTTGGTGGGTGTGGGGATGGATGCATGGTTTTGATGGTCAATGCAATTTTAATCAATTCAATTATTCTATGTTATTATATAAAGTAAGACATTAATTACATGTAACAGTATAAACATGAATGATTATATTTACTTGGTCATTAAATTAATCAAAATGACCAGATACATATATTGTAAATATTTTTTTAATTTAGTTGACAATTTTTCAATGAATTGGTCTATAATTCATAGGCAGACATCTTGTTGCATGTAGATCTGGATTTGCTTCTGCCACTTGCAGTATGAACCGAAAACGGTCTCTTAAAGGATCATGGTCACGTTATAAACTGAAATTTATTTTTCCTTTCTGTTTACAATGTTTTTTGAGGTATTTCTATTGCGTAACTGAAATCTGAATATCGGCTGTCTATTATTAGACATTTCCAGATTTCGCGAACTCGAGGTCGACTCGAACACTGACGCTTACTTTATCCCAAGATAATCAGGGAACATGTCAATGCACGATTTAAAAAAAAACGATTTAGAAACAACAATACAGATATTACTATAGTAAACAATAGAAAAATATAACTTGATAAAGGATATAGCAATCAACACGCAAATCATCCACCTTTCAACCAGTTAAAATGTATGGTTTCCCCATTACGCATAGTTTTACAGAATTAATCCCAATTATTGAGAGAGAGAGAGAGAGAGAGAGAGAGAGAGAGAGAGAGAGAGAGAGAGAGAGAAGCTGATAGCTTTAATATATATTTGGATTTGAATGTTAATTTGGCGATATTTGCTATTATTTTAAAACACCCTTCTCGTGGTGACGATTTCATACCATGCTTATATATTAGACATTAAATTGTCCAAGGTAGAGCGACATCGAACTCGGACTCGTGCTTTGTACACTTATAAATAATGGGTCATATGTAAAGTTGAAAAAAAAATTGTAAACTAGTAAACCTATCTTTTTTCTGCATTATTTATTTCACGATATGAAATTTAGTATATGCTGTTTTAAATTCATCATTTGTTTTCCTCTGCATGACAGAGAGGCACAACTATTGACCGTCCACAAGGTACTGTCCTTTTTGATATATTTAGTCATGTTGTATATTTTATTTGATAAAATGAAATATATCAGAAAGGACAGTACCAATAGCGTGGTACAGTTTCATTTCCCGAATTGCATGTTTATTTGTATGCAGTGATACAATTGTCTCTATTGGAAAAACTGTGTCTCCGAGGATGAATCATTCGTTTGGCAGTCCTTGGTTTTGACCCATTGCCGGTAGACTGACCTTTTCGAAGGATCAATTCTATATTGATTACATGTTTCGAATAAAAAATAATAAAATCTTGAAAGGGGGAAGATTTGCGTGTTGATCGCTATATCCTTTATCAAGTGATATTTTTCTATTGCTAACTATGATAGTAATATTTTGTGTTGTTGTTTTTAAATCATTTTAAAAAATCGTGCTTTGACATGTTCCCTGATTATCTTAGGACAAAAGTAATCGTCAGTGTTCGAGTCCAACCTCGCGTCCGCAAAATCTGGAAATGTCTATTAAGTGAGTTACATGCCTCGTATTGAAATAATTTGTTTACATCGCTCATGTCATATTTTTGTTTACATCGGGTATATATTAGTAAAACTTGAATCATTTTTTATTGGATTGTTAACTTCTAAAATAATTCAGATTTTTTTAATTTTTTGTCGCATCTAATCTTGTTTTAAATAAGATAGTTTCTATCATGCAGCCTAGATGTAAACAAAAACATGCCACAAGTCTCGTTTACATAACAAAGATTTGAAAGTTCTTTATTTCGCTTAAAAACTTTACAACTGATATCAAAACTTTTGTTAGCTAGTTCACCATATTAACCATTAAAAATAGAAAAAAAATGAAATCGTGTTCTTTAATTAGCTTTTCAAAGGGGCTTGGATGCATATATAATTTGGGGTGAAATTTTCAAATTGTTACTTCTATTTCTTATGTTCACCATGCTTCATTGAGGCATTTCTAATGGTTAGTCACTTTGTTGAGTTATATAGTTGTTGTTTTTTTTTTTTTTTTTTTTTTTTTTTTTTTTACATTTGTTTAATATTTTTTCTTCTTTCTAGTTTGTTATGAAGTTCAACTCATAAAAAAAGTTTGTTTGAAACCTTGTATTTCTTATGCAAACAAAAAACGTTACCTGAGCTTTGTTTACATAACAAAGAGTATTGACCTCGCTCAGAACTCAACGAACGTCTTTCTTAAATTGGTTGACCATTAAAATAGCTAAATGAGGCTTATTAAACATTGTTAACATCAAAAACCTTTATATGAAGCCAAATCATGACTAGGCCTCGAGCTCTTTGAAAGGTAAAGAGAAAATACACAGTGAAAGAATATACTTATAAACAAAAAGTTGAATTACAGCTTGTGTGCTTTTTTAACTGTATTATTATTAATATTTGCCAAATTTTCATTTCAATATGTACTGTACCGATCAGACCCAATCAAACACCAGAGTAGACCCCAAGTAAACTCCGTGTTTTCATTTGAAGTGTACTTGGGGTTTACTCTGGGTCTGCTTTTTGGAAAAAAAATTGCGTCCATTCGGGGTTTATTTTTGGGTACACTTGGGGTTTACTTTGGATTAACTCGGGCTTTGCTTTTGTTGTCCACTTTATGCAATGAAGTGTGAAGCAGACCCGTCCTTTATCTTACCATCTTGCTGCATGCAATGCCTGCCCCTTGTATATTCCAAATACACATGGAGCGTCTGCTTTCATAATATACTTCTGATCGATGTTTACTCTCTGTGTTCACTCTGGGTTTACTTGGGTTTACTTTGGGTTTACTCTAGTAAACCCGGAGTAAACCAAGAGTAAACCCAGGGTTTACTTTCTGTTAGTTTGGATTTGATCGGTACAGTATGATGAAACGTTTTAATATTCATTGTCATATATTGTCAATAACTCGAAACCAATAAACTCTTCTGTATTCAGTGTGTTTACTAGTATTTTCTCGCATTATTACCGGTGTAAGATCGGTCTGTTCAGTGTGAGACAGTATATACCTATTTACTGGCTATGAGGACGATAGCAAGTTTATTGTCCCCCAAGACAGCAACTATTTCACGAGGCGACGCCGAGGGAAATAGTTGCTGTCGAGGGGGACAATAAACTTGCTATCGTCCGAATAGTCAGTAAATAGGTATTTTATTATACCAAAGAATACTTTATTTGTCGGCGGTGCAGAAGTTTTTTGATGATAAACAAATTAGAGTTATCGGACTTTGAATTTAACTTAACGATCGGATTACGTCAGAGGTGTTCCGAGTTTAAAAAGGAGGGAAATCGAATGCCGCCGGTGAACAGTTTCGATGACTATTCACCATGGGCAGATAGCACAGAAACTATTTCACGGTTAGATAGAATAGCATGTTTATTCATTGTAATTTTACATAGAAAATGTTCACAGAGGTGTAATAACAGTGTATAACTACCGACACCGCTTTAGAACGTAAACAAACGTTGTCTGCTGTATGGAAATGCAAAATGATGGATTAGGCAGCATGCAATGTACATGTAAGCCTTCTCCATAAATTCCGTTGACATGTAGGTGATTAAGGTTGAAATGCAACTTATTTATATTAATTAATATATATGCGAAGCATCTACGTTGACATGCAGCGCTAATTTATGTCAACACGCGATCGTTCAAAATTGAAAAATTTAGAGAGTGTACGTATGTACAAAACATTTATACCATACTTGTTGTAATTTCTTAAAATATTCACATTTCACTTAAATGTTAATATCATTACCGCATTTTACCTAAAATATTTACTAATAGGTTAAAGGTACATGTATATAAGCTGTTTGAAATGAAAATTTTAAAAGAAAAAAATATTTGCGTTTTTCCATAAAGCTACAAACGTTATTAACTTTCTGCAAATTATACAGTTTAAATCAAACGCATTTAAAAGTATTTAATATAAATTCGAATTTATTTATTATTTGACCGGGCCGGTCAATAAACGCCCAACTTTGAAATATTCATAAGCACGTGATGTGACGAGCTAATTTTAGAAAGTATACAAGATGTCGACCCGAAAACGTGGTCGATCCGTTGGCAGTGGAATAACGCGTTCGAAGAGAAAAGAAAGAAAGAGAGAACGTTCAAAAAATGAGAATCTATAATGAAGTCCACTTTGAGCGGTAGACGCGCGTTAGAAACTTTATGTTTAAAGGTATATATGCCGTTTTAAATGAAAATTTTAACGATCTCCGATCCTCAGCAATGTTCTATAAATTATCCGGATTTTTTATATCCGTACCATAAATCTGACTTTTATACATACAATATTAATTAGTATTGAATGTGTCACAGGGGCAGATGAACAGAAGCTGTGATCTCGCGAGATTTACATGTAATGCGGAAACCGTTTCCGACTACCTTATATTTTCCCGAGTTAGTTATACTTATAAATATATATAAATTAACGAGTAAAAAGCACAATATTATGAATAAATACAAATAAAACAATTAAATAATTAATTGCAGAATGAAAGAAATTGTTACCATTTATTAATCGCTCGGAAACCAATGTAAACAATAAATTCGAACTACACATACAAACAATAAGTTTTTAAAATTATCGTTCATTCATTGAGAAATGATTCAACCATACGTAATTCATAATTCAATTTTATATTGTTAACTTGAGTCAATCAGAGGAATAAATGGTGTAAAATAAATGTTGAAAATGTTCAGGATATTTGGGTCAGTGCATGCTTGTTTATCATCAGCTGAAGGTCGGCATGATTTTGCAAGTTTGTCTGTTAACAAATATTTTCTGCTTGCATAATAAGTCTGCTTAATGTTTTAGCACTTATTAATATATAATCCTAAAAAAAATATGATTTATTTGAGCCTACATGAAATATCTACTATTATAATATCATATATATAATATATGGATACCGCCGTGTTTCACATTGTGTTTCATAGTCAATAGTTTTTACAAATTTCTTTCTATAAATGCGATGTCAGATTACAACAAATACTTGGGTATATTTTTTAACCTTGTTATATCGTCATGTAAAATTTATTTTTACTCCAAATCAACCTATTAACGCACAAATTAAAATAATATGCTCATGAAAGTGATTCATTTGAACATAAATCTCTGTTGTATTCATGAAATAATCTATATTTAAAGTATTCGGTACATTGTGTGGTACTTTCGTAGGTACAGAGTGTTTTACAACCTTTAATTTATAGAGGAAACACTAAACTTTACTCAATATATCCGAAAATAATATTCAAAGAAGCACAAAAACATATCAGCTGATCGGAAAGGGACGCAACTCGTTGTCTAGTGTGTTGACTCCATAACTGCTTTCTCAGACGTCCGCTCTTCGGCTATATAAACGTGACACTCGAGCAGTGTAGTCATTTAGAGAAGCTGCCACTATGCGAGCACTTGTTCTTGGGCACAGCTTTATCAGGCGACTGAGAGACTGGATGAGGGTAAACGGCAGAGAGATGAGGCATGGCAACCTGGATGTCCATCTGCATGGTGTTGGAGGCAGAACTGTCCCACAGGTGTACCACCTTGACATGCAGTTGGTAGAGAGGATCAGTCCTGACGTTATTTTGCTTCAGCTGGGGGGAAATGACATCAACGACACAACCTCCGCCACTGATGTTCTAGTGAAGCTGAAGCGGCTGATTACTGTGCTGAGGGAGAAACACCCGGATTCCACCATCATTGTGGCCTCCATCTTCTGTCGAAGGCGACCCAGGGGTCTTTCTTCGCGGTCTTATGACCGTAAGAAGAAACGGGTCAATAAATTTCTTCTTAAAGAATTTGGTGCTTTCGAGCAGGGGAAGAAAGTCTTTTTCTTTACCCACAAATTCTTTAAGGAGAAACACTTTAACAGGGATGGAGTTCACCTCAATGATGATGGAAACAGGTGTTTCTATCACAGCATTTTTGCAGCCCTTCGGCTGGTCCTGTGATGCACAGCTGGCTCCTTCCTGTTCAGATTGGTACAGATAGGTTTCCTGTTAGCTGACCTTTGCTGTTGACCCTACCATCCAGTCAAAACGGCCTTTTTCAAGGCCACCAAATGATTAGAAAAGATGCCTCTATTACAATGCAGAAACTTGTCACATGTAAAAATTATAATTTACCCAATAATGCAGAGTTTAATTATCTTGGATGGTAATTTATGTGAGTGCCTACTTAGTAGTTCACGAGCAATTGTTTTATATTTGTTGTGAACCCAGTATAATAACAATATAATTATTTTGGTATCTTAGTGATAAGACATTTTGTTAAATTAATAAGCTGACTGTTCTAATCCATCAATACATCAAGTTAATGTCATTTGTTAATATTTTATTTTGTGCTACAATATTTAATTTAGTAGGGAATTGCTTTAGATAGCCAAATACATGTACATATGTATATGTAAAAAAGCTAAATGAAGAACAGAACATACCCAGAATGTATACATCTAAAACAAACATAAGTTATCACCTTTAAGCCATGCTTAGAAACTTACTTCTTTCCAGTTGTAAGCATATAATCGTAATGGAGAGTTGGTATTCTCTAATTTTTTGAAGTTTTAGAGTTTTTGAGGTCTTAGTTATATAGCAAGTCATTGCATGGATTTTTCCTTTATAATATTTAATAATTATATGTACATGTATCTTAATTCCATGAAATTTTACAGCAGTGGTTTAACCTGAATAAATACAATTCTCATTGAATAAGTAAAACACGCAAAAGGATTATTTAATTAATCAAACATTTAGCCTAATTGCAACATTTGTCCATGAATTAAATGAGACCCATTGGTTAGTATTGTAATAAATATAGACAGTTTAACTCTAACAAATGCTTTCCTGGAATTAAAATCTTAGGAAGCTCATATTTGTGGGTATATCTATGTGCTTCATTGTTATAATCAATAAAACAGGTACATGTAGTTTTAACCTCAACATTTGCACTCCTTGTACAAAGGTCTCATTATACCATTAGCCTTACCATGATATACTTTTGGACATGTATACAGAGCAAACTGACTGTGCATGTATAAATGATTATCTGAATAAAAGAATTTGGGTTTTCAAACAAAACTACACCCTCATATCATTTTATATAGCATTGAATCATGATTTTTTGAAGTATACACTCTCATAACTGCAGCGGTGTGTGCATACAAATTGAGTAACGCGCGTTAGCGCGTTATGAAAATTTGTATGAACACACCGCTGCAGTTATGAGAGTGTATATTTCAAAAAATCATGATTTAATGCTTATATTTACATTTTTTAACTTCTTGCCTTGTCTGCAAATGTGATTCATACCTTAAAATTCCTATCTTATCCTAAGGGTAAGTTAATATTAATGGAAGAGCCACAGTAACAGCCACAAGCGTGAACTTTGATTTTCGCTTGTGACGTTGCAGTTTAAAGCGTTCAACGTTTGTGACGTCATAATAAACCTCGACATTTTAACCTCTGACTACTTGTTGCATTTAGAGGCATTTGAAGATCACAAAATTTAATGGAAAAACACAGTAGAATGTAAATATTATCATATATACACATATAAACAATAAATTAAATGCTTTCTATGGTGATATGATTTGAACACATTTTATTATGCAAATATATATAATATTTGAAAATAAAACATCAGGACCATTATTCCCATATTCAATAATAGGGTGAGGAGTATTTTTCTTAGAGAAGTTTAAGTTTAAAGTTTTCTTCAGATTAAAATCATCCAACCATTGTTTGGACCACTTATCTAACTTTTCCCTTGTTAGAGAATCTGCTGCCTCAACAGTATCCTGATCTACGATAACATAGAGAGATGTATCATCAGCAAAGAGGTGAACATTATTTATTAAGTCGAAGGAAATATCATTGATATACAAAAAATAGGAAGTGTCCTAGGACTGATCCCTGTGGAACACCTGAATTAGTTGAACCTAATGATTAAGTCAAACCATCTAGGACTACATTTGGTTTTCTGTGGTGATTTATGTGGGCTGTGAAGGTGGCGTTCATTGCAGAAACAAAAATAGCCAATGCATCTGTTTAACCGAGGTCCTTGTGAAATAGGTAAATGGGGGACACAACCGTTGTTGAATATTTTATTCCCTTTTATTGATGTGAATTAAAAATCAATCAGTAAATACACATAAATATTATTCAGTTACCTGTAATAAATTCATATAATATTATGATTGTTTTCACAGGCATAAAATATGCATAATATATCAGTGCTACAATATGGAAGAGTTATTCCCCTTGTCACAGCATTTTACATGTATAAAACATTGAATCTTGACATGATATAAAGAAATATATAGTTTCATGCTCAGATTTATCATTATAATCATTGTTGATCATGTAAATACTCAATTACATATTATCCTAAAAATATAAAATTTATTAAATATTTAGTTAGGACAAATAGGTACTACCTGTTTATGGAACAGAGTATTGTACAAGCTTTGATACACTCTCAGTTTTAAATGAAGGTGCAGTATTATGATGGTATTTAAATTAACCTTTATTTCAACTAGGAATCCCCAAGACCTACATGGCATGACAGATAGTATTTTCTATAAATCATACCTATTTATACATGTATATAACTTACATTTTTTAAATCCATTTCAAAATTATCATATTTAAAATGTAAGATAAACATCAAAATCTATCTTATTTGCCATGTAAGTTTCTGCCCTTTTATTGGTACTGATAACACCTATAGCCATTAATAGAATAACTATATATAAATTATATAGTTATATATATGTATAATAACTATATATAAAATTTAAGCTGGAAATGAAACAAATTGGTTTGTTTTCAACTACAAGGCTAGGTATATCTGTACCAAATACATGATAACCATACCTAGAATTAATATTTTTTTTATAAATATTTTATTGTACTTTTAATTTGATTGAGCAAAAATTAGATATGTGTGCTATTTTGGTTATCATGTGGTTAAATTGTTTATCCTGCAGTACCAGTACTTGATTTTATACATTTTATACATGCATCTCTTTGTCAAACTAAACTAAATGTAATGCAGGATAAACTATTACAAAATGCTGAAGTTTTTCTTTACACATTCAGCATTTCATAATTTTTATATCTAATTAACTGTCCGGGCTTCATCAGTTGGGAAACAGTTAATTATGCTAAAAACAAACACCAAACAAACAAACAAACAAACAAACAAACACCAAACACCACAAAACAACACAAAACTACATGTATGTAGTCCACATTGCTCATGAACCTAAAACAATCTACCTCCAGAAACATTGCAACAATATTAACTTTCCATATGAATTTTGTTGGTAAAAAGTGTGTCTTTGACATACACAGATGGGGAAGTCAATGATTGTGTGGATTTAACTTCACAATCTTTGCTTGTTGTTTTAACAGTGGAACATTTATAAGTGAATAGCAAAATTCACAGTTGTAGCTTAATATAGAATAATACAGGGATTGTAAGACATAGTGGAGCACATGGCTCAGTGGTTATGGGCGTTAGGCCATTAACTGAAAGGTCGCTGGTTCAAACCCCGCTGTGGTCACTTAATGTTGTGTGTTAGACAAGGCACCTTATCTACATTGTCTCAGTCCTCAGTCCACCCAGCTGAAATTGGGTACCGGCTTATGCTGGGGGCCAACCTGCAATTTTTCCCATGGCAAAGTGAAAGGCAGTTATTAAGCAGTTTCTTAGCCTTAACAGTTAAAACCACCTTAACAGTTAATAAACAGTTTCTAAACCTTCTCTGCACTGCTTAGGGGCATGCTGGAACCACAATAAACCCTTTAATAAAATTAGCAGTTTTATAAGCCTTAACAGTTGATAGGCAGTTTTTTGATAGTTCATAAGCAGTTATTTTGGAAAGATTTTTTCATTCCTTAACTGCTTATGTACTGCTTTATAAACTATCAATTAAGCTACTGCTTATTTACTGCTTCATTAACTCCTAGTCAACTGTTTATGAACTAGCTGCTTACAAAACTGTCAAGCAGTCCCACATTTTCTGAATTATTTGCCTATAATCATTGATCGAAATTTTTCACAGAAATACATTATTACACAAAGATGCAAGTACATTGTACTAATTATTTCCCAATAAAACTGGGTCAATTTAAAGCCAACTTGAATCTACACTGCATGTTGATACTGCATGCATGTAACTTGCTTTTAACATATATAGTCATAAATAACTAATTATAACCTACTTTGCTAGCTGTTCTGAAGATGTTGTGATTTAAAATGTTTTCATGTTACTCTGATATTAACATTTGATTGACCATAGTGGTCCCACATACTCTACACTAAGGATCAATTCCCTTTCACAACTCCATTGCCTTAATGTATATCAGATCTTATATAATTTAAGTGATCTAACCATGCAGGTCAATAAAACTGTTCACTGAAAATTTATTTGAAATATTTTACCTTAAGAGTAATATCTGTAAAAAATATATCCATAGAACATATTAAATTCCATAGATTCACTAGAGTTTGCCCAGACACAACATTTTCTGTCTGAATATCACATGCACTCTTAACTGCCCCTCATGGTACTGATTATAACATTCAAAATTTGCAACCCAACTTCCTGTTATCTCTGATCTTGATTCTGACCCCACCCTACCCCTGGGGATAATGATTTGAACAAACTTGAATCTACACTACCTGAGGATGCTTCCACACAAGTTACAGCTTTTCTGGCTGATCAGTTTCAGAGAAGAAGATTTTTAAAGATTTACTCTATATATTCCTATGTAAAAATTCGACCCCCCATTGTGGCCCCACCCTACCCCCGGGGATCATGATTTAAACAAACTTGAATCTACACTATCTGAGGATGCTTCCACACAAGTTACAGCTTTTCTGGCCGAATGGTTCTTGAGAAGAAGATTTAAAAAAAAATTTTTCAATGATTTTTAATTATCTTTCCTTGATAGAGGGCGTGGCTCTTCATTTTAACAAACTTGAATTCCCTTAACTTAAGGATGCTTTGTGCCAAGTTTGGTTGAAATCAGCCCAGTGGTTCTGGAGAAGAAGTCGAAAATGTAAAAAGTTTACGGACAGACAGACGGACAGACGGATGCCGGACAAAAAGTGATCAGAAAAGCTCACTTGAGCTTTTAGCTCAGGTGAGCTAATAAATTTAAATATAAGTATCTAATAATACATGTGAATTTATTTTAAAGATGTACATGTAGTCTCATAACTGCAATGGTTTGTGCATGCATCTAGATGTCATAAAATGCATTACTCAATCTGTGTGTACACACACAGTGAAGTTTTGAGAATACATAATTCAATAAAATAAATAATTCATTGCACAGACATGGTCAACAAATCTTGATCAGAAAAGCTCACTTTAGAATTAATCTATTGTGAGCATACACAAAAAAACATACCTTAATGTATTCCCTTTCTTTGCCATGGTAATCCTGAATCTCTCTATCATTTGACCCCATCAAATTCCCTTCTCTCCCTTTGCTCTCTCTCTCTTTCTCTTTCTCCTCTACCCTGCATTTGCTGTCTTAATCTTCGTCAAGTTTAAGTAGAGAATATGTAGCTTATGACACTGGCCTAAGGAAATACCTTTTTGCCATTGCCAGTCTACTACCGGACTGACTTAATGCCACAGCCACATATCTGCCTCTACCCTCACTCTCCATCAGGATCTGGATTTCCCTGGTCACCTATTAAATACAGTCTTTATTTAGTATACATACTAGCTAGTTTATTTACATTTACATGGTTGTATATTTCATTAACAGCCGCATAATCATATTTTCAAAATTTTTCTCATTTAATTTATATATTTCAACATAAATTTGTAAACATATGTATCAAAATGTATCACAATAATCACATGTACTTCTCCTACAAAATTTCTCTATTGCATTTTTTAATTTCATAGTTTATGATTTTTTTTAATCATGTCCCATGGCAAAGTGAACTGCCTATTTTAGCAGTATATAGGCAGTTCTTCGGCAGTTTTCAAATTATTTGGCAGTTTTAAAGCAGTTCCAAGCAGTAAGATTTTAGTGGCAGTTCATAACTGCTTTAGGTAAAAGTGTAAGCAGTTATTCTAAGCAGTTTTCTTAGCAGTCTTTGCAGTATATAAGCAGTTATAGCTTAATACACACCTCACAGGGGACTTGCATACAGTATATTAGATACATAGTCAAATATGAATGGGTTAAATTTTTGCAGTTTATGGTATTTACAGCAGATCTATTGACCTATTAATGGAAAAGTTATTAAAAATGATTATTACAACAATGGATATGGCATTTGCTCAGTATGTTACAGGTAAATGTACCATCAATATTGTCAACAAGTCAAGAGAAGAGCAATACTTTATGGTTTGAGACATGCCACAGTATAGACCTGTCCTGATCCTGTGTAAGGTGTTACTTGCTGGCATTATGTAATTCCATATAATATATTGAAATATCAGATGCAAGTAAACAGTATGCCAAACAGTTCAAAGTCAAGGAAAATAACTGCTAATGAACTGCTTTTGAAACTGCTTAAGAACTGCTTAAGAACTGCCTATGAACTGCTTGAGAACTGCTTATGAACTGGTAAGGTTAAGAAAACTGTTTATTTTTACTATGTGAGTATGAAATTAAAAGCAGTTCAGTTGGCAAAACAAGAAGGGTTAGGAAACTGCCTAAATGATGCAAACTGTTATGGTTAAGGAACTGCTTGATAACTGCCTTCCACTTTGCCATGTGAGTCGTACCATTAGTGGAAAATATGATCTGTTGAGGCTTTCCATCTTTGATGACAGTGATCCTTTTGCCTAACATAGATGGTGGTATTCTCATCCAAGATGGTTGACCCAGTCCGCCCTGGCCAATACTTTGTAATAAAATCAATAAACATACCTAAGCTCAACAACATCAAATTCAATAACTTCAACATACAGTATTTATTGCATTTACTGGATTAGTTTTAATGTGATTGTAAGTCATAGTGATTACAAATGATACTTAAAAAATTACATGTTACAAATCAATTTAACAAAGTAACTTACGAAAACACATTTTGTTCATCACTCCGAGACACTTGCAGTGGTTGTCCTTGGGGATGAACCAACCTGAGTGGAGGGTAGGGAGCAACAGAACCATGAGATGGTCCTGCTGCTGCCTCCTCTGTCTGTGTAGGCAGAGTCTCCCCTTCATTCCTGTCATAATGAGATTCAATGGAAGTTAGCATTTGTTAATCAATTATTGCATTTAATACAAGTCTCATTTTTATTAAGCTTTTACAATACATGTAACTTTATATATTCTCTTATACAATTTCTCCATAGTTAACATATATTTAAAGTACATTGTATTTATTTGTGAATCTTCTGTGAATCTTCAACCAAAACAAAATCCCCCCTATTATTGATTAGTATATAATTTTATTCTGTTTGTAACGCAGCATTTGATTGGATAGAAAAAATTACCTAGTTAAATTTTTATAA
This sequence comes from Magallana ariakensis, assembly GCA_020458035.1. NCBI lineage: Eukaryota > Metazoa > Mollusca > Bivalvia > Ostreida > Ostreidae > Magallana > Magallana ariakensis. The sequence continues at coordinate 37,071,293 of CM035811.1, read as the reverse complement.
CCAGTGGTTTGCACGTCACAAGACGCGTCACAATGCACCAATGTCAAAAACGTACTAATCCGCTTGACGTTACGTTTGAATATTGAACAGATTAATATTATTTAAAATAAAACGCATTCGATTTGTACAGCATTTTACAGAAAATTAAATTAAAAGGAATGAACTCAATATCTACCCACGTTATACTTGTATAACCTAGGTTGGAGCAATTTCCACTTTTTTATAGTCCGCTTCACGAATTATAAAGCGTAAACTGCCCCAACCCAGGTTAAACTCGTATAACTTGGGTAGACATTTAGTTCATTTTTTAAATAATTTCAAATAAATATTTAAAACCTTAGAAGTTTTTTCATGTCCTCTTCTGTTGGTCTCTTCAGTGGTGTTTTCCTCGGCCGTCCCCTTTTCTTTTCAGTTTTGTGAAACCTTGGTTGCAGTATATTATTTGCATTACCTGCAATTCTTTCGGTGGGATTTAGCTTCATGGGCTTTTCATCTTGAATGGTCATGCAAGCTTTATTTCCTGAAATTAAACTTTCTAAAGACTTAATTATTGTAGATAATCTATATTTTATGACTTGTGGATTTTTAACCTGATGACCGAGTTCATCGAGAAGGTTATCAATTCGCTGCAGTTGTATTTTGGATGTTTTTTCTTTAGGTTTTGCAGCTGTTGGTTCTGGATGACAAAGTTGCACTTCATTTTCATCTGAATCTCTTACAGTAGTATCTGAAACACTGGAAAGAGAATGTATTTTATGAATATGTTTACATATATGACCATTGTGGTAATCGCTGCAAGAACATTGATACATGTGATAGCAAAGATTTATGCATGGTAAATTTTTACATTTGCTATAACAATGTTCTTGTGAGCAATCATCCAGCATGGCCTCTATAATATAATTATCTGTTTCAGAATCTAATGAAAAGATAGTGCTGGTAATTTGCTTAACCCTGGAATTATCAATATCTAAACCTCTGTCATGCCTATCCTTAATATGCACATCACTATCTGATGGGTTGTTATATGAAACTCGTTGTAGGTGTCTAATAAAATGGTCATTCTCTATCTTTAACAAAGTGTCTAAAAGCACATCTATGCGCCTATTGCGCTTCCCTGAGAAGTATATAGTTTTCAGCTGGTTATGAAAACTTTCTACGAACATATTGGTATTAACATGTCCATACTCTATTCCTTTCCTAAAACACAATGACCATTTCTCAGGACGATTAAAGTAATTATCCATCAAATATTTCAAGAACCCAGGATTCATAGTAAGAAGTTTTGAGATCAATGATTCTTTATACATATTGAAATCATTCTCTGATTTTGCTTGCAGCATGGCACAAAGATAACAGTATATTTCTGTTTTCTGAGCATCATTTCTAAAATGATTGTGGATATTTTTTATCCAAGACCTTTGAATATGCCAGGTACAAAGGAACTGCTGAAGATCAGAACCAAAGACCGACTTTGCAGCATTCCACCCTGCATTGTCATCATCTGTCATTATAACCTTGACCTTTGTTTCGGGGGAAAGAGCCTTAACTGATGACAGAAATAAAGATATTGCTAATTCATCCTCCCTATTAGAAATACAAAATGCAACTGGATAACCTTTACGAAACTCATCAGCTACCATGAGAGTAATTAACTTGAATGAATAACTATTTGTTTTGTGTGTGGAATCCATGCATAAAATCCGGCCTGCAAATTTTTGGTACATGTCCAGCTGTTGTTTGGTCATGATGGCTAAAATAAAGTCCTCCTTGGATAGTCTTTTGGCAGGATCTTCAATGCCTTGTTGTTTGTATAGGAGGACTGGGTTGAATGACTCTTGACGGAGAGCTTCCACCTTTAAAGAAGTTGACAGAGCATCATTATTGTCTTGAATAATTGAAGGATCTAAAAGTCTTGTTTTCAAACTATGAATTTTCTTTCGATCTATCAAATGATAATATTTAAGGTCATCTAAATTATCCCTACCCTCTCTGTCACTAAAATGTTCTCTAACTTTGTCTATAATACTATTTATTGGAATTTTAAGAGCAAGCATACTGGTTATTTCTGATTTTAAACTGTCGGGAATAGGTAAATACTTACTTTGTTCAAATGACAAGGAATGGGTATGGGATTTGACATACTTTACCACTACCTTTCCATCACTTGTTTCACACACTGCAAAACGTGCTGGACAAAGGCTATTGATTTGACAGTGTCCCTTCTTGTTTTTACGAGACGTCTTTGGTTTGGTTCCTTTTGCCCGATGCGCAGTGACTGGCCCATTCCTGTGACAAACTAGAGTATATACCGTATTTCCCTTTTTATTTTTCTGTGGCCTTGACCTTCGAACAAATCTAGTGTTAGAGGACAGCTCTTCATTGCTCCGGAATTCTGAAAACTGAGCTAAACTGTCAAATGTCATACATTCAACTTTTATATCAGCATCATGAACATTAATAGCATGTTCTATAAGTTGATCTACCGTTTGAAACTGCATGGAACATGTTGAAATCATACAGGCTTGATGTTTACGCTTAGAACAAATAGATGGAGCTTGACCCTGACCAGAATGAAACCTTTTGACATGTTTCTTTAAATTCTCTACTTTCTTAAAGGAGACCTTGCACTGATGACAGGTCACCTTGGAACCTTGACTGTGACTTAGTGGAATGTCCTCAGATTTAACATAGGAGTGCAGTGCAGATATTGAAGGAGGAGAACTAAATGATTTATAATTACGCATATTGATTGGCTTTGAAAATTGTGAAACTTTTGGTTTTGTATTGCTATGATCTTGACCTGGTAACAATACTGGATCTAACCTAGGGACAAAGGAAGAGAACTGGTAACTAGTATCTACCTCAGTGATAGACTCATAATGACCTCCACCAGCTCTTCTCCATGCAATATGGATGGTTTGTTGAGGCTGACCTTGTGAGAAAGTATTTTCATATGTAGTTATTTGAGGATTATGTAAATCTCCTCCAAAAGTGACCAAAATATTAATGTTCAAAGCCATGGACAGTGCTAAAATTGACTCTTGACCTGCATATGTATACTGTTGGCTTAAACGGTTTATTTGCTCATCTGGTGTACCTGCATCATCTAGAAAATAATTTTGAAAAACATACATATTACCTCTCAGTGTTTCGACTGCCAAATTCCTTAGCTCCTGATGATTATCTTGATGACCATACAGGGAGAAGCTTATGGAGCGGAATAGACAATTACCGTCACCTGTGATTGGATTTCTTTGCAGTCCAAATGATGAGAGGTATCTGTTTTGTTGTTCAAATTCAACATCCACATCTGTGTAGGTTTTCACAAGTTCACTGAAATCTTCTGCCTAAATTTATTTGAAACAAGTGTATATAATAGAAGACATGTACACATGGTGGCTTATAACGTCAAATACACATGTTCTGCAAACAATATAATGTATAACTGTTCACTGGCAGCTAAGTCTTTAAATCTATGAAACTACATTGAACAATTATAAACTATACATGTACAATACCATGTACTTTGAAACCTATGCAGAGTTTATCAGGAAAGTGTCTAAGACTGACAATGCAACTAAATGTTTGAGAAACAGAGATGATGCAGTTTAATAACTTGTACATGTTCAAATTTCATTATGAAAAACCATGTCTACATTCTTCCAAGATTTTGAATCTATGAAAATATTTGATGCTTCATCCTTACACAGATATTCAGACAACATACATGTAATTCATTGAAATAATTCAAAAGCTACCCTTAATTATACAAGTACAAATTGAGTTGGGGCATTTTATGCTTTCTAGATATCCTTTTAAAAAAAGCATAAATTGCTCTCACCCAGTTTATATCAGTAAAATTTAGGGTAGCTGTTGAAATCATTCATCATAATCTAAATCATCTGCTATTTAGTGTAGAAAGTAAGGCTGTTTGACTACATTTACACATCACACCTGCATTATCATTTTTGTTGTGGTAATTTTGCAATTAATCTTAAATGAAGGTTGTATTTAAATTACCTCTTTTACATTCAATTCCATTTCTTCCAATTCAAGGTTTTGCAGCTGAAACTGTTAAAACATTCTTGTGAATTTATATATCACAGTTTTCATTACCGGTAATTGTGAAATATTAGGTTATCAAGGAGGCTTGATGGACACCAGATTATCTATCATATCTTTCTTAAAATTTAATATTTTTGGATATATAGTACATGTATATATATATCTTATATAGTAAAGAAAAATCTAATTACATATTGTAACTTTAAAATTTGACTAATTCCTATATTTTTATATAGAGCTCTTCTTCTTAAAATGATTAAAATAATTTTAAAATGGTCACAACCATTGATTCCTCTTAAGGTACTGTATATCTGGTAATTTTGCGATGATATATTTGAAATCTTTTTCAATAAATAAGCAGAAATTATACCTGGTATTGTTTGCTATAAAAAACTTTTTAAGTTTCAAAAAATTACTGAGGCAAATAATAAAAAAAACAATTACACATTTTCACGACTTTAGCAAGTTTTGTGCCTGATAATGCAAAAAAAAAAAAACCCTGGGATATACAGTACCGGTATATTAGAAAATTTGTTAAAATCATTAAGAACTAACAGTAGTTTACCTCAGTTGTTTGGTCAGATGTGCCATTCGTCATAATCTGGGGGGTTCCGGTTTGTGGTGTTTGCTGGTCAACTGTAGCAAGCTGGGGTTGAATATCCTAATAATTTTAGTAAAATATTGTAAAATCATTGACTTTGTTTACACAAAGAAAACAACTATGTGTAACAGCTAGATGAACAATTTAAAATGGCATGCATTGATTAATTCATTTTTACAAAAAATGCTAACAGATAAGAGGGTTATTTCTTGTCCCAAGTAAGGAATTATTTACTGCCATTATGTTATTATAAGCTATTCTCACATATACAGCACAAATACTCACTGAAAAAGAAAAGTAATTATGCTCCATCCCTGTATACATGCATGAGCTTGACATAATCAAGCTCAGTATGTATGCCTGAAAAAGAAAAGAAAATATCAATGAATACATTTTTAAAAAGTGCCTTTATGTGTGTATATATATATATATATAAGTGTTTATTTTAAAAAATGTAAATGCAGAGGATGGTTATCAATACAGCTACTGTGAATCTGTATGATGAACTTAGTTCACAGATTGAGAGCAATATGTATCATTGCAAAACAGCAATTTCATATAACAAGTTGTTCTATCTTTCAACTACATGTAAAGTCAATAACAATAATGCAATATCAGAATCTTATACTGTTTCAACACATCATTTTCACATTGCCAGGGATCCAGTGCCCACTAGTTGATGTGGGCTTACTGCTGGACACAGGACACCTGGCATTGTGAGAATGACAATAAAGTATTTGCAAGTATGGTTTCAAAACAAACCAAAAACCAGATGAGAAATACATTTGGAATGCAAATATATCTATAATATATGTGTGTATGTGTACGTTCCAACTGCTGTGGTTAAGCATAACAGTGTAGTGCCTGGTATATTGTCCATTTTTGTGTGTATCTTTCATTTATAGACATTCACTGTAACCTTATATAGTGTAGTCATACACATGTATATGCAAGGGCCCATAATTGGAATAAACTTATGATCTTAACCTGTTTATCTCTTTATTAAAAAAAACGAAATTCGCCTTACAATAAACAGTAAACAAAGAGCCACGCCCACTTTATTTATATCGACATGAACTGTGCCTTGTTTATTTGTTTGTTTTGCTTTTATCAAAAGATATGGATATAAAAACCAACAAACAATACCATAATAATTTTGTTCATAATCATTTAATAATATTCTACCAAACACGTTTAAAAGAAACTCTCATTTTAATGGATTTTATACTTCAGTCTATAGCATGCATAATTAAGTGTGCGATATATTTACAAGAAAATAATTAGAACTTTCCAAGCTAAATGATCGATTTACATTAACTGTGACTTATTTCACTTATTCATGTCATTTTGATTGCAATCTTACAGTTTTTTAATATAAAATTCACACTTACAAGGATGATGACTGAAGTTGTGAAGCTCATCTTCGCCATTGCTCAGAATGAATGATAACCCCATGACGTCAGGGGTCAACGATATGTAAATATATTTTAAGTTTAAGATTGAAGTATTACTAATTTAATTAGTTGAAATATTCATAATTTACCTTTAGAAATAAAATAAATTTATACATGGTAAAGTATAACGATATAGAAAAACATTCTCATTCACAGCGATTGTTTTATTCATTTTTGCCGCCATTAGTCACTTAGCAATCCGGAAAAATAAAGTTGCCCGGATACGGCTTCGTCAATAAAAAATATCCGTGACTTCCTCGTCTGTTCATCTGCCCCTGTGACGCATTCGTTTTTTTTTAGGAATTACGTATGTTTGAATCATTTCTCAATGAATGAACGATAATTTTAAAAACTTAACGTATTGTTTGTATGTGTAGTTCGAATTTATTTTTTACATTGGTTTCCGAGCGATTAATAAATGGTAACAATTTCTTTCATTCTGCAATTAATTATTTAATTGTTTTATTTGTATTTATTCATAATATTGTGCTTTTTACTCGTTAATTTATATATATTTATAAGTATAACTAACTCGGGAAAATATAAGGTAGTCGGAAACGGTTTCCGCATTACATGTAAATCTCGCGAGATCACAGCTTCTGTTCATCTGCCCCTGTGACACATTCATTAGTATTTTAGTGTTAGAATTGCCATCAGTTTTACAAGTACATGCTTGGCATAGTGGATTCACGGAGAACTATTTATCAAATACATGTTCAACTTGGTAAAGAGTTCGAGCCACTAGTGCACCGGCAGTTTTTTTTAAACTCGTTAACATTATTCCATTATATCCATCGTAGGCAAATGTGCAATAACTTTGTAAAATGCATGGATATCATCATAAAATTTCATTTTAATTCATTTCATTTATAAAGTTTAAAAGAAACATAAAACTTTTATGATGAAAAAAAAATACCTTGAGGCTGAGGATCGGAGAACCTTAAAAGAAAGAAATGTTTTCATTTTTCCATTAAGCAACAAAAGTTATTAACTTTCTGCAAATTATACAGTTTAAATCAAACGCATTTAAAAGTATTTAATATACATTCGAATTTATTTATTTTTTGACCGGGCCGGTCAATAAACGCCCAACTTTGAAATATTCATAAGCACGTGATGTGACGAGCTTTTAGAAAGAACACAAGAGCTCGACGCGGAAACGTGATCGGTCCGTTGGCAGTGGAATAACGCGTTCGAAGAGAAAAGAAAGAAACCGTTTGACAGAAAACGTTGTAAAATGAGAATTTATATTGAAGACCATTTTTAACGTGTTAGAAACTTCGTGTTTAACTAGGGCATGTAGGGCCTTGCCGGTTTCTTGCTATAGACAGGTGGGTCACACAGCGGTGTGTTTTCTTTGTTAAATAAGATATTTACTCATAAGGGAGAAGAAGCTTATGTGTATGGTACGATATTCACTTTTTGAATATAATAAAACCTGTATAGCTATCACTCGAATTCTTAAAATCTATAAATTGTACATATTGTATTATGTTTTGAGCCGAGGAGCCCCAGACGGGATAATTTTGACGTTCTATTATGATAATACATGTTGTCAATGTATGAAAATAATGGTCAATTGCAAATGAGCTCTCATCGATTGTCTTCGACACCGATACGCAACCATCCTCATAAAATGCAGATGACAATATCTGCTATATTTCTGTTAACAGCACATAAACATGTTTATATGAATTCAAACAAATGTAAACAAACCTGTCGTATTACCTCGTTCTGCATGCTGCTTTTCTAAATTATTATTCCCGCGCACATGCGCAAATCCCCATCAATCGTTAATCTTTTATGAATATGCATAGCTAAATCGCCGTTATTCATTTTCAAATTATGGCTAGTACCTCGTTAATATTTATCAAAAAATTGGCAAAATTTTCTATAAACTTCTTTTTCATATATCTAGTCATGCTGACAAAATTTGGGTCTGGTTTTCAACGTCGCAAAAATGCCGTTAAAAACGGCAAATATACCTTTAAGAGACCGTATTCGGTTCATACTGCAAGTGGCAAAAGCCATGATGATTTGCATAACTGAGTCAGAAATATGCCACCAAATAAAATTTACTTTTTTATTAAATCATTCGTTTACATTTCTTTACAAACTTCGTTTTAGGGAATTGATATTAAATCAACTCTTATATGCCGATTTACTCGTAACGAAGCGACGTGGACGCAACACGAATTAGTAATTTAAAAAATCATAAGTTTGTTACTGTTATTCATTGAAAGTATGTACATGTAATCAAATTATATGTTGAAAACAAAATTTCTACCTGAAATTAATTAAAGTTAGTTTGTTTTTAAAGCCTTAATTATTCACAACTAGACATATCGTTCAGTTGATTTCAATAACCATTAAACGTGAGTTAAAATAATATTTCGGTGGAACTATTGCAGGATAAATCTTATTTTTCGTCATCTTTGTCGTTGGCGTTGTTGTCGTTGTAAACTTTTCACATTTTTATCTACTGGGCCAAATTCATAAACCAAACTTGGCACAAAGCATCCTAGGAAGAAGATTGACACAATAAGAAGATTGACACAAAATGAAGATAGACACAAGGAAGATTGACCAATAGGAAGATTGACACAACAAGGAAGATTGACAAAATAGGAAGATTGACACAATAGGAAGATTGACACAATACGAAGATTGACACAATAAGAAGATTGACATAATAGGAAGATTGACACAAAATGAAGATAGACACGATAGGAAGATTGACACAAGGAAGATTGATACAACAAGGAAGATTGACACAATAGGAATATTGACACAATAGGAAGATTGACACAAAAAAAAGATTGACACGATATGACGATTGACACAAAGAAGATTGACACAAAAGGAAGATATACACAATAGGAAGATTGACACAATAGGAAGATTGACACAATATGAAGATTGACACAACAGGAAGATTGGCACAATAGGAAGATTGACACAATACGAAGATTGACACAATATGACGATTGAGACAACAAGAAGATTGAGACAACGGGAAGATTGACACAATAGGAAGATTGACACAATAGGAAGATTGACACAACAGAAAGATTGGCACAATAGGAAGATTGAAACAATAGGAAGATTGACACAATAGGAAGATTGACACAATACGAAGATTGACACAATAAGAAGATTGACATAATAGGAAGATTGACACAAAAGGAAGATTGACACGATAGGAAGATTGACACAAGGAAGATTGACACAACAAGGAAGATTGACACAATAGGAATATTGACACAATAGCAAGATTGACACAAAAAAAAGATTGACACGATATGACGATTGACACAAAGAAGATTGACACAAAAGGAAGATATACACAATAGGAAGATTGACACAATAGGAAGATTGACACAATATGAAGATTGACACAACAGGAAGATTGGCACAATAGGAAGATTGACACAATACGAAGATTGACACAATATGACGATTGAGACAACAGGAAGATTGAGACAACGGGAAGATTGACACAATAGGAAGATTGACACAATAGGAAGATTGACACAACAGAAAGATTGGCACAATAGGAAGATTGACACAATAGGAAGATTGACACAATAGGAAGATTGACACAACAGAAAGATTGGCACAATAGGAAGAGTGACACAATAGAAAGATTGACACAATAGGAAGATTGACACAATAGGAAAATTGACACAACAAGGAGGATTGACACAATAGGAAGATTGACACAACGGGAAGATTGACACAACAGGAAGGTTGGCACAATAGGAAGATTGACACAATATGAAGATTGACACAATAGGAAGATTGACGCAATAGGAAGATTGACACAACAGGAAGATTGACACAACAGGGAGATTGGCACCATAGGAAGATTGACACAATAGGAAGATTGACACAACAGGAAGATTGGCATAATATGACGATTGAGACAACAGGAAGGATGAGACAACGGGAAGATTGACACAACAGGAAGATTGGCACAATAAGAAGATTGAAACAATATGAAGATTGACATAATAGGAAGATTGACACAAAAGGAAGATTGACACAATAGGAAGATTGGTACAATAGGAAGATTGGCACAATAGGAAAATTGACACAATAGAAAGATTGACACAATAGGCAAATTGATACAACAGGAAGATTGAGACAACGGAAAGATTGACACAACAGGAAACTTGACACAATAGGAAGATTTACACAATATGACGATTGAGACAACAGGAAGATTGGCACAATAGGAAGATTGACACAATACGAAGATTGACACAATATGACGATTGAGACAACAGGAAGATTGAGACAACGGGAAGATTGACACAATAGGAAGATTGACACAACAGGAAGATTGACACAACAGGAAGATTGGCACATTAGGAAGATTGACACAATAGAAAAATTGACACAATAGGAAGTTTGACACAACAAGAAAATTGGCACAATAGGAAGATTGACACAACGGGAAGATTGACACAACGGGAAGATTGACACAACAGGAAAATTGGCACAACAGGAAGATTGACACAATATAAAGATTGACACAATATGAAGATTGACACAATAGGAAGATTGACACAATAGGAAGATTGACACAACAGGAAGATTGACATAACAGGAAGATCGGCACAATAGGAAGATTGACACAATAGGAAGATTGACACAACAGGAAGATTGGCACAATAGGAAGATTGACACAATAGGAAGATTGACACAATATGACGATTGAGACAACAGGAAGATTGAGACAACGGGAAGATTGACACAATAGAAAGATTGACACAATAGGAAATTAGCACAATAGGAAGATTGACACAACGGGAAGATTGACTCAATGGGAAGATAGAGACAACAGGAAGATTGGCACAATAGGAAGACACAATAGGACAGGAAAATTGAGACAACAGGAAGATTGACACAATAGGAAGATTGACACAATTTGAAGATTGAGACAATGAAATTTTTTTGCATACAGGCAAAGTTAACCAATACTTTTTCATTTTTTTAATCTTTAATTTATCTATTGATTTTTTATAATATATTATTTTTCTTAATGAGCAACATCCTAAAAATGCGGGTAAAATCTCATAAGACTTTACCACAGACCAATCCATACAAATAAACTGTAGTTACTGATATTGAATTAGCGATGATCAGACATTGGTCAAAGAATAATCCTATATCAATTCCCGTAATAGTTTCCCTACTTTGATTTAAACAAAATATCCAAAGAGCCATCGAACATCTAAAGGTGACGTAAAAAAACAATTCCATAAAAATAATATGATAAACGCAGACAGCTACGTGAATAATACTTTCATGCGTACACATGTAAGTGTTTTACCAATGCAATACATAAATATTTGTTTTTGGTCTGCAATTCATTAGTAGGCATGCAATAAGAGTCAGACCTGGAGCTCATCATGGAGCATATCATATCTATGATAACAGATGTACAGTACCGATCAGACCCAACCTAACAGAAAGTAAACCCCAACTATACCCTGGGTTTACTTTCTGGGTTTACTCTGGGTTTACTCCGGGTTTACTAGAGTGGACCCAGAGTAAACCCAGATTAAACCCAAAGTAAACCCAGAGTGGACACAGAGAGTAACCTGGCCAGAAGTATACCCCTGAAAGCAGACGCTAGCTGTGTATTCGGAATATACAAGGGGCAGAAATTACAGTCAGAAGGATGATAAGATAAAAGACAGGTCTGCTTCATACTTCAGTGCGTACAGTTAACCTCAAAAGCAATTTCCAAGTAAACCCAAAGTAAACCCCGAGTAAACCCAAAGTAAACCCAGAGTGGACCCAATTTTTCAAAAAGTAAACCCAGAGTAAACCCCAAAAGTAAACTCTGGGTATAGTTGGGGTTTACTTTGGTGTTAGGTTGGGTCTGATCGGTACTGTAGATAGGCAAAAGATCGGAATCCTAGTGACATTAGAATTGACAAGAATTTTTTTAAAAAAAAGCTTTAAATGAAAAAAAAAATACGAAAAGGATTTAAGAAGCAGCTGCTTGGGACACATGCACGTAGCTTCGGGGGAGGAGGGTCTGCCCCCCCCCCTTCTTTCAGCAAAAAGTTTACTTAAATTTACATATAAAAAATGAATTAAGGTGGAGTTGCCCCCTCCTCTTACACTTTTCTTGTTGCTTTTAAAGAATTGAAGTAAAGGGAAGGAAATTAACACTGATATTGAAGTTTTAGGTACATAACCCCCCCCCCCCCCCCCCCCCGCAATCCCCCGATTAGAATTTTTACAATTTCGAAAAGTTGTAGTTTTCCTTTTTTTTTTTTACTTGCTTGTCAATGTTTTTTGGATCAGTCTGGCCCCCAATTTTCAAATACGATGCTTCGTGCCTGGGATAAAATCTGAAGTTATACGTTTATAATTGGTCCGTTCTTGGAAAGTGTTTAATAAAAGAATATTTTTAGATTTTGATGTGTTGACATGTTTCTATTGAAAATGTACATGTATGCCGTATCTATGCTTTATCTATGTCATCAGGTGCCTTTGGTACATGTATCTGCGTGATGTATACATGTATCTGAAACGCAGTAGAAAATGAGTTAAAGGTACATTTTGAAAATGCCTTCACATAATTCGCTTTTTCATCTCAAAGTTCGTCTGACTTATAAAAAGTCAAAGTATTGTAAAGAACTGAAAGAAGCATTTAACCAATTATTTTTTAACCTAAAAGTACTAACCAAAGAAAAGGCGCATTTACAGCATTCAATGTTTCGAAGCCATTGAAGAATTGTCAATTTCAGATTAGGATCGAGTCTTCATCATCGTCATCATTATCATCATCATCATGCGTTGATCCAGCAAATTTTTCCAGGGGTGGGGGGTCCGACGGTTATTTGAGTATGCCGGGTGGGGGGGGGGGGGGGTCCGAGCCATATTTTTGATAATTTAAAGAAATTTGAATTTTGCAGGGGGGGGGGGCTACCCCCTCCAGATCTTTCTCTACTATTCTATATGAAAAGCATGTCTGTTTTCAATGAAACTGCATATATATTTATTATTTTTGTTTAAATATAAATAAAACAGCTTTCTATAAATACATGTACGTTGAATCTCTCTCTCTCTCTCTCTCTCTCTCTCTCTCTCTCTCTCTCTCTCTCTCTCTCTCTCATAGTCAAAAAGTAACGTTTACACACTACTGTCTACATGTTCCTGTCCTGTGTGCCATATGACATATATACCACACATGCATTTATAAAACTAAAGAACATAACGAAACTCTACTGGGGGGGGGGGGGGATATAGTTCATGCATATATATCTAGCTGTAGGTCTGTATAGCTCCCACTCTGAAAAAAAAAGATGGACGACCCGAACGTTCCCGTAGAGCTAGCATATTTTCCAATTGATTCGTGTACACGGTGGCGAATCCAGGATTTGTTAAAAGGGGGTAAAAGGCCGGTAGTCTGGGGTCGAATTGAAGCTCTCAGTGGGTCCAGAGCAAAGCCCTGGTGGGGGTTCAGGGGGTAAAGCCCGGGAAGTTTCCAAGTTTTGGAGGTTATTAAAACATTTTTTTTAGATTCTACATATTGTAGCAGCTATACTTGACATTACAAAATTGATAATACATATAGAATAAACTGATTTTTCTGAAGTTCTACTTATTTTTTTTATCACAAAAATAAGGGGGGGGGGGATCGGGCCTCGCCCCCTCTAAATCCGCCAGTGGTTTATATAATACGTCTAAATATACCCCTTTTTCTCCTTTTTAATGTGTGGTGTTTTTTTTTTTTATCACCAACACTGATTTATCAACACTAATCTTATGTCTCTGATCAAATTAAAAAACAACATTACAAAAGTTTTTGCGAACCCCCTTTCCCAGCCCCCGTTTTAAAAAATCTGTAAAGGCCTGCAATGCTTCGGTATGTATTAGGCCTATAAAGCCATTTAAACACTTGGTCTTGTGCCCCAAATAAATATATCATTGTCGACCTGTTTGTGTTAGAAATTTCCGGTAAAGTTTTGTCCTTTTGTAAAATAGTTCACTAAAGAATGCATTTTTTTTTTGTAGTTGAGGTTGCTATAAAATGTGAATGCAAACGAGGTAAATCCACTCATCGCTTTACCCTTCGTCACGATTTCAGACTGTGAAATATATTCTCGGAACAAGTTATCCTTTCTTCTTAAAAGCATCGGGCTCGGCCTACTGTGATTTAAAAACTCGTTCGAAATAACTCTGTCTCATGTCTTCCTCAAGGAAGAAACTATTATATTGGACAGCGGGCGGTTTGTCCTTTGCAGGTGCATTGGGGGCATGGGTTTATTACAAAAGAAACGACTACGACGATGACGACATCAAACCTGAAAAGGTGGCGACGAAAGTGAAGAAATCGGACCTGAGGTTGAAACAGGTGCAGGTTATTTTCCGCCATGGAGCCCGAACGCCGATCCATCTCATCCCTAATGTCGATGAGGTCAGTTTTTCTTGCATATGCAATATTGATAATTATTTTGTTTAGATTTTTAAAGTTTTTTTTTTTGGCAAAATAATTTGCCATCAAGTTTCACGTAAACTTTGTTCAGCAGCAGTCTCGATTAAAAAATGGTGAATCTGAGAGAAGTTGAAACCGGTTCTGTTCGGAATTTTCATAATTTTTCACTGGCATGAAGAAAACAACAAACAAAAACAAAACATTGACCATTGCTCTGATATTTTGAGCCCATATTTTGTAATATCTTTGTATTTGAATAAATGTCATCTATACACATGATGCATGTACATTTTTATTTTTTAATTTATATTTTTATAAATATCAATTTATTTTATTATTAGAATTCAAGTTGCTCATATCAATATATTTGCAAATTTATTTTACTGGTAACGAATCAGTTTGCAGTTTCATCATGCATGCTAGTATTATAGTCGGAATTCCAAATGTTTTTATTAATTTCAATCATGTTTCTTTGTTTTTCTAAACTGTGGAATCAAACTTCCGAAAATATCAAGGATGAATTAAGGAGATAGTAATTTCAACACCCCATCCATTTTCCTAGTTTCAAATTTGTTTTCCATGAGTATTGAATCAAGTGCCCTCTATCATTTCTAATTGAATATTTTGGGGCAGAACAATTTCGATTATACACAAGAGATCCATGTCAATGAACTTACAGATGAAACCTTGATCGAAGGACAAATTAATTATTGTGGGAACAGGGTACATGTATTTAAAAAGAAATTTGATCGTTAATTCAATTCTACTTTTTTCCTCACAGTTGAAACTGAATTTGAAGAGAATTCATTTTGCATTACAAATTGAAATTAAGGTCTTTCGATTGTCGTGTGACGTCATTGTGAGCATTCCGGAATATTTTACCGTTATCGGTTATAATAATAGTGTTATGTGATGCATAGTTTTGCCAATATTTCTTGATTTATACTTGTGTTTAACACATTTTAAGCTATGTAAATTGAAATGACACCCATGTTTTACAATTCATAGAGAGTAGTTTGAGTTGAAATCGCTGAATTCAATGAAAAACTGATAAAACCGTATATAGGCAAACTTGACAGAGACCACAATTCATAAATTTTTACCAGGCAAGGTAAATATTTCTTTGCAGATTTCGATAGGATATATAATGAATTACAAATGTACCAATTTTCAGCGAGTTTGAACCATTATTTCAAAAGTTATAGACGTTTTATGTTGCTAAACTGTACTTATTCATGGTTGAAAAATCGTATCAAAATGCACTGTAAATGTAATAGCTTTCATACTGGCAATTTTTAAATGGCCTTAAAATGTAAAAATACCTAAAATAAAGGATTGCGATTAATTTCTTTTAAAAATTGCTTTATTATATCGAAATTAGTTTAAAATAAATGTGATGTTTGATAAGAGAGCAGTCGTTGCTATAGCTGTCCTGATAGTGTACCTGTGTTAGCTCCTACAGCATGAACAAAATATTTGCAACATACCAATATTTAAGTTCAATTTGATTGTTTGCATATTAATCATCAAATTTAAACAAAAATTACACGGATTAAACCATAAAATCATCAAGGGTGGAGAAACCTTAAATCCTCATACTTTATCATAGTAAATTGAAGATGAGTAATTGCGATTGTCTTTGTTTTGCCCGTAAATCTGACAGTGTCAATATATTCTGCCAAATTATACCTCTAACGCACTAAACCGAAAGTAGGAAAACTACACATAGTTGTTTTGGAAGTCGTAATTTCATTCAAAGCACATTAAAAATGAGGCATAACCCTACTAAATGAATTCTAATTACTAATTATCTACTAAATGTGGTTCTGTCAATAACATATGTATTTTCATAGTTATACTCTAGGTGTCCCGAGTTTTTGCTTCCACCACTTTTCGCTTGATATTTTGATAATCATAGTTACATGTAAATACCTTTGTCCTCAAACTTCATTCATCCACTAATACATGTATGAAAAATGTCCAGATTATCTGTTTTGAAACGCCCCCTTTACCGCTTCAGGTTTCAATTCACATCCCAAAATAGAAAGTCTACAGGGATTTTGCATTACATCAGCCATGAAATAGCCCGGATGATAACGTTGAAAAATTGTGCAAGTTGTCCCGAGTACTTCCGAATGGAGAAAATATGTAAACATTTCCCATAATAAACTTTTGTAAGAAATTTGTTTTCGTTCCTGCGAACTTTTATGAGTGAAAAATGATAATTTGTCAATGAAGATATCTATGATATTTTCCCTTTTATCAATTTCAACTGTATTTCTTTTACAGGTATGTATATTATTATTAGTAATCATCAAAAAGTGATGGAAGCAATAACTTGGGACAGACTATAAACTTAAAATCTTTTACACTTATTTTTTTTCTGCCTTGAATTTTTGGCAGGTCATATCTGGTTCACCTTTTTATTAATTTGTACACAACACGATGAATAATCGTGCAAAATGTCAAACAACACCACACACGGCTAGAACATTTATTTCTGTGTTACAATTTCCAGGGACTGCAATGGTCGTGGCACCATACAATCTATGCAGGTGGGAGAAAATAATGACAGTCAGATGCTCTACGAACTGAGCTATTTTAATATTTTAATTACATGTAGGATAGCTAAAAAAAAAAAAAATGAAGATGTACATGTAGATTATGCACTTACTTAAAATATATTGATCTTTTCTTCTAGGCAACGTATGACAGCAAGAAATGGAAGGCCATTTATCCCAACACGTTGTATGACTATGAGGTCCTAGGTGTAGATGGGGGTCCACCCCCGGAGTCTAAGTACGAGACGTACTACCAGAAGCAGGGCTTACTGAAGGTAAATATATGAAATCATTGTGGTCCCTCGGTGTCACTCCATTCAAGAAAATGACTGTCAGTGACATTAAAGTTAGTTTAAGTTGTCAGTGACATATCATGACAAAATTACTTTCTTTTAATGTCATTCTTTGTCTGCCTGTTTGTCTGTCTCTGTCTCTCTGTCTCTCTCTCTCTCTCTCTTTCTGTCTCTGTCTCTCTATTTCTGTCTCTGTTTCTCTGTCTTTCTCCTCTCCCTCTCTTTCTCTCTCTGTCTTTCTTTCTCTCTCTCTGTCTCTCTCTCTATCCAACATTGCTGCTTTAGTCAATTACATTGCTTAATGTCTTTCTCTTTGAACTCTCTTTTTCTCTCTTTCTGTCAAAAATAATATAATGTTATATCTATCACAAAATTCTCTCCCAATATAATTTGAACACTGAAGGGAGATAATCAGAGGAGTTCTTTAATCAAGGGTTCTTCTCAAGAGTGATAAATTGATCCATATGAGGTCTGCAGCATCTGTATCAGCCTGGGAAGCTGGTACTGTATACAGGGAAATATTTGCCTCGGTTTTATTTTTGCCCCTTTTGCCCTCGTTATCAGTGGGCAAATTTAAGACTGGGCGAATTCCAGTGTTTTAAATTACCTCTCTGAATACAACTGTGTTGGACAAATTCAAGATGGGGCGATCGAAACTGCAAGTGTAAAAGGGCGAAAATTACGGGGGGTGAAAATAACTCTGTATACAGTATATGTATATATTAAGGGTGTTGAGATGTCACAAGTATTGCATATTCAAAGTCCTTGTAAGTTTTCAATCAAAACCAATATATAGTTAGAAAATATATAAAAATTAGAAAATAATTGTCTTCGATCTCCACTTTTCCAGATGTCAGTTGAATTCTCACTAATACCCCTTGATAAGCACATCAGTTCACCCCACCTGGTCCCATACATGTACCTTGGAAATTAAATGCAGTTAAGGATGCTGGATGGCCAACAAATTAACCAACAGATCTACCTTAAATTTTAAGAAATGGTTTTTTAAGCTATAAACTTTTATTTTGTCAAGAAAAAATGCATATTTAAATATATGTAAAATTCTAATATGTGTTTTCCTATATAGAGCTCTTTTTTTTAAGAAGATCAATATATAGTCTAAAAATGGTCATAACCATCGAGTCCTCTTAATATACAATAATCGTATCTGTACATATCTGTCACCACAGGGAGGCTGTCATTATGGAATGCTGACCTATTTAGGTCAGGAACAGACGCTTAACCTTGGAAAGCAACTTAGAAAGGCCTATATAGGAAGGAGTCCAGGGAAACTGATGTATGACTTTGACCCTAACTTAGTATAGTAAGTATTATAAAGAACACAGCTAAGCATTTTTTTTTTTTTCAATTCAATTTTTATCATGCCCCCATGCCATCATGTAATCAGTGGAAGGCTCATCACAGTTTATGTATTTATGGCAAGGTTTTACAAAGAAACAAATCTAATTTTCAATGGCTATTGCGTGGGCAAAATAAACTCAAATAGTATGCAAGGCCAAGCTTTTAACCTACCCATGCCCGGATCTTTAGGGCACCCCCCCCCCCTTCAACCCCCTGAAAATTCAAAATCCAGAGACTAAAAGTGTTGAGTTTGTAAATATGTGGGTGAGGATTACCTACAAAATCCACACAAAAAATGAGCTGACCATGACTATTTAATGATTCCACGGTGCATCGAAAGGAAAAATGAAGTTAAGGAAGCTGGTTGGTCAACTAATTAACTATCAGATCTGCCTTAAACTTTGACAAAGATTCATTTGGCCATAAGCTAACATTATTTTAGTAAGTAAAGAAAGAAAAAATCCCAATATTTTAGCTTTTAAAATTTGATCATTTTCCTATATAATAATATCTTTATCAAGTCAGAGCTCTTATTCATAAGGAGGTAAATATAGCCTAAAAATGACCACGACCCTCCATTCTCCTTAAACCGTGTTGTTTACTGTACAGTTGTAGGACAACCAACATGAACAGGACCAAAGACTCGCTGCGATGTGTTCTGGCCGGGGTGTTCGGAGCGGAGAAACTCAAGGAGTACACAACCAAGACTGGTACAGAATTATTCCTTTTTTTTTTTTTTTTTTTTTTTTTTTTAAGGAACCTTGATACCCTACAGGGTTTTCAAAATTGGGTTTTTTTTTTTTTTTAGTTTTTTAATCTTTAAAAAAAAATTCACAATAAACAGAAAAATAACTTTTATAGGTTTTTTAAGTGGCTTGAAATTAGCTAGCTAGAATTGTATAAATCACTAACTAGGCACTCTTATGCATAGAGATATTTAAAATAAGCTTTTTTGAACTCAGTGTCCACCTAGACAAATTTTGCAAATTAAAAATCATTGGCACACTTTGAGCAAGCAGAACAGTTATACTGCATTCATACATTGTTCTGTATGTACCATAGATATTTCTTTAAAGGGACCTGGACACGATCGATTTCAGATGAAAATTTTATTTTTGATTTTTATGTATTAAATAGTTTACTTGTGTATTTTGAATGATTTACCAAGATTTGAATGTTAGAAGTCGTGTTACAAGCGAGATACAGAGGAAAGAAGTTGTTGTTATGTAAACAAAGCTCGAGTCTTATATTTGTTTACAAATAATGTAAAGTAAAGAAATTACAATTTCTTTGACAAAATAACTTGTGGAAACAAGATAAACTTATTAAATGTGTTCATGAATAAGTTTATCAACAACAAAATGCAACATCAGATTGAAACTTTTACCAATTCAAGACATTTGTAAACAATAACAGGACTCAAGCTTTGTTTACAAAACAGAGAATTTTAACCTCTGTAACTCGCTTGTAACTTGATATTTGACTTTCAAATTTTGACAGAGCATTAAAAACATCCATATTGACCATTCTAGACATTAAAAATGAAAAAATAAATTTTGAAAAAATTGAGCTCAAATCGTGTCCAAGTCCCTTTAAAAGAATTCCTGAGACATGTTCAGCAGAGCAACTCACTCTGTTGAACACCCCTCAGGTATGTTGACTCCAAGAATTATATTCGTAATGTTAGATTTTTTTTTTTTTTTTGATTGTACATTATAAAAAGCATTGAGAGCCTTTTAGTTAGCTTTGATTTTATAGGTCAAGCATTGATTTTATAGGTCATACATTGGTTTTATAGGTCATGCACTGATTTTATAGGTCATGCACTGATTTTTATAGGTCATGCATTGATTTTATAGGTCAGAAGATCAAGTTCTACACTGCTGCCCAGGACGAAGAACACCTGTTTCCTAACCCCCACACCTGTCCAATGCTCCGACAGGTCAACAGGGCGTCCATTGTGGACGGAATCAACTTACCCGACCTGAAAGAAGACCGACTGGAGATAGAAAAAGCTCTAGGTCTGTACACAAGTCAATTTCTTTCTTTCCTTTTTTCTTTCTCTCATGTGATTTTTCTTTCATTAATTTGTTCTAGCTATTTCTTTTCTCTATAATTATTCTTTTTGTCTTTTTTTTCTTTTCGGTTATATTTGATTTATTTTTCAATTGTGCTTTCTTATTTTGAAATTTGTTATTTTTACCTTCATTTCTGGGTCTACCTTCGATCTTTTTTCATTTATTTGTTCTCTTTTATTTTTTTTAGCTCACCTGAGCTGAAAGCTCAAGTGAGCTTTTCTGATCACTTTTTGTCCGGGGTCCGTCTGTCTGTCCGTCTCTCCGTAAACTTTTTACGTTTTCGACTTCTTCTCCAAAACCACTGTGCCGATTTCAACCAAAGTTGGCACAAAGCATCCTTAGTTGAAGAGGATTCAAGTTTGTTTAAATGAAGGGCCACGCCCTCTTTCAATCATGATCCCCGGGGGTAGGGTTGGGCCACAATTGGGGGTCAAATTTTTCCATAGTAATATAAAGAGTAAATCTGTAAAAATCTTCTTCTCTAAAACTGATCAGCCAGAAAAACTGTAATTTGTGTGGAAGTTAGGGTAGATTCAAGTTTGATAAAATCATGATCCCCAGGGGGATCAAATTTTCACATCGGAATATATAGAGGAAAATCTTTAAAAATCTTCTTCTCAGAAACTGATCCGGCAGAAAAGCTGTAACTTGTGTGGAAGCGTCCTCAGGTTTGGAAGATTCAAGTTTGTTCAAATCATGATACTGGGGGTAGGGTTGGGTCACAATGGTTGGGGGGGGGGGGGTTCAAACTTTTACATAGGAATATATAGGGAAATATCTGTAAAAATCATTTATAGATTAAAATTTGTCAAAATCATTATCTTCACGACTAGGGTTGGGCCACACTGGGGGGTTGTTCTAATTTTATAAATAAAAACATTTGAATTATCCACAAAATCTCAAATGTTATTATATATGGTTTTACTTATATGTAAGCATTTTGAATTATTGTTGATCCTTAAAAATTGTTTAGATTCTGGCCCCGTGGACAATTCTTTGGCCTCACCAGAGGTTTAAAGCTTGAGGTAGGTTTATAATCCATATATAAACTGTTGTTTTAAGTCTGATCGTTTTCTTGAGAACTGCAATGCTAAACATGTAATATGACTGTAAAATCATCCTTTTACAAAGGGGGTCAATGATAAACATAAGAATGTTCAGGGGAATTTTTTATATACAGGATCTATTATATGACATTGTTCAGATATTTTGTATATGACTCCATAAAGCTGATAATATCATGCCTATTATTGCTCAGGTGAGCGATGTGGCCCATGGGGCTCTTGTTTTACTTTCTTTTTATCCTTCTTTCGAGTTTTTTTCTTAAAATTGTTCTCTCTTTCAGTTTGAGATTCTTATTTTCATATATGTGCATGGTCTTTAATATTTCTTTTTTCTACCTTTCAAACCTTCCTAAATTTCTCCTATTTTTTGTCAGTTTGTAAAATGTGTTTCAAATCTGGTAATGAATATGAAAGGAAGAGAGGTGACTTGCATGTTAATTTTTTTTTTATTATTCAAAGGATGACTGCACTTAGCGCCGGGTTTTGGGCCCTTTTCGGTCGCTTTTGATGCGTTTATTTCTTAACTTAATATCACTTTTGTTGAATTTTATAAAGAGTCTAGTCAATTTCCAACATGAATTAAGATTTTAACCTATGATACAATAAACTCATTCTATGTTTTTCTCCTTACAACTTTCAAAAAAAGGAGAATTTTTGCTTATCTGCCCTTGTTCAAACATAAGATGGATATTAATTTGCATGAGAGGTGGAGCTGACATTATCAGAATGGTACTAAAATTAAACTAGCATGAATAACAAAGCCATGTTTAAAAATTTATGTGATCACTCTTTCACCATAACCCTATCTATTCTATATGGTACAAGTATTATAATACTATTTACCGGTACTATGGTTCCAACAATTAGACCACGCCCATGTTAGTACAGACAACTTTAAATCAATGCTTGACAACTTAACGTGTTCGAAAACATTGTCCTAGTTAGCACATAAAATGCTACCTTACACGTCACGTGATATAATTTTGTATTTACAAAGATACCTGAGGTAAGAAATCACGTGGTGAATTATAATATTCAACATGCATCAACCCTTTGTTACAACAGGGAAAGTGAAAGTAAAAAGAAGCAGTCTTTTCTCATTTAAACCATGAGCGCATGTTTGTCTATTAATCTCCCTTTGACATAACTTTGATAATGCAAATATACAACTACTGTTAAACGGAGAACAATAGACAAACATGCGCTAACTATGTATGAAGTCAGTATAAAAGTGGGCGTCCTCATTATCGTATGGAGATTCAAGAAATCGTGATGACCCCCGTCTATGAAAACAAATTCGTACTTGGTAACAACATACTTTTATTTAACGCAATTACGTAAAGTTGCAGTTTAGATGTTGACCATTTCTGTAATTGAAAGAAAAATTCTTGTTTTAAAAGTTTATTTTCTCGCAAATATCGCATGCCCTTAAGTGCATGCAGTCATCCTTTTAAAAAAAAAAAATAAATATACAGTAAGGTAGCCTTAATCAAAGGTTAAAGATATAAGTACATGTATTATCAACTAATGTCGTCCCGTTTAATTTGTATATGACACAGGTTTGTCGGGTTCAGAATGGAAGACTAAAATTCACTTCATCTCGGCCAGGGACGACATCATTGCCAGAAAGGTACGCAGACCTGTTTTCTTCCTTACAAACACTGCAAACCTACTTTTCACGTGGTAAGGAACGTTTTATCATAAAGAATATTTTTCTCGCCACGCTCCATGCAGTCATCAAATGTCTCTGGTATTTATACTTCAGATAATCTACTTCTTAAACGCGAAAATTACGAGCTGCAAACCAGTTTATGTGTAAATCATGAAATAATGTTGGTGCAAATAAAAGTTGGTTTAGAGTATCATAAAACACTGCTCTAATTTGCACAGCCTAGCTTCGTTCCTTACACACATTTGTTCATATTAACTAAGTTTACAGTAATATTCTACTCTTTTTCGAAGATATGGGAAAAGGAATATTTTGCATATTACTGACTTGTTTGTTCAGAGTAAATTGAAATGATATCGAGAAAAAAAGGTTTCATGAAAAAATATCAAGAAACTGAAGATCAAATAAAGAAGGTTAAGATTACTCTCAATCATATGAAATTGTTACTAGCTTGCTCGCTTAGGATAAAAAAAGATGAAATTATATTTCGTTAATGGCATTGATTTTATAAGGCAGCTTTAATGATCTCCGATCCTCAGCAAAGTTTGATAACTCTAATAAATTATCTGGATTTCTTTTATTCGTACCATAAATCTGACTTTTATACAGACAATTTTAATTTAGTATTCTACTGCTAGTATAACCATCAGTCACACAACTACATGCTTGGCGTAGTGGATCCACTTATATACATCTTGTGATAGAGTTTGAGCCATCGATGCACCGGAACTTTTTTCTAAAACTCAACTTATTTCTTTATTTCATTATATCCATCATAGGCAAGTTTGTAAAATGCATGGATACCCTCTAAAAATTTCATTTTGTATCATTTCATTTATAAAGGTTGAAAGAAAAATATCATTCTTATGACAAAAAAAATACTTTGAGGCTGAGGATTGGAGAACCTTAATTATTACATCTCTTTGGTTTTTTTTTTAAGGCTCATGGACTTGAGATTCCAAAGATACTGATACCCTATAGAGACAAAATCAGCCGCAATGCAGTGAAGATGTTTACTTATTCTTTCTCAGGACAACATGAGTAAGATTTAGAATAAAATATAGAGAGATTTTTTTGTCTTTTGAGCAATGATATTGACCTTTAAGAGGGCACGATGGTCAAGCCCATTTTTAGAGACAATTTTAAAAAAAATTTTAGATCATAAGTAAATCTAGATCAAGTTCAATTTTGGGTACAATTGAGTAATTTTTGACAGAGTTATGCCCCTTGGACTTTCCAGTTATTTACAGTTTCCTTTCTTTTTCTTTGCAAAGGTCTCCAAGGCAGGGAGGCATATGTTTTTCACAAACATCTTTTGTTAATATATAACAATATTTTTCTTCTGATGTATTTTTAAACATGAAAGTTATGCAGATACTGAAAAATTGAAAAAGAAAAATCAAATTAGGCCAAAAATTTAATCATTATGAATGAGGCAGGCTGGTTTTTTTTTCACTTAAAATTGAAAAACTGGGTTATTCACTTATTACATGTAGATATACCAGGTTTAATAGAGTTAATCAATGTGTCAGAATTTGACCTAATGCAATGTGCCTGGGAATCTAATAATGTTTTGTTTTTTTAAACCTTTAACAATATTTTCATTTTGCTTATTTATTTAATTTTGTGTGCACTTTATCTGTGAAATTATTTTTTTTTAGGCTACAAAATGACATATGTCTCAAGTTATCAACCGGCAGAATAATAGCACATTTTAGGAATGCTATTCAAGACTTCCTCTCTAATAAAAGGTGAGATATATGACATGCACAGATCCAGAATTTTTTTTCCGAAGGGTGGGGGGGGGGGTCCGACGGTAATTTGAGTTTGCCACTGGGGTCCGAGACATATTTTTGGTAATTTTATAATGTAATCATGGTAATTTATTAAAAGAAATTTGAATTTTGCAGGGGGGGGGGGGGGGGGTTGAACCCCCCCTGACCCCCTCTAGATACGTGCATGTAAAATATATGTGTTCATAATTTTTTAAGCGATGGTAGAGTAATTATTCTTGCTTCATTTAAGCTAGAGGTATTGTAAAAATACTTTAATAGTAAACATTTTTTTGGACACATTATTATGATACGGATTTAATTAAAAAATTGTTTTTCATTGTATCATATTATTTTTAACTCGATTAGAATATGCAGTATCTTTGTGAACATATTGAAATATATTTTCCTAGAATTTTCATTTCATTCTTTGAATTATTTGACGTACTTTCAATTTGTACTTTCTGTTTGTACTTTCTGTTTGTATTTTACTTTCTCTTTATTTATTACAGACCAGTGCGCCTGCACTTATATTCCGCCCATGACTCCTCCCTCATGGCTCTACTTCTTGCCTTTAAGCTGGATTCTAGGAAATGGCCACCATTCGCCTCCAATCTAGTTATAGAGTTATACGAGTGTAATGCAACTAAAAAGTATTACGTAATCGTCAGATATAACGGGCAGGTTAGTTGGATATTTATTTGTAATTTATTATATACATGTAAATGTGAATGTGAATGTTGCTGTTTGTAGAACATACAGGGATGATTTTAGTTTGAGAAATGGGGATTGGTCACTCCCTATACTCAGAAAGTTTTGTAGAAGATCCGTCTTGACATTTTAAACTGAAATTCTAAGATACAATGGCAAAGGTTCAAGATGCAGCTGACCTATTGAAAATTATTTGCTTAAATTAAGTTGGAGAGATATGCATTAAAAAAAATGCAGTTAAGGCCAAAAAAATTAATGATTTGTTTCTCAGACACCGCAGCATCAGCAAAATTATCGCCGCATCAAACTTTATCGCTATTTTTCCGGAATTTTCATATCTTATCATTATTGGTTTTCTCTACAATGGAATCAATGTAAACATTTGTGTCTGTAGGTGAAAACGTGATTATATATGACACGTCTACCCAGTGACCAACCTAGGGTCGACTTGGGCTAAATACAAGTATATGTAAATATAAGTACTCGCTTTGTGGTCGGTAACGTCACCAGAATTTCCTCAGAAAGAGAGGTTGAAGTCACCCTGTATTTTGAGTTCACGATCGTGAAAATTAACCCCAAATGCAATAAAATGTTATTTATTTAATTCAAAACACATTTTCATAGCCTAAGTTAACCCCTGTTGTGATTAATAACTAGCGACTGTCCTATCTTTAGAGGTTATAAATACGGTTGATGCAACCACATACTGTGCACTGAAAATTACAACCGATGTTTATAACTTTCGTGCTGATATTATGATTAGTTGGTAACTTGTAATTAGTTAATAACTATGCCAAATTAATGCTAAAATAATCATAAAACCGTTTATCAACAGTTATTTTTAAAATTAAACAGATCCACTACATGACGGTTGTAATTGGGTCAAAGGGTTGGACTAATACCCCTAAAATACACGGAAGAACATAGACTGGTTTTATTTGTCATTCCGGAACATTTCATCTATAAAATGTATGAATACACCTATAAATGAATTAAATTAACAAATTGGTTAAGTTTTTGAAATTTTTTGGAGTTGTTTTATTTTTAATTGACTTGCTTCTAATCCAATTTAAATTAAGGTTGAATCTGTGTATACATACATGTACATGTATTATCATTAATGTTATGCCAATGTCAAAGAATGGAAGTAAGTCTACCTGATTTCTCAAACTTCTCCTTATTTTTCTGTGAGGGAGAAGTGAAGTCTCCTTAAAAGTTTGCCCCTGTTAAGACTACCACTGAAATGTCTCTGTTATCTTCAGAAATTGAGGCCTATTAGCAGGAATAAAGGACAATTGTATTGTTTGAGAATTTTATGATGACTAATTTACTATCCCTTGATTTCTGTCATGTTCCCCAGGCACTGAAGATCAATAACAAAACACCCAAATGAAAGCTTTATTTGATAAATTTTTATATGGCAAATTCAACTAGTGAAATGCCATAAGAAGTCCCCTATTTCAGTTCAGACGTGTGTTATTACTGTGGACAGGGAAGATTGGCTGCAAAATGAAACAGGGGCATAAATCATTTGTCCATGTTTGTTCATCTGCAAAATCTCATCCTTTGAATAGGAAACAAAAACAGCTTAAACTAAAAAAACATAAACAAATATTTAAACTTTGTCAATGTATCAGAGCTTGATGAATATCTGCTGATGAGTACACAAATAAATCATAAAAGATGGGTTACCGTCATTGTGTTTAAAAAAAAAAAAAAAAAACCTGCCTGCCTCATCAACATTTCAAAATTTTGGCCCGAGAAACTAATGATTATTTTTTTTTGGCCTAAACGTTTAGCGCACAACCAGATAGATTTCGATGTATATATTGCAGAGCATAATTATCCTCTCATTACATTTAAGTTGGAGAGGAAAATAGTAGCATTCTAGAGTAAGTGAGTGAGAAAGTTCATTCGTGTAAAAGAACAATTTACATTGCACTGAATGTCACATCACTTTCAATATTGAGCTATAATGAGTTTGTAGGATTTGTAATTTTCCTTCCTGCTCTAGAAATCTTGTTCATGATAATCCCGTGTGTTGTGCACTTATACTTTTTCTGTTCTGATTTTTTTTTTCATGTTTTATGCATGTCAAGTGCTTCAATGATAAAGTTGCATTAATTTTAGAATAATACCTGTATTAATTTTTGAAATAATACTGTATGTGTATTATATTTGGCGTGTACGATATTTGGAGGATCGAAATTAATTAGTTTAATTTTGAACAAGTTGGCGTGGATTTGAATTAGCGTATTCCTGAATATGTAACTACTTTTATACATATATGCATGACATTTAGCGATGTACTTGATTTAGCGGAAGCTGTATTCCGCCAAAAGCGCTTAATAGAATACGCAGCCAAATGTAGTACATTTACAGTAAACTAGAAACAACTTGAAAAACCACAAAATTCAATGTATAATCTCATGCAGACTTAAACGATTTGCACTGTCGGCAAGTCTTGTTATATGATACCAACAAAGAACTAAATAATTATGATATTAGTCAAATTTGGCCCCCATAATTCGTCATGTTTTAAAGTGTTTCAGGTACATTAAATTGTTGTGTTATTTTTTAAAAGAGTTGATATGAAATATATTTTTCACCTTTTTTGTTTGATTTATTTGCAGTTACTGTCAGTATATGACGCCAGATGTGACGCTATTTTTATAGATCAATCAAAATCAGTCATCATTTTGACATTTTTTTGAGTGGGAAATATAGAGCAACGCTTTGAACAAGAGCAAATTTTTTGTTACTTATAAGTACTGAATAGATACATCTTTAGTGAAAATATTTTGTTTGTTCAAGCAATCGCTCAATGTTTTCTTAAAAAAAAAAAGCTTGAAAACCTGCCGTTTTATGCTAATTAAAAATGCAAAAATGGCAGAGAAAAGGACAAAAACACTTTATAATGTCATAATTTTAAATTGTGGGCACTTAATTTAAAAAAAAAAAATTATGAATAAACTTCACAATTTGTATATCTGTACAAAGAAAACAAAGAATTAAAGATTAGTATAATGATTATATTCATTTTAGGGGGCCATTTTTGGCTCAAACCATATATAGTCCTTTTCTAAAATGAGGTGTTATAACCAGAAATAAACTAGATCAGGGATCTAATTTTCCTTTGGAAACACAGATTTCCACAGATTGAATTAAAAAAACAAAATGGTCAGTGAAGACTCCTGGCAATTTTATTTCCTCTTTTTAAAGCTCAACTGAGCTCATGTTAACTTTTCTGATCATCTGGTGTCTATCTGCCCGTCCATCTGTAAACTTTTTACATTTTTGGCTTCAAAGTTATGGCTGTTGTTGTTTGGGTGAGTGAACCTCTTGTTATTTAGGTGAATGCTGTGACCCAGGGCTTCTTGTTCTTTAGGTGAGCGATGTGGCCCCTGGGCCACTTGTTTTCCTCTGCCAGTCATATTCCTGCTATACTATATTTGATAATGCTTTACTCTCCTCAACATTAACAGGCTGTGATCATCCCTAAACTGGTGGAGAAGTACGTCCACTTCTGGAAGGAGTCGGTGGTACCCCTGGAGTACTTTATGAAGTACCTGAACGAGGAGAAGGTGATGGAGGCCAAGGAGTACAAGAGAGTGTGTGAATCCAACATACTGGAGATCATCTCCGAAGGTGAGCGCTTTGTTTCTTTATCCAATTTTTATGTGTTTATCCAATATCCAACTTTTGTTTCCAGATTGGATTTTTATCCATCTATCCAATATTCAACCTTTGTTTCCAAATCCGATTTTTATCTGTTTATCAAATATCCAACCTTTGTTTCCAGATCTGATTTTAATCTGTTTATCCAATATCCAACCTTTGTTTCCAGATCTGATTTTTTTATTTGTTTATCCAGCCTTTGATTTGTTTCCTAATTATCAGATTTTCTTTTCCAAATATCAAACTTTGCTTCTTATCTGCTTCATCAGGTTTTCTTCAATCTTTTTTTAGATCACCTGAGTCGAAGGCTCAAGTGAGCTTTTCTAATCAAAATTTGTCACTTGTATGTCGTCGTTGTTGTCATAAACTTTTTACATTTTCAACTTCTCCAGAATCACTAGTCCTATTTCAACCAAACTTGGAACAAAGCATCCTTGGTTGAAGGGCTTTCAAGTTTTTGCAATTGGAGGGCTAGATCCTCTGTAAAGGGGAGATAATTTAGAATTATTGAAAATTTGTTGGAATTTTTGAAAAATCTTCTTCTCAAAAATCAATTGGCCAAAAATGCTCTAACTTGTGTGGAAGCATCCTCAGGTGGTGTAGATTTAAGTTTGTTCAAATCATGATCCCCAAAGACAGGGTGGGGCCACAATGGGGGATGGGGTGGAATATTTACATAGGAATATATTAGAGAAAAATCTTTAAAAATCTTCTTCTCAAAAACCAAAATGCCAGACAAGCTGTAACTTGTATGGAAGCATCCTTAGCTAATGTAAATTCAGTTTTGTTCAAATCATGATGCCCAGGGGTAGAATGAGGCCACAATGGGGCGGGGTTGAATTTTACATAGGGAATAAATTTGATTATTTTCAAAATTCAAATGTTATTATATATAGTATTACTTGTAACCAAACATATTGACATATGTTGATTCTCAGTTGTTAGACCGTGGTCCATGGACAATTCTAGGGCCACACAAGGGGTTTAAAATTTGATGTCAGTTTATGAATATATGAATAGTTCTTCTTGATATTCTTGAGAACCACAATGCTCAATGTCAAATATGACTATGAAATCATCCAGTTTCAAGGGGCTCAATGTTTAGCATAAGAGTATATGGAGAAATTTTGAAAAAAAAATTTATACAGGATCTACTGTAAACCAACTTTTATTCTCGTGTGAGAAATTTTTCGCAAGGTTCGCGATAGCCTTGTTGTCGCCAATATTTCTCGCCGTGAACCAGCCCTTCTTGTTCCATTCTTATCACAACATGGGCCTGGATAAGGCTTGGTTGCGAAAATGAGTCGTTGCAAACCAGTTTATATCCAGTAAATCGCGAAATAAAGTCGTCGCGAATAAGAGTTGGTTTACAGTACTTTACTACATTGTTCAGATATTTTGTATATGGCCTGATTTTATCGTGGCTGTCTTTGCTCAGGTGAGCGATGTGGCCCATGGGCCTCTTGTTTGGATTTTCGATCACTTCGTGGCATTAATCTGATATCCAACATGAGCAATAAAAAATTATAATTTCTTGGTTCTTAGGCCAATTTATTTAAAAAACAGATGCGGTAGGGTGTTGATTTATTTTTCGTTTTATTTCATAAATTTTATAAGAAACACAGGTTTTTTTGGTTTTTTTTTTTTCAAAGTTTTTTTAAAAATTTTTTATCACACTACCTAAAAAAGCAGCTTTTGTAAGCACATTAGTGGCATACATCACTTATTCACATCAAATACACACATGGTCTTTTACACAACTTTGTTTGGATCTTGGAAATAAAGTTTTTAAGGTGGCTCACTACACCTCGAAATAGTTTCTTAAATCAGCAGAAAATTACTTTATTATAATAGATAGCATAATGGATAAGAAGTAAAATAGGCAAAAAAATGTGCAATTTTGGATTTAAAAAAATTGTATTTTTTATCTTGTGACATAGTGTTTTATAAAGTATAGGTCTAGGTGTAGTGAGGTACCTTAAAATGAAACATACACTGATTCTTTTATCTGTGAATGGTAACATTTTAACTTTTTATATGACATTTTCTATACCGTATATTATTTTGATATCTTGTCTTGACTCTGCTAGATACTTATTTTAAATATTTCAAATATGTCCATACTAATGAAACTCAACAGAAAATGTGGAATTTTTCTCAATGTAAAATTAAGAACTACATGTAGAGCAATTTTGCAGTATTCATCAAGTTTGTTGTTGTTGATTGCAGAAATCGAGAAGCGAGAAGAGGGTGTCGTCAAACTGGTAGACGAAGAGGCGGAGGAGATGACAGACAACCCAGCTGGAATGTAGATGGAAGTGGTTATTGTAAAAGTGGGCGTTGCTTTAGAAAGTGGGCGTGGTTTGAGAACAAAGAGAGGCGTGGTTACATGATGAGTGACATGGTTTGAAGAGAAAGATTAAAAAAAGGACATGGTTGTAGCCAATCAAGCATAGCCCACTGATAACAAAGAGTTTTTGAGAAAGTAAAGCTCACAGAGGAACTATGTGGATATCAAACTTTATAATTTTTTTGTGTACTTTTTTTTTTAGACAATCATTGTTTCACTCACAGCTTTTCTGAAATACTTTTACAAAAATGAAGATCCTAACAATGTCAACAAATGGGGTACATGACTACATGTATTTGGAAAGAATTACAATTTTTTTAAATTTTTTGTTTTGTTTTGATTTTTCTCTGTGTTTTTTTTTCTTTGACATATGACTACTGAAATATTAATATCTAGTCGCTTTTCTTATCAATTTTGTTTGTTGGAATTATTGTTGCATTACATTCAGGTACTGTCAAAGATGTTTGGTGCAAATAGATGTTTTTGAAGAGTTTTAGAGGATTGCGCAATTTAGATTTATTTAGATTTTCTTTTACGTGTACAATGTACATGGCCATACATGTTTTTTGCGCTTTGTTGTATTTCATGTTTAGTATGTATATTTACTTAAATTAGTTCTTTCTGCAGAGTTATGATCAAGGAGTCGATTTTTGTGTCTTGAAGTAAGGTGTTCAGGTATCGCAAATCAATTCAATAAAGGAATATTTATCATTTCCTTGTTTTGAATTTTAAAGATTATCTAAAATTGTTTAATTATACAAAAATGCATAATTATTAATTGTTAAGGCTATTACAAGGGCTCAAATTCTTCATTGTCTGTGAATTATTATAAATTTAGCCCATATTTGTATTTATGTGCCAAGAAGTTTTGACATCTTGGCTTTACTTAGAAATATTTGAAACTGCATACAGGGTTTTTGCACACATGTACACTAACACACACATTCTTTGATTGTCATTGGTTCTGAGATTTTTTTTTTTCTGGATTTCGACATCAGTTCTACCAAAACTGTTTAATTTTTTTAATTTTTGAGCCATAATCTTCATACACTAAAAAAAAAATCTACTCATTCTGCCTTTAATTTAAAAAATGTAATTAATATCTACAATGTAATTTGAATTTTATTCAGTTCTTTCTCCGAGGTCAGATATGTGCGGGTAGTCATAGGTCCAAATCATTTACGAGATATAAACAGCATTAAAGGGAAGACAACCATGTATGCAGGGTTTAAAATTATATATCGATATCAAATTCTATAAACAACGCTTTTGTAGTTTAGATTGAATGAAGGACATGTACAGTAAAACACGCTTATAACGAAGTGCTAGGGATGGGCGTTTTTGATTTGTTTTAAGCATAATTCGTTAAATCCGTCAAGTTTATAACATGTTATTAAGTCACCGGTAACGAAAAAAACTTTGCTGTAAGCTTTATTCGTTATAAGAGTGTTCGCTATAACCGTGTTTTACTGTATATAATATATTTTTTTGTCCAGCATGTTTGTAATAATTTGCAATTTCATTTTGAACCGAAAAATGAAAGGTGACTAACTCTGTGTGTTAAAATGACCATTCATATGTTCTATTTATATAATCCTACATATATTTTGTCATTGTATGAAAAGTAATAAATGTACTATGATGCTTTGCAAATCTAAGATGGATTAATTGTTGATGTTTGAAGGGGGGGAAAAAAGCTTGGATGGGGGGTTGGGGAGGGGAGGTGGGGGGAGGGGTTTGAAGGTGGGCTGACTTTTTGATTTGATTGGTTGATGTAGAGTGACATCACAGTGCCAAAGTTTGTGATCATCTACAATTGCCTAAACTTTATCACTGGAGTATTTAACTTGCAAGTATGAGATGGGCAGTACATGTAATTTTATGTAGTAAGCTTAATATGTGCTTTTTTTTCAACTTTGCCATGACTATAAATTCAGGAAAATTAAACAAATTAAAGTTTAAAAAAAATAAAAATTAAGAGAGATTTAGCTGTTGGAAAGGGGGGGATAATTAAAAAATAATTGCACATTGTCAAATAGATATAAAAAATTTAGGTTAACTTTATACTTTGTCTTATGATTTGTGTTTTAAAGGGGCTGGATGGTCGTGGACATTTTAGACAGTTTTAATCTCCTTTAGAAAAAGAGCTCTGTATAAAGATTATAGGAAAATACTCAATTTTTCTTTAAAACTAAGTAATGGTTTATAGTTAAAATTAATAGTATCAAAAAATTTTAAGGTAGACCTAATGGGTAATTTGTTGACCACCCACCCTCCTCAAGAACTAGCAAGCTTAAGATGGCCGTGGCCATTTTTAGACTGTATTGACCTCCTTTAAAAGAAGAGCGCTTTATAGAAAATATAGAAAAAATACCCAAAATTTAGAGGTAATATATATAGATTTTTTTTCTTCTGTAAACACTTAATAATAGTTTATAGCTAAACAAACCATAAAATCGTAGGTTAATCTGATGGCGAATTTGTTGACCATCCTGTGCCCTTAGAAAAAAAAACAACTTCTATCTTGAAGTTTGTAGTTGGACTTCCATTTTTAATTCCTAATAGTTACATGTAATTTCACACTTGAGTTGTTTTAATATATTAGACTTCTATATAACAATGACTTATGTATAATTATTGTTTTGATGCTTTTTCTGTCCACATTGAACACAAATGGTGTCTCTTTGTTGCTTTGTACAAGTATATTGTATAAACTGTCTTAGTTTTTTTTCTTTGTATCCCATAACAATACTATTTATTTCAAAGTCTAGAGAGCCAAGTAATAAATATCATAATTCATGGTAAATTATCTTAGTTAGTTCTTCCTCGAAATTATTTTGAAAAGAGGGGGTTCAATCACAGGCGCTTATTTACCCTTAGGCTATAGTACATGTATTAGTATACCATAGGGCAAACTTCGGAAACGAGCGCCAATTTGGGTTTAGTTTGTTACAGTATTTAATTGTGATCACTTGATAGTGTCAGTTAAAATAATGACGGGTATTTAATTCTGGAACAGTGAACTGGTGCAGTCTTGTACAAAACACTAGCACATCTTTTTTTTTTCATTGTGCAATTTCAATTATGATTATACTCTTGCGGGTGCAAATTTTATTTCTCACAGTTAAATAAGATTTACCAAGAGTGAGAAACGCAATACACTGCAATACACACTGCTTGATTCTCTTTCGAATGCAAGCTATACATGTATTAACGAATGCATTACATACGCTGATCCAGTAACCTTATTTTTCTTATGGGCAGGGGGTCCGAGAAATAATTTTGCATTGCAGGGGGTGGTGGGGGTTAAGATTTGGTCCGATTCCTTTTTTTGGTAATTTTACAATGTGAATTTAACCAGTATGAATTTTTTTTTCATGGTGTAGGTTTGTAGGGTCCCAACTGGTCCACCCGACGACCCCCCCCCCCTCCACTTGTAGATGATGGTACCATTACGTAGATGTTGAGCACTTTGCATGGAGGAGATATTAAGATTATTTTTTTTCAAGAAAAAATTTTTAAAAATCTTATTTTACGAGGAAAATCTTACATTTTTTTCAGTGACTTTGGGACGTGTTCTGAACTTCAATTGCTCCGAAAATGGTATGTATATACATGTAACATGACGCATGGGAGCAAATATCAGCAGTTTTCTTTGAAAAAAAAATATTACTTATTTTAAAATTTTCATAAGCAGCAATTTAAATTTAAAAAAAAAAGAGTGATTGAATGGCATTATTTTGAATTATAAGGAATTTATCCGATAGCCACCAAATTTATATTTAGATATAATGGGTTAACTAGTATTAACCCATTGACATAAATTATACCGAGTATGATTCCCTCTCCTTTTTACGGAAACTTATTATATATAGTTAATCTATAGCTCTATAGAAACTAACAGGACTGAAATCTACACGCCCTGTTAATATCGATTGGTTGAAACTTAGAAAAATCACGGACTGCACGAAATAATCATGATGATGTCAGACTGAAATTCCCACATGAGACGATTTGGCTGTTTCTTTTAGTTAACGTGCTGATGTACATTGACAGTAATTTAGTGAATTTTACTTACTTTTTACAATTAATTTATTAATTTGTTAAAAGGAAGATGTAAATAACGCGGGTTATGTATTTTTCTGCAATGTCGCCACCTTTCTTATCCCGCATGAATCACCATAGAAAACATTTTATCGTTTAAATGTACGATGGAATTGTTACGTATCGTATATACTATCAGATAGGTATATAGGCTCGACATTTCTTGTCTATTTTCGATTTTAACAACATTGCCGGATATCTGTGGCATGCTGCATCTATTGATAAGAAGCCAGGTGGCCGATAAGGGGTCCAACGTAACGATAAAGATAAAGGACTTCCAAATAAAGTCAATACAGAAAAAGGTGTCCCGAATTGGCGGCAATTCTGTCGAATGCAATGGTGATTTGGACTGTTTATTTTCTTCTAGCGTTTTCATCGGCTTTCGGTGAGCTAGTTTGGAAGTCTTGATATTTAACACTTAACGATAACGGATATTTCCTTAAATTATTAAGTACAATTAATAATGCTAGATGTAAGAATTCATTTATATTCAATTTGTATTTTGACGTATAAGATATGTATACAGTTACGTACATGTACGATAATATGATTAATGTAAATATGAAAAAAAGTGGTTTTTTTCACAATAGACATTTTCATTAAATTAGCTAACGATCAACAGAAACGGTCACAATGCAATGCTATTCCAAGCATTTGTCCGCAGAACTGCATTATTACGCTTGGAGGCTGTTCTCATTGCGTCACTTCCTGTGCAACGATTTTAGGAGCACCTTTAAATAATCTCCAAAGTCAGTTGGGGGCAAATATTGGCGGAAGCAGTTCAATAACCGGAAGTAGTTCAATAACCGGAAATGCAGGGTCTCAGAGCGCCTCGTTATCAATATCCGGAGGAACGTCATTTCTATCGCCAAGTTCATTTAATTCCTTTTCCGGTTTATTGAACTATAACCCCGGAAACCTTGGACCTCTAAATCCATATCTTAGTTCCGGATATGGAAGCTCCGCCACCGGAACTAACTACAACCCGGCTAATCCGGCTCAAATCAGTTCCGGTAGTTCTACCGGTACAAACACCGGAATGTTTGGGTATCAACCTAACGGATACAATGGCGGACTACCATCCGGTCCCGGAAGTCAGCTCTCCGGAAATCCAGCCAATCCGCTATCTGTTCACACAACGATAGCGCCATCTACTACAACGACTTTGAAAACAACGGGTAAAGATTTATCCATTTAGTCTATCTTACAAAGAAAATTTAAGGAAAATAATTCTTTGCAAAATGTTCATGTGATTGAAAAACAGCTCAAAACGAGGGTTTGGTGATAGTTTTATTTTTGATATGTTTTTTCTTTATTCAGCTTTGTCTCTAATAAAGCGATATTCTTAAATACATGTATACACTCAGTTATATTAATCAATTAATCATTATTTTCTGTCTTTATCAAGTGACAGGTGCCACACACACCTGTCCCTCAGTCTCGTGTTCAGATATTAAATACATTCACTTTATCAACGGGTGCCCGGTTTGTTTAGGTAAGTTATAAAGAACATCTTCTCCAGCCGATGGTATACGATTTTCTTTAATTTGTGGATTTTTATGATACGCATGCATGTCTTCGTTGCTTAATCGACCACTTAAAAAATTTATCGTTCCTTTATATTTATACATTCATCTATTTTACTGTCAACTATTCATGACGTCATTTCCAATGTTTTCAGTACCAACTTCCCCACCGACTACAACTACAACAACGTCGAAACCAACTACACAAAAAGTGATGACGTCACCAGCCACCTGCGCCCCCTTGCGGTGTGTTGCGCCGTGTGACAAAGGCATCGGTATCGCCCCCACTGGATGCCCAATATGTCTTTGTACATAAAATGCAGATTAAAAGTGATCATGAATTATAACTTTTATTTAGTATCGGAAAGAATTCTTTGTATTATACAGAGGCGAGTTGAACAGAGCGAGCGCTCGCCTAAATTTGTGTTGCAGGTATAGGGATATTAGTCGAGCGCTCGCTCGCTCTGTTGAACACGCCTTAGGTCTCACTATGGCATTAACATGGCGTTTATTTGAATGGAAACGAGGCTGAAATTTGAAAAAAAAATGTTTTTAATTATACTATTCCCATATATACTGAGTAACCCGATACTTACATGTATTTCAAACTATACAACTATTAAGATATTTTCATTTCTTTTCTTTTTTTTTCTTTTTTTTTTTTATCTTTATTTTGCAGCAAATTGCAAAGTTAATTGCACCTGTTCAATATCTTTTTTAAATTATATGTTAATTAATCCAATTTTAAAACATTTTCAGTGATCAATTTGAAAACAGATTAGTCACAAGAGTTTAAATCAGTTCAAAAAAGGAGTTCCAAAAGAATACATCTGGTCTACCTGGGCTAGATAAAATAAAAATAAAATATCGGTTATAAATCAGTAAATGCATCTTTTGTTCAACGGGGTAGTGTTTATCAATCTAAAATGGATTGAGTAAAATCACTGTTGATAAAAGAGTAAATCGATTTTAAGACCTAACTGCATTCTTTTTGAAGGTTTGCTGACCATTTGACCATATGCCATTGGACCGGAGTTTTGATTTTGATTTCAACTGTTTGAATTTTCTTCTATTTTCTCAATATTGAAGCTTCAGGTAACTTTCCAATTGAATTCCTTTGAGAGTAATAGCATTAAGATGATAAATGCACAGTATATAACTTAATAGCACGTATTCTATTCGCATATTTATTTTGTTTTATTATCATTTATAGTTATCAACATATTATATATTTTTATGAATTATTGCCACTCTAAAATTAAATTGTGTTTAAAAATTCATTCTCCATTTTAGATTTGGAAGTTATATATGTCAGTTTAACGTGTGTAGGTTTTTCAGAGAGAGAGAGAGAGAGAAAGAGAAAAAGATCGAGTGTATGGGCTTACATGTACCCTTGTGTATTTGTAAAATATGTGTATGAATACCGGTATGTTATGTACATGCTGCATGTACAGATATATATGTTGCTTATATACATGGTTAAAATTGAATCAAGTGGATACCGACCATATATGTTAATTGTTTATTATTGTATATTTACATTCCAAATATTTTTTTGCATGTAAAGTGTGTGGAAAGATACTGCAGTTATAAGACCGTAACACACACAGTGTACTCAAAGGTTAAAATGACTAGTTTTATTATGACGTCACAAACGTTTAACGCTGTAAAATGCAACGTCACAAGCGAGAATCAAAGTTCACGCTTGTGGCTGTTACAGTGGCTCTTCCATTACTACTAACTTACCCCTAGGATAAAACAGAAATTTTGACGTATAAATCACATCTGCAGACAATTAAGGCAAGAAGTTAAAAAATGTTAAATAACGCGCGTTATTCAATTTGTATGCACACACCGTTGCAGCTATGAGACTATATCTTTCAAAAAATAAGGATTCAATACTTAATTATATATACGCATACTGCGCAGCTAACGTTATGCATTCCAATCTGTGTTAATTTTGACATTTTACCTGCAGTCATTAAACTACCGGTATTCATCTTTAGTGGCTTTACAGGATAAACATGAGTTTCCTTTTGCATTTAATCGTTTAATCCGTCTATTATAACAAAGTTTATCTACGTCATACAGCTTTATTTCTAATTCCTTCTTCACGCGATGTTTTATTTCAAGTTTCATTTTTTTTTTTAAAAGTTAAAAGTTTCGTTTGTTAAAAGTAATTTCATAATATTTGGATGATTATTGCCTCAAGAACTGTTTGATTACAGTTTAAACGAATTAATCGAGAGAATCAGAAAAAAACGAACTTAATTTGTATTTTTTATTTAGTAAATTTTATTTAAAAGATAATTAGAGAAGGTACTTTTAATTTTTAAAAGTGAGCAAACTTCACCAAAAGCAGGACCCTATAAGTATAGTGTTAACGGAAAGGGCGCCGAAATATTAAACTTACAAGTAACATGACTAAATGATAACCCGCACAAGCGCGGGTTTTAACACTTTACACATTAATAATGATATAATGCTAAATATGTTGAACCATATTTTTTTTTTGTTAATTTTTATATATACTTTGTCCGATTTTTTCCTTATCTTAATTTTTTAAAATTGAAATAGAAAACAAACTGTTTTTTATTGTATTTATTTCAAACCAGTCAATAATAAGTATTTAGTGTATCTCTCGCTAAATTTTATTCTTTAGGTCAATTTTTAATATAATTTCTATTACTGTCCCAAATAAGAATTTCAGATTAAAAACAATCTGGAGGGGGGGGGGGGGGCATCAAACTTCCCCGTTTTATGCATACATCATTTATCTATATAGACGAATACAAAACATGTAATATATTTATTAATGCTTACAAATTAATGTCTAACTAAGGTTTACAACCGATCTGTCGTGGTATGAAAAAGTATGAAATTTAAACACGCTAGTTTATGCAATATTATCAATTTGCATGCATATTTTAAACTTAAGTTGTCAGATTCAAAGTATCTGACCTTTGGTGAACTCGCCCTACACTTTCCGCCATGACATAATTAGTCAACTCGTTTCTGGGCACCCCGCTCTAGAAAGTTCTTTCCATTAATACTATAGTCCCAATAATTGTTCCATTTTATTTATTAACCTTTTGTATTTATCGAAGTCCGATCCAAGGTATCTGCCCGCGGTGCATGATGAACTCGTCCTACACTTTTCGTTAATTAGTCAATCCGCGGTCTTGGTTACCCCGTTCTGGAAAGTTCTATCCCATTCTCTCACCAGAGGTCGTGCTTCGCAAGCGACTGAGTATCAAAACTAATATCGCCCACTACAGAAACGAATTGACTCATTTTATTAATTCAATATTTGTCAAATCATAACTTTTATGTATTCTCTAAATAGGCGCACAGTAAATATATTTACTTTTTTCGTTATCATTCAATATTATTTCATTGCAAATATATATATTTGATCGAGACTATCCCTGACTTGGATCCGCCAAAGCGTGTCCACCACCTTACTCTCATTTTTGCTATTTCGGGTTTGTTTATCGAAAATGAAAGTAGGTTTTTGATTAATTTCACAATAATAACTTATCAGTTAAAATACAGTTATACCTTACAGACATCATCACACATGTGTTGAAATACCTTTTAGGTGTAAGCAAGTACTCTGGTGCAGGCATTTTGTAGTTTATTTACATTTTAATTTATAAGTATAGATTTTAATACGGATTGACTCTAGAAGGGGACGGAGAATGTCCTCAAAGTTTTAAACGTAGTGTGCAAACATACGATATTAGAGGTCAGTTAATACCCCCGCATGCGCGGATCCAGAAAATTTTTCCAGGGGGGGTCCGAAGGATAATTGTGTTTGCCAGGGGGGGTCCGAGGCATATTTTCGATAATTTTACTATGTAAATTTAATAAATTTTCATTTTCCAGGGGGGGTCGGGACCCCCCGACCCCCCCCTCTAGATCCGCGCATGCCCCCGACTTCAACGCGTTCTATATTCCGGGTATGAGAACTCTTTGTCCATCCCCCCTCCCCCCTCGCAATATAAATGAATTATAAATAAAAAGGTATTTCAAAAACGCTGGAGGCCAAGACTTACTTTATTTCCGTATAGAATTTCTTTTTTGTTTAATATTTTGTAGTAAATGTAACTTTTTCAATAAGCATTGAAAAGTGCACGTATTAGTCGAAAAAAAATCACTATTTAAAAAAAAAAAGAAGCTTAAACCAAGGATTTATTGCATTATCAGTTAGATATAATGCATATTAAAATATAAACAGGAAATAATTTCGAGCTGATCTGAGTGTTTTTTTAATTTCAATTAATAAAATATTCAAAAGGAAGGGTCATTGCATGCCCTAAGAATCTGTCCTTAAGAAGGGAATGAAAATTACCTGTTAAAACTATACAATGTTAACTGAGTATAAGAGAAAAAGAAAAAGAAACAAAAAACAAAACCATGATATTTATTAAAACACATTTTATATTATTTAATCCAAAAAGGGTTATTGATAAAATCATTGTTGTCCCAGAAAGAGAGAGATAGCAATTATTGTTGTTTCAGAGAGAGAGAGAGAGAGAGAGAGAGAGAGAGAGAGAGAGAGAGAGAGAGAGAGAGAGAGAGAGAGAGAGAGAGAGAGATTTTAGTTTTGAATACAAAAATTAAGAATGTGAGTGGTGGGAATAAGAGATAGAGAGAAAACAACTTAAAATCGGGAAGAACAAGTAATACACTTCCGCAATACAAGGGAACCCATATCATGTCGTTCACATTGCAATGATATGCACGGATTTCAGCTGTTTAAGGCCACATACAATTAAAACGTCGCCTTACGTGATGTAATTAGGGAAGGCATTGAGTCATTATTATTTCATATATAATCCAGTTGGAAATCAAATCGCGTTGAAACACACAAGGGAAGGATCAATTGCAGCTACACTTTACATGTTCAAAATGTAAGAACAAATTTATTTAATTTTATTTTTTAAGTATTTGATTGTTTTTTGTATTATGTTTCGTACATGTGTATTTGCTCTGTTTAATATTTTTTTTTTCTTTACAAAGTATAATATGTGTTCTTTAAACTTATTATATATACGTTGATATTTATTATCCCGAGTGTGCTTGTTTCTTTGTCGTTAATCTAGGATCAGAGAGAGAGAGAGAGAGAGAGAGAGAGAGAGAGAGAGAGAGAGAGAGAGAGAAGAGAGAGAGAGATTTCAACATGGTTTGATTAAGTCCACTTTAAAAATAAATTGCAAGACGTATATATAATTATCAACTTAATTTTAGATTTGGCAGGAGTGAGAGAGAGAGAGAGAGAGAGAGAGAGAGTTCAAGGTTATCTATTAAATTCTATTTGAATACATACAGACTATATTCTTAAGGACATTAAAGTAAGCTTGACGACAGAATCCTTTTTTATTATCAGCATCTCAGTTTTTTCCAAGCGAATGATTTTAATTGCCGTTGTCATTCTGTTTCGCATTTATCTTCTCTTTCTTATACCCCATGTGATTTCTTACAATTTCATTCGTTCCCCGAGAAACCCTTTCTAACAGTGTAAAAATGTCCTAAATTATATTTCAAAGGGAAAACTTTATTGCCAGGTTATTCAACTTTTAAACGCTTATCACAAAGTTAAAAAAAAAAAAAATAATAAAAATATTTCCGTGAAAACGACAAAAAAAATCTCCTTTAACAATTTCTATTTTTTATTTCAATAATGTAACGCACATTATACACACTCGACCAGGTAAGGAGAACGTTGTTTCCAGTATTTGCATTTGCAATGAATTGTCTTATCTTTGTACTCTTTTTGATTGAATGATTAATTATATGCATGTCGTTTGACATTTATATGCATCTAAAATAAAAAATGCATAATTTATTGTTTGTGCACTGCAGAAAGTAAACGTCATATTTTTGTGGTACGAAATCGAAAGCAAAAACAAAAGGAAAGGTTACCGAGTTTTTATTTAGTTGTCTTTATTTAGAGGGGAGGGGGTGGTTGTGGTGATGAGGTGGGGGGGGGGGGTAAGGAACAGTCATACGTTTATCTGTCCTTATTATTGAAGGACATGAAATGAGTTAATTCGTACAAGGTCAATAAAACAATGGATAGTTTAATCCTTCAACCACCTCTACTATTGTTTTTCTACACCAAAGGATTATTTTTTTTTAAACGAGCTGACCATGCATGACCTTCGGTTACTCTATTCAGGCGTTAATCTAATGCACTTAGGCCAACTTAGAAATTAAAAGACAAAGTTAAAAATCACTCGAGCGGCTCACAATTGCAGTATATATAGGATTCAACCACAGGTTGAACCTGACAATACATATTTTCCTAATTATGAAAAAAATTATACCCCCTTTCTGTATAAAATTCATTATTACAGTAGGTAGGGGGTGTGATTTTTTTTATACATGTTTTATGATAAAAGTAGATAACGTCAGGCGCCTGTGGATTCAACCCTTAATTATATTACGAAGAAGCATGCAATTGTAAATGTAAATGTTGAAATGTAATAACATGTAATTAAATTCAATCCAAAACATACACTGTAGCGCAATGTTAGATAACATGAATGGCATACATGTATATATGGGCATTTATCTAAAATATAACTGACCATTGATGCGCAGTGGTGTAACATACATGTAGTACTATAGTTATCTTTGGGATAGTACATTCATATGTAATTCTAAAAAAAAAAGAAGAGATAAAATCTTTCAAATAACAATATGCAGGTTTCGGTTAATGGATAAAGATTTACGTTTAGGGTGCCAAAAAAAGGCATCGAATTATATATACATATATTTTTTTTAACAATCTTCTATTTTATTTTGCAATTCAAAGTGGTGTTTATTCGCGTAAACAACACAGTCACCCTCTTCGATAATTTTAGTAAAGAGGAATTATGCAAAGGTCTGTAATGTGGTC
Source organism: Magallana ariakensis (assembly GCA_020458035.1). NCBI lineage: Eukaryota > Metazoa > Mollusca > Bivalvia > Ostreida > Ostreidae > Magallana > Magallana ariakensis. The sequence continues at coordinate 37,026,634 of CM035811.1, read as the reverse complement.
GAATTGAAATCAGGCTTGGTCGATCTGCGTAGGAAAAAATTAAAATTAACCAACAAAATATTTCAGTTCCATCAATATTACTAGTAAATGAGGAAATCGTGAATTTAGATGTCTATACTTAAGTTCTAAATATATTGTTTTGGGCGTGCATTGGCGAGCTGCTTTTTATAATTAATGTAATGTGTAATAGGAGTAAATGACAGAATTACTACTAAATTTGATGAATAATCGTTTCTCTTTTTGTTTACGACAATCTCAGGTAGGATCTGGCTTTCAAAAAGCAACATCCCCCCCTCTTTTTTACAAAATGAGTAATATTCTCGTGGTATCTAACTAACAGCCCATTACACAAGAAATAAATGGACATGATAAATAGAAGTTTTGGGGAGCGATGTTACATGGTACAGCCTAAATTATAAAAGTACAAAGAAGTATAATAAGTTCCACATTCAACAACACCCACCCCCCCCCCCCCTCCACTGTTATCCGATTCTGAGAGTATTAAAAAAAAAAGTCTCAATCATACATTTATTTTATAATTTGTTGACCCGATAATGAACCAGACAGGTTTTTTTTTTCCGCGCTATATTTCCGTACAAGTACTTAGAGAGTAATTAAGTGAAATAAAACGATCTTTTCTTTTTGTGCACACAACGGATTTACGAACACTCAAGAGCGAGGAGGAAACGCGATTTTTAAAAACTGCCCACTTCATTTTCACAATAAACATTTCATACAATACCGAAAATGGCGACTTTGTTTACATACTATAAACTAATTGGTATTAAGTTTACATTCTAATGGAACACAGTATGTCAACATTTGTAGGTAGGGGGAGAAAGCGAATGTGACGTTTTGTTTTCATTAAAAGCATTAAGAGAATGTGTTCCCGTTGCCAAATGCTTTCTATCACAATAAAAGTTTTTTTTTTTTGTTACAATATATTTGCATGGCCCCAGCGTCAAAATTTTGTGTACGCACTCGTCCGTTTAAACGCAGGGTCGACCCTGCCGACTCTGAGAAAGGATGATGCGTTTTTAATGTCTTGTGTTATAAAGATGTTTTCCTCTATCTCTCCCACATTTTTTTCATTTAAATTAAAGGGGTTCCTTCGATCTTAACCACCGGGATTTAACAGGGCCGACCCGTAGTGATGTCCACCATCAAAGTGCAAACTGGATCGTCTAGTGGCACGGCGAAAATCTCTTCCACGAAAATGGTGTCCAAGAAAAAGGGCGGGCTGGCGAATCAGAATCTGTTGCACGCTCTGCTGCCAGGAGCGAAGCTGGATAAGAAGAATGGCGGGAAAATATCGGTGAAAATGGGAATTTCGAATGACATCGTGATGTTTAATGTTGGAGGAACCAAGTTCGAAACCTATAGGTCGACGTTGTACAGCCAACCGAACAGTCCGCTAGCAGACGACACTTTCCTGAAAAGACATTTTAACGAGGAACGAAAGGAGTATTTCTTTGATCGAGACCCGGATGTCTTTAAGGTAAACGGCCTGGATGTTCATAAAGTCCTGCTGAGAGACAAAATATATTCAGAGTTGAGAAATATGTACTTTTTAATTTTAAACAATATTTTATTATGCATTAAAATAAGTACATTTGTTAAAGGATTGGACAATAGGCAGGTGTATATATTATCAAAACCGCTTTGGTTTGAATTTTCCGATAGCGTCACGATCAATTCTGTCAGCTGCGTCAACCATAAACAATACACGCCGCCGGTGTAAAACCTTTATGATTGGTCAACTCCTTTTCCTAGGCGGAGTTATCAGTGCACGCTTATGCAATGCCAGAGCTGAAGGATTTTTTTCAGAACAGTTCATTTTTCCCCAATATGGAGTTATTATCGACTATCCTCTACAATGTATGTTTATAATAAATTCATGCAAATCTCTCTCTCTCTCTCTCTCTCTCTCTCTCTCTCTCTCTGTGTAAACGGGCGTTAAACCATAGTCTCAAGCTACGGTCTACAGTACGGCGTTAAACAAAATATAATACTTAAAAGTGCATGTGCTCCGCGTTCATTTCATGTACTAGTATATACCGTAAATGTATAATGTACATGTATTACCTACTAACTCACCAGTCGAAGTGATAGAAATGAATTCCTCGATTACACCTTTCGATCGGCAATAAACGAATTGAACGATGATATGAAAGAACGAGACGGAAATGGAAAGTGCAACGGGGTATATACATGTATATGTGCGTCTTCACTAGGCAAGTGTCCGATTCGTTTCAATTCTTCTTCTGTTACCCTACCACATTCGGTGTAAATACATATACTTTATAAAAATATCCCCAAACAATTTACCGCAGATTTCATTATTTTACTTGTCTCTGAACCACCGATCACAAGCTCTGTACAGTGGCGTGGTTTCACTGGTTTATTTACATATAAAAATGACAGCTCTTGATCCGCTTTCCGAGTAAGCCTAAAAGGTTGTTTAGTAGGAGAAAGTTTGGGGCAAGTAAAGCGACAATTATTAACAGTTACTGTAGTAAACTAAATGAAGAATTATTTAAATTGATTATTTGCACAAAATGTGGTATGATATGATGTTAATCTTTTCAAAACTAGCGTCATTTTCGTGCGCCGTAAATTGCAAGATTTTCGTAAGTATCGTATGCACTGTAGCTTTATATTTACTAACTCAAATTTTCCTCGAAGAGCTACAGCTATATGTACCGTATGTATGTTTTATTGCAAGTGTACACTTTCGAAAAATACCCCAATTTCGTCAATCACGAGTATCCCGGTGAATTTTCATTCTCCGAAAAGTTTTTGTTCTGTCCGTGCATAATTTAGTCTGAACCAGCAGCCAATCAGCGTTAAGCTGAATCCACCAATAAAAAAGTTTGTGGTTAAGGTACGGGTATTGTTTATGCATGACGTAGCTGATAGTATTGAACGCGACGCGATCCGAAAATTCATACCAAATCGGTTCTAATAATATATATGTCCTGTCCACAAAGAATGAGTTTGAAAAAAAAAAAAATTTACAATTGTCTGTTGATCAATTAGAATCCCGTAAAAAAGTGTTCATTTTTGCATTTACCGCACCGGTATTTAGCCGAGTCCAAATTTTGGATTGCTATATATTAAGTTGTTATACTAATAGATAGATAAGTAGTTTTAAAACAATGTGCATACAGAAAACGTTAGCTTTTTATAATGCCGTTGGATTTGGAAAAGGATGTTAAGGTAGTAGAGTTTTTTCTCCCACACCGAAGTTCAGGACCTACGGCCTGTTAACACTAGTTTTCCCTTAGAGCTTCAGATCTGCAGCTACTATACACATGATGATGCGTATTTCTAGTATTCGAAATAAGCCTGATACAATTCAGTATAAGCACATTAGTACATGTAGTTCCCTTCACAATCTTACTGTGTTACATCGTAGTGCAATAGAGTGAAGCGCCATCAGCTAAATAAACCTACACGCTTGGGGGGTTCTAAAAAAAATACATAATTATATCCTATTGTCAAATATTGACAATTCGAAAAGTTTAAAAAAAAAATTAAGGGCGATTGCAGTTTTGATTTGATGAACTTTAATTCACATCGATATCTTGCATATCAAATGTTAATCTTAAAAATCATCGTCTTTTACACGAAAAGCAAATAAAAAGTGGTAAACAGGTTTTTTTGTGAATACCCCCGTCATCTCATTCGATCCTTCGATCGTTAAAGAATGTTTAGAACAGAAACGTTCAGGGCATATATATACGGTATTGCTGGAAAAGCAACACAAAAATGCCCTCCATGCCGCTCATATAATGACTACTCTTTTTTAAGGAAGTTAAAAAAATCCAAAAATGAATTGATGACTTTTGTATTTGCACTATACCATTATTACCGTACTTAAATGGGTTTCCTGCACGAAAACATTGATTTATGCGCATTGTTAATGTTTGCACTTGTTCCTTTCTCTCTATGAATATAGCATATATACGCCCCTTTTCTTGTTTTGAGGAATGGGACTCTATATAATTACAGATTGCGTTACCACAATTTTTGTATATATGCATAGGTCAAATCGTGACTTAAGTACCAAAATAAATGCATATATATCTGCAATCTTGAGAATCAGTTCCGCTCTGAAATGGCCACCTCCTCTGTCTTACTGCATGTTCTCTATCATTATAATTATAGGTAATAGTTATTTAAGGAATAAGGAATCATTCTTTGAGTATTATGAGGTGGTAATTTCGGTTGGGGCGTCATCAAATCCAATAAAGCCTGAAGGGCTTTATGATAGATTTGATCACGCCCCGACCGAAATTATCATCTCATAATATTCAAAGAATGATTCCTTATTACTTATATTTATATAATTCTCTGCAGTTGTACGATTAAATATGATAATATTAGTTATGCAAACCTGCTTGCGTCCCCAACAATACTTCTTTTGAATTTATTGGGCTGTATAGTACAAAATCGATTCGTAATGTTATCACAGACAAAGACACTGGAAAATGTAAATATTGTTAATTAAATGCATGTTTCTGTAAACCAAGAAATACCAGGCTGTGACAACCCCGTCGCGCAGAAACTCATACCAACGAAAGATATCGCATGTAATATATTTTCAATTGTTTTCAACTTTCTTAATTGACCAATTAAGGGCCCTCAAGGGGCAACAAAAATATTGTACAATAAACACATACACAAGAGGGAAGGAGTTGGATGATTGAAAGAAGACATAGTTACATAAACATTTAATTAGCATATTATAATATATGTATATTTCTATACTTAATATGTGTAAGTTGTAGAACTTGTTATCAATCGTTGTAAAAAAAAATTTCCACCATTTCATACACATGTACATGGGTACTTTATATCACAGACCATCATTATACATACTAGACAGTATATATACCTGTACATTATATTTCAGGCCATCTTGAATTACCTGCGGACAGGTGAGCTTCACCTACCTTCTTTCATCTGTGGTCCAGCGGCAAGGGAAGAACTTTTGGTAATAGGCCTATATTCGATGTTTTTATTTATATGAAAAAACGTTTTACATTATATACAAAACAATATTTTTTCTCTATTTTTCCGTTAACCGTCACGACGACAGTTTTATATACTAGTATATCAATGTTTGAGACAAAATAATTTGTGTTCTAATTCTTAACTTGTTTGCGTACTCAGGGAAAAATATTTCATGGGTATAGCAAATATATATATATTCTAGTCCATGGGTAACCTTCCTGTGAAAACTGAAAGAATGTGGGCTACTCAATGCACCTTTCTCCCTTCCAGTTCTGGGGCGTCAGCGATGACATCATACAGCGCTGCTGCTGGTCGCACTACAACAGCTGGAACTCGACGCTAGAGGCGCTGATGCAGCTCGAGAAGGACCGGAAGGGCTCGATGGACGAGTACACGAGTTCAAAGGGCAGGTCAAAGGGGACCACGTGGGAGAAGTTACAGAACAAGTTGTGGAAGATACTGAACAAGCCAAACTCCAGCCGCACGGCCAAGGTGTGTTAACATGTATATATAATGGTTTGATTAAGTTAACGTCGTTTTCATTTTTTAAAATTTTTCATCGTAACCCTTGGGTTTTCTTTGTCGTTACACTGTTAAAAGTATCGTGGGAACCTACGGTTTTTTTTTTTATCCGTTGCTTGCACTGTTAAAAACAGTGTAACGGATAGAAAACCCATGGGTTCCGATGATTTTTTATTTCATAAATCGTTTTTTTTTCTCGCAAGAAAAGGTGTGTTTTCATATACGAAGATTATTAAATTTTCATTTTGAGAATTCATCGATGCACGCGACTTCAAAATACAGCACGAATGACCAATGAACAACGAGAGAAATGTTTCATTTGAAAGTTTGTCAAACTTTTTTTTTTAAGCGCAACTATTCCATTCTACAAGTACATGTAATACCAAACGCTGTGTGATGAATCCCGCATTGTTCGGGCAATGATATTGTAGCTTACAGGCCACAAATGAAATCCGATGATGCTCTAAGCTTTCTATTTGAGGAAACCTACAATTTCGAGGAGCAAAAGTTTAAACCGTCAATAAAACTCAATACGCGACTGAAGCCTAAATGTCAGATGAAAAGTTTAGGACCGGAATTGGAATGTGCAATAAAACTTCAATTTATGCTAAACAGGCTTTAACTACCTTAAATTACAACAATCTCTCTCTCTCTCTCTCTCTCTCTCTCTCTCTCTCTCTCTCTCTCTCTCTCTCTCTCTCTCTCTCTCTCTCTTGCTTTTGTAGAATGGCCTTTTCAAAACTTGATTTAGATTATATTTGAGGCACAAACTACATGTACGGTAAAATATCTCCACCCTATCCACCCCATATCCGAAAACCGTTTTCAGCCAAATATTGTTTGAGTTTTATAGTCCCTGCCAAACTCGTATATTTTTTGCTTACAAATAAAACTGGTCTTGTCATATACATATAGGTAGTCATTTAACAGCTTTTTTGTTAAATCTTGTGATAAAGATGTTTTATGTTACCACCATACAGACAATAAAATTATCTCTCTCTCTCTCTCTCTCCTTAGACCATTGTGTTGAAGTCATCACAAGTCAAGGCCGCTACCATATCCACACACGACAACAAATTTATAACGTAGTTTCCGCTGTCGTTAACCACATACATTGCATATGAATAAGAGACATTTTTCTAGAGTGAATAAACCCATTCATGTATTTCATCGACTCTTAAGAAAGAAGGACAACTCTGTATTGCTTGTTCAAATGTTTTGACATATTGCCATATTAGTTGACGCAAACGGATAATGTCGGTTACTTGACGCAAACGGATAATGTCGGTTACTTGACGCAAACGGATAATGTCGGTTACTTGACGCAAACGGATAATGTCGGTTACTTGACGCAAACGGATAGTGCTGGGTTCCGTAAGTCCATAATGCAAAACTATAAACACTCAATAACAAATCAAATCAAAATCTTTTCTACCATCATACAGTAAAGAAACAAGTATACCTTTTAAAGAAATGTTCGGCATGTGATATCCATGGTCAGCTTCATATGTTAATGTAATGCTGAACCTGAGGCATTAAATTTAATGAAAATGATAAATATAGAATATTTCGCACTGTTTTATTGAAGTCCGAAAAAGCAAGGAATGAATTAACTTCAACTTCAATCTTTGTAGGCGAAGTAAACTTCTGATTAAAATCCTTACGCATGTAAAGAAGGAACCATGTAACTGTATATTTAAATGTTTTAATCTCAAGTCGAACGCATTAGAATAATGCATTTGAGTAATCTACATGTAATTAAAAGTTCTCCATGAAGCTGTCACTGCTTAGTAAACAAAGTAGAGCGAGGCGTAGAATGCGTGCCCAAATAGTAAATTTTGCCGGATGTCTCATATGGACATAACTGTGATCGACCGAAGCCGATCACAAAAACCCCCCGAACCCATGCGCTGATCCAGAAAGGGGTGGGGGGTCGGAAGGGTCCCCCCCCCCCCCAGAAAATGAAAATTTATTAAATTTACATAGTAAAATAGTCGCAAATATGCCTCGGACCCCCTATGGCAAAAACAATTATCCTTCGGACCCCCCCCTAGAAAAATGTTCTGGATCCGCGCATGGAACCATCCGCCATTATGTCGTCTTAATGTCGTCTTAGCGTCTCATGTCGTGACACATAATTAGAAGTCATCTTATTATAATATACATCATATTAAATCTGTACATGGATGCATTAGGAATAATGACGGTGTCTTCTATTCCAGGCCTACGGATACATCTCCTTGATATTCGTCCTCATCTCCATCGCAAGCTTCGTCGTTGAAACACATCCCGTTTTCGACAACAGAGTCAAGATTCTTAAACCAGGAACGACTGAGGTATCGCAAAACATGACGTCATCATTTCCATACAACACCACCGCTTCGTTTAACGCAACCCTGAAAAATGCATCAATTCCAAAAGACACAGATTACGTCACATTGAAAGTGACACATCCGGCCTTTTTGGCTATAGACATTTCCTGTCTGATCTATTTCACGATCGACTACATCGTAAGACTAATATTCGCCAGAAAGAAGTTCCAGTACATGACGTCACTGATGGGCGTGGTCGACATCCTGGCGATCATTCCGGACTACGTCCAGTTCATCGTGTACGCGATCCACCCGGAAATGCGATACGACGGAAACATAAACTACATCGCGATTCTCCGGGTGGCGAGAGTTCTCCGGATTTTCCGGTTGATCCGGCACGTTCCGGGGCTCTGGATCCTGATTTACACCCTCAAGTCTAGTTTCAAGGAACTCCTCCTCATGATCGTGTTCCTAATCGTCGGCATGTTGATTTTCTCTTCCTTAATTTACTTCGTCGACGACAGAGAAACGTTCAAGAGTATCCCCCACAGCTTCTGGTGGAGCCTCATCACCATGACAACCGTGGGTTATGGCGACATGTACCCGGTGACGGAACTCGGGTACATCGTCGGGTCGTTCACGGCTTTATCCGGGTTACTGATGATCGGATTCTCTGTCCCAGTGCTTGTCAATAATTTCATCATGTACTACAAGCATCTTGAGTTTGCAATTATCGACGAAGAAGCGAAGGAAAATAGCGAAGACAGTGATGAAGACGACGATAGAAACAAAGATCACGTGGTGTTTAATAACAATTCGTCATCTTCTCCTCCTCATGTTGTGGAAATAAAACTGCGTAATGGAGAGGAGGAAGCGATTTAAATTAAGAGGAAAGTTAAATAAGTTGGGGAGGGGGGGGGGGTGGGATGGAAAGGAAACTTTCCAATGAGATGGGCTCTGGTCCCACAATTTTCAAGTAAGGCCTCAACTTAAATCCTTAAAAGAAAGGTACATACATTTGAAGTAAAAACTCGGTCAGATTTGAGGCTAAGTATTGACTTGAGGACAGTACATGTACATGTAGGTCACGGCGGGCCAGCAGTGTCGTTATAGGTCTACACAGAACGACTTCATAGATAGGTGCATACATTACGTTACAACGAAATATATTTCTTGTGTCAATCGAAACAGAGGTCTTACTTATACAAAGGATCTACAAGAATGATTATAGCTGCGCGTTTTTATGTTTTCTTGTTTAAAATTCCAACAAAATATATATTTATGTTTATATGTATTTTTATACGCCTACATATTATGATTGAATGCACTTAAATTAACTACAAACTCGTGTTTTATAACGTGTGAGAGGAATATTTTTAAGAAAAATATATATAAACATGATTGATGTAAAAATAGTACCTTTTAAAATTCATCCGAAATTTAACCTAAGCAAATAGTATATTCGTGGCCACGATTTTTATTTCGTGGGAACGACTTTTATTTCGTGGGAACGACTTTTATTTCGTGGCCACGGATTAAAAAAAAATCTCAAGCATATGTCCTATGGCAGCCACCGTAATAACATTTGATATAATCAGAACATGTTATGAAAAAAGTCATCTACAGCTATTTCTGAAATGGTGTTCAGGAAACGTAGACACGTGGTATATATGCATTTTAAACAACAACCACACGTGTCAAAGTTTGTTATAAAATGTATGCAGTTTTATTAAAATAAAAGAACGATAACTCAAGAAGCCTTATTGAAATGGAAGATTCGCTTTACCGCACAATATTTGTTCTCTATGAGAATTCAACGCTTTTTAATGAAAACCTATTTATCATGTACCTACATGTACAAATGCTTTGAACCTATACCATTTTCATATTATAATCGGAATTTGATTATTCGTCTGATTCAGTGCAAAAGATGGACGATGATTAAGATTAATTTGACTTTATTTATATAGGCAATGCACTTTGTTTAGTTTTTGAAACACTTTGAAATTGTTTGTCTTCCATAAGTCTATGTTTGTATACTTTTATATACATGTGTATGCAGTTTACTTGCATAAATCAAATTGATGCATATTTATTTTTGTTAAAATGTTAACGTGTATTTACAAACAGAGATTACATTTTTATCTTTTACATAGATGTACATTCCAAACTGAAGTGATGTGAAATAAAACAAATTTTAACTCGTTTCCTTTTTAAAACCTGGTATGTATGCCTATTAAAAACGAATGAAACAAAAGCTAAGTTTAAAAACAATTAAAAGATTTCAAAATTAACCTCGACCTATAACCCCCCTCCCCGAAAAAAAGAGAGAGAAAATATGACGTATGGCACCTGATCAACAAGTACGAGACTAAAGTTTGCGCCAACGCGGAGTTTTATTAAAGAACTCTAAAGAATTAATATACTATTTGGTAATATTGAACAATGAAAATACTTAACGTATTATATAAACTGCATATTGAACTTTGTCTATGCAATATACATATGTAAAGTTCATTTAATGGCACTAGAATTTAAGTTTTTTAAATACTTCCTTTTAAACTGATTTGTTTAACACTAAATAATAGTACTGCAGAGCTCTATGTTGATGTTACTAATATTAATTTAGAAATCTCTTATTATAACTACACGTGACGTCGACTACAACTATTCACGTGACGTCGACTAAAACTACAAAAGCATTGTCTTCAACTACACATGACATCAACTACAACTATACACGCAATGTCGACTACAACTAAATGTGACGCCAACTTCAACTTCACGGGACGTCGATTACAAGTTCACGTGACGTCTACTGCAACTTCACGTGGCGTTGATTACAACTACACTTGATTACAACCCTCCTCTTCTTTTGATTTAACCCATCTTTTATTATTACGAATATTTAATATTCCCCTCCTCCCGATTTGAACATTTTACACCCAAAGGAGAAATTGGTTTCAAATGTTTTTGTAAGTGTATGTGTGAGGGAGAGTGGGGGTGGGGGTGTTTTTTTTTAACAAGTATTTTACATGTACCTACATTCTGACGAAATAATTCATGGGGTCCGTTTTTTTCCCTCAATATTTAATATTCAAGGTCTGTTGATCTAGGACGCAGGTGTCCAATGTTAATTTTTCAGTAAATGTATTAATATGTAGAATTGACGATGACCTATATTCATGATTTTACTTACTACTATAAAAAACTACTATAGTCTGTCCCAAGATATTTATGCAGCACATTTGATCGATTTTTAATTAAAATATACATACCTGTGAAAGAAGTGCAATTAAATTCGATGAAAAGGAAATTTTCCAAGATAACTTCATTGACACATCATCATTTTTCACTCGAAAACAATCACAGGATCGAAAATAGATTTCTTACGGAGATTTATAATGGGGAATGTTTACATCTTTTCTCCATTCGGAATCACTCGGAATACCTCGCGCATTTTTTCAACGTTATCATCTTATTGCAATACAAAATCCCCGTAGACATCACATTTTTTAGCCTTGTATTGAAACCTTATAAGCTAACGGGGGCGTTTCAATTGAGAAATCTTGGAAATTTTTCATACTTTTGAATGAACATCGTTTAAACCCTGAGGTATTTATAAATATTGAGTAATTAAGCAAAATGTGAATCCAGGATATCTTGGGACAGAGTATAAAGGCCAAAACAAAATCGGCGCCCCTTAAACATTTCCATTAAAGGATCAAAGAGATTTAGATTAATCATTACAAAGTCCTATATTTTTTTTTTTACACTTTTCCGCATATCCGCATATCACAAAATTATGAACTTACATTAAACAGCAATTGAACGAGATTTTCAAGCACGAAATATTTTCCAAAATGTGACTTTTGGGGGGAAAAAATGGGGTTATTAGAAATGATAGTTATGTACATTTTATTATCAATTATGTGAATGGTATGTTAGATGTGTTAACGTTGACGTCTGAACAATTGTCCATGAACCATTTGGTAAGACATTATTGTCTGCCTGACCCATAACCTGATAACCGAGAAAAAAAAAGTCTTATATATATAAACTTGTAAATTAAATAGAACAGAAACAAAATTCAAATAGACATTAGGCACGTGACAAACATTTTCTGGAGGTAGTAGTGTATTTATGAATTGACAATATTACAGTCATGTGAAATTGTGTGACTGAGTTATTATTACATCGAGAGGTATTTTGTGTGTTCATCCTTTCTGTATCAGGCGGTATTCAGCCATTGAACATTAAGAGAGCTGCGTGGTCGAGATCTCTTTTTTAAAGTCGATCTATATTTATCTCATTGAGAAGATTTTCATTAATGTGTATAATTGCCGGTATATTCCAGTTTAAATCATTTCATTTATAACCACTTTTATGTAAATACGTAAAATTCTCTTCACAGGTAAATCCTCCTCCAAAAAAACCGGTATGTGTGCATCGGCGTATACATGTATGCATGTGAATTATTTCGTAACAACATAACATGTGGATTCTTTGAAAGGGTGTGTGTGTGTGTGGGGGGGGGGGGGGGTTGTTACCGAAGTCTTTACATGCGCGGATTGAATTCGCGATTGGTAAATAAATAAATTCTGAGTATCAATTTAAATTCAAACAAAATTCAAACCTTTCCTCGGTCGACCATTAGAAACATCGCTTGTTTACATGTATAAAGACATGGCATTGTAGGCCATTAAGGCCAACAGATACAGTTCATAGATCATGTACATACATGTAAATTAAAAAAAATAATATCAATGTCAAATCTAACAAAATGTAGTTTATGTTGAACATATTTTATGAGAACGAACACTTTAAAACTGGTCTGGATCACGAAGAAAATAGCATGGAGTCAGCTATATCCTTACTAGTACATGTATTTATCAATTTTCATTCACTGTTTTTATGTGGACGAACACTTTATAACTTGCCTGGATACACAAAGAGATAACAATTTAGGTGTCAGCTATTATTAATACATGTATCAATCAACAGGTTCATCAAATGGCAGGTGTGAACAGGTAGACGCCTCTTTCTTTTTTTTTTTCACCTTTATTTACCTGTGGCGGTATAGTGTACGAATACACGGCGCTGGTCACTGAAGAGATACATGTGTAATAAAACATAAATTATGTCGATCATCAATCGACATGTACATGTCTGTTCAAAAAAAAAAAAAACTTTATATAAATTATGCAATTTGAATAGGTCGAGATGTTGCAATTTGCAATAAAATGCATGGGAAACTAAAACAGCTAATTCAAATTCTTGCATGCGCATGTATATGACCGTACATGTACATGATAGCATGAGATAAGATATTCTCTAAATAGTATTTGTAAACGATTCTTTAAATTTAAATTTCTTTAATTCTTTAATTTATCAGTTTTATCTGAATGTATAAGTATATTTTTCTATATATATATTTTTAAAAAATAAAGCTCTTTGTCTACTTTGTTTAAATTTCTTTATCCATCCATCTCAATAAAATTTCTACTTTTTGATTTTTTAATTTTTTGTTATAGAAATGAAACTTTAACCACTATTGTTTAAAAACAACATCAATCAACTACCGACAACTATATATAAGGAAAATAAAACCTGAATTAATATGTTACATATTGTACATAATACAAATGTACACCCAGAAACATGTATGTTCACAATTAACTCATAAGGTGAACTTTCACAGCGAAATTCGAAACAAAAGGAATAGTCTCATTAACTCGGGAGAAAAACTTGGGTCAGATTTTAATCTTCTGGCAAAGGCACGTCTTCCTCTGCCGTGAATCGAGCGTTAACTATTCGTTTGGCCGAGGGGCCAGGTGTTATTCCCTTTATCTCGACTTGGATTGAGAATTATCGTGAAGTCACATGGGATGAGACATCAAACGCGATTTCGCCCGAGGCATGCGCAGAGGAATATGAAAAACAAAAAAGGACAATTAAGAAATATTTTTTTTTTCTAATTTTGCAAACTAACGATTTTATTTCCCTCATAACTGATTGTTAGTCAAAAACTATTATCTACATCAACCGCTTGTTTTAAGATTTTAATTTCCTATTTTGAACTATTTTTAACACGACCTATTTGGTTGGTTACCCCTTCGTGGGCCCCTGAATCTGGTAATGGGTGTATGTTTGCAATAAAACAATGTTTCGTCAGCTGACTACATAGCCGATGAGGACCTAAAACACATATTTCGATGTAACTCCATAGTGCAAACTTGTTTTAAATTCCGAGATGAATTTTGACGGATCAAAAAGTTTTCTTGTCTGTGAGTATTAAGACTATTTCTTATTTAATATTCAATTTGAAAAAAAAAACCCAAATATTTTGTTAAAAATAAAATGATTTTCGTTTCAACATATATATAACTATCATTCATATGTTGTTTACTTTTGTCTTAGAATGTTATTACATTTAGGTTAAGGATACCATTGTATACATGTATATTATTTTAAAAGAAAACATAAAATTAGGAAAGAACAGAGCTAGAGTTATTTCATGTTTTCTCGGATAAAAAAATGTATTTCTTAAAATTAAACATCGAAATATAAACATTTCGACAACAAAAATTGTTTCTGTATAAGTCTTAATTTGTCGTTTCTTTCATAAACTTATCTATAATACGAGTTGGAATTAACACAAGTCGGAAACCCAATATTTTGGTCGGCGACAATTGTTGCTGCAAATATTTCTTTGACAACTTTTATGGCATGAACATAGTTTTTGACATATTTTTACGAGAGAGAGAGAGAGAGAGAGAGAGAGAGAGAGAGAGAGAGAGAGAGAGAGAGATCCGCCCTAATTATTTGTACCACCTTAACAAAACAATAAGCTGCAAATCCGGTCAACTTATAAGTAAGTTACATTTATAGGAACACTTGTTTTAGTGTAATAAACTATTTGGACCTTTATATAAGTAAAATGTTTATCAGTTTGTCAAATAAAATATTACGTGTTTTCAACAATGAAATATCAAGGAAGTAATATAAGTAATATAAGTAAAAGAAGTAAGTATAAGTAATATAATAAGTCCATTCATTTGTTCTTGTTATTGACAAAAAAAAAAAGAAATATACATGTCAACAAGGATTTTATAAATCCACTCAAACATACAAAGAGATTAACTATTCTTTTCTTTCAAATTCATTAAACAATACAAACATTACAAAATTAACAATTGTCAGTCCCCCCCCCTTCCAAGTCCATTGGAAAGATAGATGTAATTACGATAACTTCATTTTCAAAAACAAAGAGAGCCTCTCCCCTAAACATAACACGCTCTTTAACTCTCACATGCCTTTCCGGTAAATTGAATTAATGAAATCCATATCTCCCGTGACACCTGCCCCCTTGTGTATCTGTCTCACTCTCTCTGACGGACCGGCCTTTCACCCCCCGGGTCTATTTCGCTCAGCGATACACATCTGTTTTTGTGAGGTTAACGTTTGTCTGACTTTCTGTTAACGGGACCCCCGGGGGCCATTGTTTTTGGTGACAAAAGCAAGTGCACCGACGATTTGCAGTCGAAATAAAGACATGACGTTTTAATTAATAGTTTCATAGTCAAGTTTTCCCTTTTTTTTAAAACCTGTAATCAAATACGCTTCACGATCAAAATCGAAACGTGTGGGGCGAATGTATGGGATCTTCTTGGACGTTCTGTGTGTCTTTTGATTTGTTTATATATTTGCTGAGAAAGAATAATATTTAAAGATACTACAATTCCAAAGGTTTAAAGACACTGAACATAGATGAAAAAATCTCCCAAAAATTCAGCTGGTCTATTTATTTATTCGGGTGTTTTGATTTAAGCAATAATTTATGTTCTTGATACATTGTCAATTCATACACAGAAGTAGACATTTTTTTTCAGTTGACCCCCCCCACCCCCCCCCCCCCCCCAAAAAAAAGAAGATATATAACGAACATAAATTGCTAGAAAATATGTTAATCTTACTCTTAAAGTGCATTCGATGACACAATTCATAATGCTTGCAAGCAAAGGATGACATAGATATTTTATCAATGCATTCTAAAATTTAACTTTTTTACTATTACAAGATGCTTTTTTTAAATTATAACATGCACTTTTCACACATAAACCTCGTATTACATGCCTAACAAATGTTTTCCCTTTGACAAGCGTCGACTACATTTTTGAAAAAACCCAAATTATCGTAAATATTTCATGGCCGGTTCACGTTACAATCTTGAACCTGAATGAATAAACTGTCTCTTGAACTATTCCTCACGGTGACCCTGGGTCTCATTTCAGCTTTTAGTCTTCAAAGTGCATTTTGGAAATGATATCTCTTTCAATAAAAACACATATATGAAGTTAAAAGGTGAGAGCTGCGATGGATAATTACTAAGATATACTTTAATGGTTTTCTAATGACCTACCCTTGGCATTGAAACATCCAGAATCTGCTAACGTCTTATCTTGCATTGGATTTAATTTAATTGAAACGCAACCCGAAGATTGAGTCGAAGAATGTGTATTACACTAATTAATGCATGTACATTAGTTATTGCAGCCTAGATTTTGTACAAGGTTGGTTGTACAAAATGTTATTGCTGTTTGTGTGTGAATGAGAGAGAGAAAAAGAGAGAGAGAGACAGAGAGAGAGAGAGACAGAGAGAGAGAGAGAATTTATTTCACTCAAAACATATAATGTTACATGATGTGCAGAAGAATTATATACAAAAGAATAAGAAAAGCAGGATTTAGGAGAGAGAGAGAGAGAGAGAGAGAGAGAGAGAGAGAGAGAGAGAGAGAGAGAGAGAGAGAGAGAGAGAGAGAGATGGTTGACGCTGATTGGAATTGGAGCAATGTAAAAACAATAATTGAATCATTTACATTTAAATTTATACTACAACATACTTAAGATGCTCAAACTTATTTCTATAAACCAACGAGTCATGTAAAATCTAAAATTAACTACTGGGTAGAAAATGAAAAAAAATACGGCATATTAACCTATAAGTTAACGTTATGTAATAAACTTTGTTTCGTATTTCAGCGGACCTGTTTGACAACTATGCCGACCTTATGGCCGATCCGTCATGTGTCTGCAGTGGTGGTTTTGGTGAGTAGAAATCATTTTGGGATATTACTTACATACTAGTATTCAGATGAAGATTATGTGCTAGTACGGTGTTAAAAGTCCAAATATATCGCCTATCTTTTCTGTAAATTCATTTAAAAAATAAAGAAAATTATCAAAGGGCTTTTGTTTTACGAAATCAAAATTACATGTTATGAAGTACATGTAAATGGTTATGTACCGGTAATATGTATTTGAAACCGTTTAATAGAAATTACTATTATTTTCATTTCAATTAGTAATAATTTTTACCATAAAATAAATATGTAATTTCCAGCCACTGTGGATAAAATTGACAAAGTTCCAATCGTCCAAGCAACAGCACCAGCGATTGGAGGGTTAAGTCACGAGGACACCGCTATTTTGGCGGGAATTTTGACCGGTTTAGCAACCTTTCTTTTCCTGGCTCTGCCCATTTTGTGTTGCTTGTGCCCACTTCCTTGTTGCCCATGTTGCGGAGGAGGTGCAGCCGGAAGTAAGCACAAGAAGACTGCCGGTGCAATCGGAGCGGCTAAGATGCGAGAAATGGAAACAGTAAGGTAAAGCAAACCCCATATTTTACAAAGCCAATGATAGATTTAGTGTTTTGTCAAAACTTAACAGTTTAATTGGTATAATATTTTAAGGTTTATGTAATGGCCTTGATACAGTAGTGTATTTCTCTCACTTTATTGGCTTGTTTCCATATTGAGCTAGATGTCTATATAATTCAATCAAATCTATCAAAAGTTGATGTCTCCTTGAGAAAACAAGATAAGATCTTCAAATTGGTACAAAACTTAGTTCAGTTTTTGTAACATACAAAGAGTATCTTTTTTATATCGTAAGTTGTTTTAAATGTCGTAAACCGGAACCATGACGGTTTTTGATTGTCGTTCTTTCTTTCACTAGCCACAGAAGTACCGACGTGGACTCGGTACACAGTTTCCGGACGTTTAACAAGGAATGGGACAAGCTGGACAAGTACGACTATGACAACCTGTACGAAGTGTAAGTATAACTGTTTGATTAATTGCATCGTTCCACGTCCCGTCGAGATTCTTCCAAATATTCGCATTTAGACCTCACAAGGCACAGCTTAACTTACCCTAGCTTACTTCTTATCATTGTCTCAATTTTTCACTATTTAACATGATTATACATTACTATATGTTAAAAGTGAGATTGAGAATTGAAAATTGTCTAAGTGTAATGTTCCCGATGTGATATAGTCCGGCAGAAAGTTCATATATAGGTAGATGCATGTGATCGGCTCTTTAGCGCGACAGAGATGACCTAACTTGAAATGAACCTCTTTCCGACGCTCAAGGTTATCGAATGCTGCAGGTTCTTTATTGTGTTGGCGACAATCATAGCAAGGCACCTCGGTTTGTTAGTCCCAGTTAATGCCAAAAATCTGCATTTTTTTTTGTTCTCCATCAGAGCGCCTAAGGAAGGAGAAAAGAACCCAACAAACAATTAAATTGTCACAAGTTTATTCACCAAAAGAGTTATATGAACACTACATACTTGTAAAAATGATTGTACATTGAATTGCAAGACATAAGTTTTAGTACAAATGTTTTGGTCCATTCAGTTACTCCATACAATGTACATACTACATGTACATATTCATGTTTAGATTTGATTACTTGTTTCTTTCATTTCAAGAATGAAGAAACGATGTTGAATTAAGTATTTCAAGATGCACACAAGTTTGCATTATCAAAGATATTAAAATTGTTTTTTTTTTAAAGTGCTACTTGACGACAATAAAAGGACTAATGATCAGGGAATAATACAATATTAGACAAGAAAGATTAAACAAATGTCACATTTGCATGTACATGTAGTCTGCCTCTCACGATTGCTATTATATATATCACAAATAACCGAGGATTTTTTTTTCCATTCAAAGTGATCCAGTCGAAATAGCATTTAAATAACCACCCAACGACAAAATTATTAGAACATGAACTATATTTGCATTTGTAGATTTAATTTTCTCTGGAAGTTTATTTCTATCTACATGTATTATCCATTTAGCCCGAATTATATTTAATAGCATTCCAAACGTTTTGTAAAGTTTTAGTTTTCAATTTTTTGTACCGCTCTAGATTTTAGCCAACTTAGATTAAATTGTAAATACTCTTGAATCGGTTCCAACAATTTTTTTGTCATTCAGTTTTTTTTTCTTCTCAAGATTTAAGAAAAACCTTATCTGTACATACGTTGAATCCGTTCCAAGTTTTTGCGTTCTACTTCTATTCCGGGCCCGTTCCCCCTCTAGTGTAGATGAGATAATTGTATGTGGGCTTGATAGATGACATGTATTGAGGGCAACGCAAACTGTCCTTCATTACTGGTCATGTATGAGTCATCATTTGAATAAACTGGAGTTTTTACCACAAACCACATGGGTATTAGGGTTTCCATTTCTACACTGTAGCATTTTTACACTACATGTGAAAAATGGTGTGGCTCCAGCTTAAAAATTACCTGAAACGTAACAATGGCAGGTACCCTGGTAATTTGAAACCCTCCAAAAAAAATGTTTTTTTGATGTTAAGAAGAGTTTTTGAGTGAAAAAAAAATCTGAAAATACCTAAACATTAGCATACAAGTACGCTTTGTTAGACTGGCAAAAAATGTCAAATAGACAGTAAGATAACTAATAAAAGGCTTGTCAATGAGTTTTTTTCCTTAAACAATTGAAAAAATCCAATTACCCGATTGACATGTACAAGTAAGCAGATAGGTTTCTTTATTATCAATTAGCAACGGTAAACTTTACCGTCTGAAGATAGCTTTTACAAAAATTCATACAGTTTAAACATATCAAGTATAATAAATATAGCTTTGCATTTTCATCTTAATGAATACTGATTACTTCGTTTAACAATATTTTTTTTGTTTACAGGGATATGAAACTGCCAAGAGCCTGGGTCGAATCATTGCGAGGGTATAATCAATTTGTTTTTATGCCGATATCGTATAAGCGTTTAAGCCAAGTTAGCGTCGATCCATCCTCATTTGATATCTCTAAAATGTTAATGAATCATTAATGTATTTTCAAACAGTGTTCCTAATGACCAGATAGACCGGAAGCTGCGCGAACTGGAAACCGACTGGGAGGGACAAGACATCCGGAACTACGAACTCGAGGCTCTCCGCCATGAAAGCATGATGAACATGGACGCCGGTTATCAGTCGGGATCGGGATCCATGGGCTATAGCAACGCCGCCTATCGGGGAGACGGGTACGCAGACGTCATGGGAGCTAATATGGGGTCGATGGGGACAATGGGATCGATGGGTGGCGGAATAGAGATTGAGCGCACTCGACAGATTAATATCACCACTGCCGCATCACAACTTCCGGAGCAGGAATACATTATGGAAAGGGAGTTCCGACAGTAAGTAAAACTTGCTTTTATACAATCATAGATTTTAGAGGAATATCACCAAAATAGATACACCACATAGATACATATGAAATTCAAAAATTGCTATTTTGTCCATATTGTTAGCGCAAAATTACTTTACAGATTATGTCTTATACATAACTCGCCCTATTGAAGTTGTATTTGAAGAGAGAAACAATTTACTGTTTACTGTTTAATATTGCATATGTACATGAATGAACTCGAAAATGAGAGCAAATGGTGTGAAAAACAAGAAGATGTCTGGGGAAGGAGCGAAAATTCTAACTAGAAATATAAAGTACTAAATCTAATATAATTATAAAGTACTAAGGCGTTTTTGACATAAACGATTTTAAAGTTAAGTATATATACAATATGGGGGTCAATTACCTGAAAATGAACTTATCCAATTTTTTTGAATGTTCAAGAAAGAGTAATCATTCTTTCGGAAAAATCATTTTACCGTTAGTGTCTGAATAATCAGTACGAACGATTTAGACCTAACTATCAGGGTAAAACTTAAAACTATTCCTAGCAATACGATATCATTCTTCTGTTTTTAGGGAGCTAAACGGACTCGACAACGACAACTTCGACAAGATCTACACCACCTACCGGCGGCTGCTAAATGACACAAAACAAACCTCCTTTTAAGAAGAGCGCACTTTCCACTGATGATGTAACGAATTTTACAAATTGTGCTTTAATATTTTAAGTGCTTTTTTAACGCAATGCAATCTGCATTTAACATATGTGTTCCACATTGAGACATTTTTTGTTGTATGTTATGTTTCTGTCTTGCTGTTCTTTTGTCAAAAGTTTTAATTTACTATGTCCCTTTAAAATCTCCTTCTGCGGCCAAAAGATGAGGAATTACCTTTTTATAAGAACATGTTCTGTTATGTGTTTTTAAACTAGAAATGAAATCGAGTTTCAATTAGTTACAACATTATATTACATTCAGAATCTTTAAAAAAGAATGAAAAATAAATTTGCTAGTAAAAAATAGCAGATTTCTGTGATGAACGTTTTCTTATTTTTTAAAGTATAGGCATATTGTCAATATTTATCATTTAATTTGAATTTCACTCGCAGAGGTTTTTAAACAAAAAGCAAAATCTGATGTTCGAACAAACAATAGGTTAACCAATCATTCTCCATGTATCTTGTACACAAATATATTAATTTCAGACGCAAAATATTCTTTTTTCTATATTTTTATTTAAATATTTGATGTTGATGGCCAAGATATAAATCAAAAATACCTTCAATTGAATGCAGGCTTTTTTTCATATGTATGAAATTTTTATTCATATTATGTGATAATTTTCCAACGAAAACAGTTTATACTTTAATTATTATTTGTAATGAAATACTTTTTAAATATAATGCACGATTATATATATATATATATATATATATATATATATATATATATATATATATATATATATATATATATATATATATATATATATATATAAATTCTGAAACTTTTAGAATGTTTTTAATGATTTGAATATTTATTATTAGTACAAAAATGTATTTGATTTTTTAAAACAATTTCTGTACAATAAAAACACAATTGCTTCGATAAATGTTTAGTTGTTGTTGTTTGTTTGTTTTTCAATTTTAAGGCAATAATTATTTGAAAATTAATTTCATACTTTTCTTAAATTATGGCAAATTTAATGTCATATGATTTAAACACAGCAGTTTTTAAACAATTGTAAAAAACCCCAAATAATTAAGCAGTGTCATTTTCTTTTAGGAAATATATATTTTTGTGTTGCAAGTTTAAAATATTCACCACGGCGAGTAACTTTTCCCGTTGTGTGTTGTTGTAAAAGGTGATTTTATTTTTTAATGTGCAGATTGATATGTCTTAGAGAAAAGTGTTACCATGTCTAATATTGCTTTGGGAATTTTTAATGTGTCTGAAAATACTAGAATCGTCTTTCTATAGAACCATGGAAAGATAGAGCTTTTTAACATGTGGGTGATCCATTCAGGCCAGAGAACCTTGTGTATATGAACATGAAAATAAATAGCAGGGTAAAAAGGCCCTAAAAACCCCGCCATTTTCCTGTGATGCTTTCACGTATAATGATTTGTGATTGTAGGTTTTTATATTTGACGCTAATTTTTGCATCATAAAAGGGCTTCCCACCCCTCGTCAGTCGCCCTACACAAAAATATTTCTAATAACTCATCTTTCTTCTTCATTCTTTCATTTCAATTTATCGCTCAAATAAAACATTTTCTTTTCAAAAATTCTCAAACACTAAAAGCATCATCGACAATTACTTGCCGAACAAGAAAATATATTTCATATTGCTTACAATACACTCCAAAAAATTAGGCTAGTTCCAAACACTTTGTAGTGAATTTTTATTGAATAATTATAAAACTCGTCACGGTTATAAATACTGGAAAAACGCTTCCACTTCAAAGCATCTCTTCGCGCCAATCGTTATCAGACCATCTAGAAAAATTTAAAATTCAAGAGCCAAAAGATTGCTATCGGTCTCATACTTAATACATTTAAAGAAAGACATTTAGACATATCTTTAAAAGCGAAAACTGCATCCTCTAGTGGATAATCTGGAATTTGTGGTTATCGAGAAAAATGACTGGTAAGTCGACATACTTATAGTGCATTTATTTTTTTTTTCACATTGAAAATCAATAATCATCGATAAGAAACGATTAATCAACCTTTTGTCTATATATCTGATTTTTTTCCTTCGAAGTTAGCGTTAAAATGACGCAAGTATATTTAATAATCTTATACGCTTGGATTTTTCATAATCGAAGATGGTCGAAACGTATTTTTATTAATTATTTATTAATATATTATTATTAATTATATAAATAATGTATTTATTAATATTTATTGTTTTTTTTAAATTGCTAGGAATGTCAATACACCTACGACTTAAAATTAAAATAATAACTATACACATTAAAAAAAAAAATTAATTTAATGTGGCTGGGTGGTCAACAAATTAAACGTCAGATCTACCTTAAATGTATAGAAAGGATGTTCTAAGCTATAAACTTTTATTTTGTAAAGAAAAATTCCATAATTTTAAGATTTAAAATTTGAGTATTTTCCTATATCTTTATTATACTATATTTGATCTTCTTATTAACATAGTCTGAATTGTCACTTGTGACTATTCTGAATTGAATAGAAAATTAAAGTCTGCTGTTGGTTTACTTAGTTCCTACGATATTATAAAATATCGATTACGATGTAACACAACACATAATAATACGTTTCAATTAAATAAGACAATGCTATTACATGTATTACAAAAGATTTCAAAAAATATATATTTCTGCATAAACCATTTAAAATGTGTCATTATTTGACCTTTGGTAACCCCCCCCCCCCCAAAAAAAAAAGAAAAGAAACAAAAAACCCAGAGATAAATGAATATTATATTTTGATTAACAAATTAAAAAACAGTTAAAATTTAAAAAATAAAAAATAACAATACTTAAAAAATTACCAATTGTCCGGGCCAAAATATATAGATTAAAACAAATTAGGAAGGGGGTTATAATAGTTTAGGTTATGACTGGTTTAATAATTTTATTTAAAATTCTTAAAGTTATTGTCCGCATCTTCAAATACTTCATGTTAATGGCATTCATTGATGTCAATAACATTCATTCTATGATGACGTTTACTTTTAATCCCTCTTAATACTGACACGACATCTGGAGTATACGTTTACAACCTTTCTCCTCATCTTTCAATCTAACACTCACAATGATAATCTTTTAGGGTCAACGGTCGTTTAATCCCAGAATAGTTTACAGCTTATCTCACCGAAATGATTCTGGGATTACTCCTTCAAGACATTTTGCTTTTTTGTGGTTGGTGTGAAATTTCAGACTTCTTTGGGATTAAAACGTTGTCGATTGCAGAATAAATTAGACATAACAGAGCGAATTGGCGTCAAGGATATTGTAAAAATGGACGTTGTATGATTTGATGCAGTTAATAGAATGTATGGATGGTGGATGTATGGGAAGAAATCAGATTGATTTAGATATGTTGTAATTCGAAACGTAACGTAGAACATTTTGACCCTAGTCCTATATGATGGATGTACATATATTATTACATATATAATTACAATATATATTATTACAAGTATTATTACATAAGTTATTATGATATATATTATTACATATTATTGCATACATTATTACATATATTATTACATATATCATTTCAAAATATATTATTAGATATATTATTACATATATTATTACAATATTTGTTTCGATATTAGTTGAATTACAAGGTTGTCAATTGCAGAATACATTACACGTAACATACAGCAAGTGCTTCATAGATATTGCGAAATAAACGCTGGTCATGCATATGATTTGATGCAATTGATAGAGAAAAAGTTTGTTAGATGAAAAGAATAAATCAACTCATGTTATAAAGGTGTGCTTTCGAATTTAGAAATAATTTAAATAGGTTGAAATTCACAAAATTTGGAAGCAACAGCTTGTACAAGTAAAACCACAACAAGGCGCATTAAACAATTTAGAAGATACGGTCCGTCCTGGGTGCGCTTTACAATAGAACTGACCACAAGGCTGTAAATTTAGTCCGACTCCTGCTGGAATGATCCTCAACAAGCAAATTTATAATATACATGTAACTATTTACATTAAATAAATTTAGTCTTTGTGGTATGATAAACTTTTTAAATAAGTTAAAACCTGTAATAGTGCATTATGAATAATGAGCGTTTGGTCGTAAGTTTTTTTGCAAAACGAAGCCATGTACCGTACTATACTGTCCACGAGACATTAATTTTTTTTTCGGTGATTTGATAAAAATTCTAAGTAAAGATGCATATGATTTGTGCCATTATCTCTATTCTATTGCTTCTCATCCGTCTTTAACAATAGGTGTGAAACATAATAAAGTAACTGCGTATTTTGTTTTAAATCTTGTAATCCAAAACTTAAACAAAATTTCTTTTAATGTTATCATACTGAACAATATTTAAGCAGTATTTAGATAGTACTAAGCACTAGAATGTTAGTAAAAAAGTAATGTCCAATAATATGACAATGTTGTTTGAATATTTCAAAACATAATAAAAAATGCAATAAATTTTAAATGAATCAAAAAGTACAAGCCCTTTTCAATCCGATGAAATCAAGTTAATATATCTGTGTTTGTCAAGTTTATAAAAGATGCTGTTTGTCGCCTAGGAATCTATTTTTGAAATGATACATAGAAATTTACATAAATCTTATTTACGATTGCCACGATACACATGGGATAAATCTCAATATTCATTAAATATTAAGTTTGAGGAGTCAAAAAAATCACCAAATAAAAACACGATACTGGTTTATACATTTTTAGATCAAACGGTTTTTAAGACATGTAAAAAAATGTTATCTTTATTCAGATCAATTGACAACGCCCTTTTCTTAATTAATGTACTTTAACCTACAGTGCTTAAACCTGATAAACAAAATTGTATTCCTGTGTTTCGTTTCTAAACTTAAAGTTATTCTGCAATGGAAGTTCCCTTTGAAACTTTCCAAACCGTATTAAATATTTTATTATATCATACACATTAATTTTTCTTCAATGCATCAAATATAGCCTTATAGTTCGTTCACATAATTTAAACTAAACTGCATAAAATATGAAACTAATAACAATAAATTCCAAAAATATCGTAATTTTTATTGAAATTTTTTTTTTCACCAAACCTAGTTTTAGAGCAACCTTAATTTGCTCTAAGGTATAGGTATGGAAAAATCTATAATAATCTCGTAAATGATTTTAAAACTCATTAAAACTTTGCATATATAACAATAATAACCATACTCTCGCGCAGCTAAATAAGATTGTCAATTCATTGGATACTGTCCCATTGTCTGTAACTATGAAATGTCCAGCATCTTGAGACGACACAGGATGAAGCTCTGCTATTCAGTCAATTGAATTATAACTAAATGGTCTGGAAAGGTGACTGAATGGCAACAATATGACATTAAGTCACTTTTCAGTTACCTTTCAGTCACCTTTCAATTGACTAAATGGCACAGTTCCATCTTGTGATGAATCCTTCAAAAAGAAAACTCATTCGCTTGGGTTATGTTTTTAAGCTATTACACCAAACTCTACCTCATTTTGATGAAACCAATATATCCCAATTTGTGAATCCACGTCAAATGGTAAAGTTTGCATAAACACCAACCCGGTAAATTTAAAATGCACAGGCACACTATTAATGCCATTTTATCTTCATGTGTTCAACATCGTGTACTCCACTTTACAACGTTATGGTCATCTTTTACAGATATGATTGTTGTGCAGGTATGTCGAGATGCAAGTAATAAAAAAATAACGAAACTAAAGATGGCAAAGGAGAAATACAATTCTAATAAAATCTTGAACCAACATGCTCAACATAATTGAAAACTTTAGGGAGTTTTTTTGGGATGGGTTGGGTTGGTTTAGGCTTAACATTATATTAAAATCAACATTACCTATTTGTACCCTACGCAGCTCAAAATTTCAAGATGTTTCATTTATGTAACAAGGAGGCGTGAAAATTTTACACCAAAAAAAACTGTGGAAAAACAAGTGATAATCAAAAGAACACGAGTCTCAATAAAGTTCGATTATGATAAGTAGCTAAAGCACTAAAGCATGTTTGGAAGGTTTTAGAAGTTTGAAACCAATAAAATTCTCTTTGTAGGAATCTGCTGGTTTATAGCTGAATTTGTGCTCTTATGCGATGAAACATGGAAATTGCGCTCATATGAATAAGTCAATTCGTGTAATCCCCATGAAAGGCGATAAACTTGAATCTACTTCATCAAAATTGTACTGCAAAATATGTGCTTCTTCGGTACAAGTATACCCTTAGAATGTCATATTGAGCCCATGGTTCATTGGAGCATGTACTTTTATGAAAGATACAAGTCTTGAAAAGTCTATAAGAAGCAATTAAGATCGATGTAAGTAAAAAGCTAACGCTCAATTAGCAATAAACAGCTGCCTTAACGAACAATAGCCAGGAATGCAGAGTGTCTGCTAACATTTAGCATAGTTGTGTATTTTCTAAAGATTAATAAGGCCTTACCAAGTCAAATATTTTTTACAGAAGGGAACAAATCTAAGTATATTTGGAATTCATTCCATGTTATTCTTTTTTGTATCATACTGAGGGTTAATCATCGTAGTATGTAGGCTAGCATTACTTTTGTCCTTTTAACTGAATATTTGTCAAAAAATGCTCTATACGATACCTTGACAGATATGATTATTGAAAAGTGCAGAGCATCTCATTTAGATACCCGATCTTGTTTATCTTCTGCATATCTAGAATTTTGACATAAAATTAAAGACATATAAAAACATATTAAAAGGAAACTCATTTCGGTTCTCCTTGACCTACTTTTCATTTTAACCTTTTTGCAATGGTACAAAAGAGATAAATACTCCCATATTAAAGCAATTTCTTGACTTTAAATATCAATACCAAATGTGTTTCTCGAAGGCGAACATGATTTATTCTATAAAAAAGAATTCGTGTTTTGTTCCCAATGCTGTAATAATTATGTGAAATAGACTTCTTGGGACTTAGTTAATTTAGAAGTGTAGGAAATAAACGCGTGATACAAGTTTCAATATCTATCTTTGATTTTTGATAAAAATGATTTGTTCCAGAGCAATTAAAACAATATACGAAGAGATTTTTTTCTCGATACCATGAACATTTACACTAAGGATATACGGAAATCTCTGTTAGTGGTATAGTTTTTCAAACTTAATAAATTACAATTAAATCAATCAAAATTTACCATGAACCAATCAAATCAATTTTGATTATTATTTTTTTTTGGGGGGGGGGATTTTCAAATTCTCTCAGACCTATTTAATAAATTCGTTCTCCTACAAAATGCAAAAATCGAGCAAAAAAAATATGAATATAATTATATTTCAGTTGTTTGCCCACGTTTAAATCCGTTTGCCTCAGATCCCATCGTAATTACGTCATTGAATCAGTATGAACTACGCCTTTCTACATACGACAGAAAACCAGGAACGGAAGTGACGCTTACCTGCGTGGACGACCTTCAAATTCAAGGTCAAAGTGTTATCACCTGCCAAGACGATGGAAACTGGAATTTCGATTCACGGCCATATTGTGCAAGTAGGAATATGCTATGCTACATGCATCTCTTCTTTTGAAACGAAAAGCAATTGATTTTTAAAAATTCCACTAACCTCAATTTGCTATATATATGTCCTGATTTGGATGATTATATATGAGTTCATTCATTTTCAAAATGAACGCTTACATAAATGAAAAAACCCCCAAAACATATACGTTTATTTGTACATTAAAAAAACATACCTCTCCTTAAAAATGTCCAGCTTCAGTTATTTTTTTTAAAAAATTATACAGAGTTTGTAAGTAAAAAAGAAACAATTTTGTAAAGAAAATGAACGATTTTCAGAGCCGTCAATGTATGGATATCCTACTGCAGATGACCCCGTGAATTCTGACCTTCCTGAGAGCGCAAAAATTTTGATTGGTGTGCTGGTTGCTGTGACCTTGATTGTGACCATCATTCTCGTCTATTTCAGTTGCCTTATCCGCCGAAAGATGAATGAGCTGCAAAGACAGTAAGTCAATACTGTAAACGTATTATATTTGGCGTGTACGATATTTGACGGAAATTAGTTTTTGAACAAGTTGGCGTGGATTTAAATTAGCGAATACTTATACATATGTGCATGACATTTAGCGATGTTGTTCGCTTACAGTAATCTGTATTACATGTAATAAATTTTTAAATTAAAGACTGGTACTATAGTAATTGAAGAAAACTGCTTCTACCTAAAACAATGCTATCATCGATGAAGCTAGTTATTTTTACATACATGACTGAACGTGATGTAGGTTCCATAGTTGTTGCAATTTAAATTGGCTTTTCAATAATCTGACTATTTACATAGTACAAGGTAGATACTGAAAACATAACAATTTTTAAACCAAATGACAATACTGTTACATATTACATACTGTAAACGTATTACATTTGGCTGTGTATTCTATTTGGCGCTTTTGACGGAATGGGGCTTTCGCTAAATCAAGTACATCGCAAAATGCAATGCATCTTTGTATAAGGAATAGTCACATTCAGGAATACGCTAATTCAAATCCACGCCAATTTGTTCAAAAACTAATATCCGCCAATTATCGTACAAGTTAAATATAATACGTTTACAGTAATTATATCAAAACATATTGATACGGACTTTCCCAGTCCTACGTTTTACAAGAAGACCATGAAATATTGCCAACCATTATCTCATAACAAGCCGACAGAAATGTAGGTTCAGTGAAATGCCGGGTATTGCTCCTCGAGGACAGCCCTTTTAAAGTTGTTTATGATAATTGCAAGGAACATGATCACTTTAATGGTGAGGACTATAAATTAGGCATGAATCTATAAAAAACCCCAGGGTTCTTGTCAAACTTAACTGATTTATTTTATTTCAAAAGTTATCAGCATTTTGAAGTTTGTTAAAAAACCGTAAAGACTTGTTAAAGTCTGTCCAAAAATTAAATTAACTGTTTATTATGTATTTCTAAAGTCAGCGACTGAGGGAAGATTTTTCACCGACAGATCACGATAATAAAAGGTGAGTTCTGCTACATTGTTATATACTAATCAGCTTCCTAAAAATACAAATAAACAGTCTGTTCGTTGACAAAAAAAAAATTCTGAAAGAAAAACAATAAATGTAAGTCTTCACTCTAAAGCATTCTACCTTGTTAATACTTTTTTCCAATTTATGTAATATTATGTAAGATTATGTCTAAGATAGCTCTTAACCACGCATTTGAGTTAAATGTAACAGACATCTTACAGAAATGGAGGATCACTTTTCATGAACAACATTGGTCGAGGTCAACAAGCTCTTTATGACTACGATTACATGGACATAAGCGGCAATGATTCTTACGTCAATGAGAACAGAAACAACTCAACTGCAAGATCGCTGGCCTCGAACACCAAAAGAGATTCCACGACCCAAAGGTCGAACTCAAAAAGGGACCCGAGCAGTCGTAACAGTCCGAAACCGAAGATCAAACTTACAAACAACAGGCAGAAGGTACGAAGACATAGCGAGATTCTCCGAACCAAGAACAACAACAGCAACCAGGACGGACAGATGACTTTAACCGATAAAGACAGAGACACCTCGAAGGTATTTTTGAATGTGAACTTAGGACTGCGTGGAGACTCCAGGCGTCTTAATGGTAAAAGACAGAGAAGTCTGAGCGAAGAAGGACGGAGAGACACCGAGTTCACCGTTCCATCTGCAAGCCCAGATAACTCGAAAATCAACAAAGGTGCCAACCAAACTAGCAGCATAGCCCCAATTTTTGCTATTTCTGGAAGGACGAATGGTTCACTACATAGAGGATCAATATCACTTGGGTAAAACTTTACATGGCATAAACATCTACTATTAAACTAATTCTAAAAGGATAAAAACAAACCTTATTAATATTTCTCTATATCTATACTTCCATGTGACTTCTCTACATTTAACATACATTTTGATAGCTGCGATCTTCGAATGTGTCAGTAAATTTATTCTTTTATATGTTATATATAATAAAAATACATTGTATTTTGGTATATAGAGAGGAAGACCATCGCCATACAGATTTGACGGAAATCAACACGTAATTACAATACTTTTTTATTGTACAATATTCCACTAAGTTGTCTTCATAATCAGTGCTATCATTTTATTTCTTTTTTATTTTTGCTTTGTGCGTTTCGATAGCAAAGTATTTATCAGATTAATTTTTTTTTACACAAATATTACATAATTTTTTTTTGACACTTGCAAATTTACTATAAAATAAATCATTAAAATTTGATTTATTTAATATTTAAATTGAATTTCATCAAAGAAGAAACAATTTTTAAGAATTTAAATTACACATGTGACAATGACATCAACAACTTTAAAAATTATGTTGTCTAAAAAAAAACCCATATCCATTTTTTAGAGACGCGATGAGCTATGGAAGAGATCCATTCTTGTGGAAATCAGTGTAAGAAATTAAATACAAATGAACCATTGATGCAAAGAATGATAACTTATGTTCAAAAATTTTACTTCAATGAGACATTTTTTATTCTTCTTTGATTATTCACTTCAGTTGTTGATTTTTTTTGTCATTCTTTTTTTTTCAGTCCACGCGATTGGAACTCCCATTGAAAACACACAGAAAAGTCATCACCAAGCACAGGAGATTTAAAAAAAAAAGAAAACAAAATAGCAACAAATGTAATTGATTTTGCAAAAAAGCACACAGGAATGTATCACGAGATTTTCCATCCAGTCGGATGTTGATTTTATTCCCACTTATTTAATATAAATAACATTATTTTAAAACATTGTGATATATTCACTAATTTTGTATATTAAAAAGTCATTATATAATTTTCCATTTTGATGTAAAGCTGTATTTACATATACATGCAACTGAATTTTGAGTTGTTCTACGATATTGGTTTTCTTATATTTTGTGAATAACATTTTATTTATTTGTGATATACATGTACTGTGGAATCATCATTGTTCGTGGGGGACCAACGTTCGTAGTTTCGTGGGTAACCCTTGTCCACGAATTTACATCACCGCAAACATATATAAACATTTGTTTAATGTTAATTGAAATTATAACGGAATTGGTACCAACGAAATTGCGTCCCCACGAAACAGGAACCTTTTGGGTACCCACAAACATTGAACCCCAAGAATGCAATTGATTCCACAGTATATGTTGACACTTGATTAAAATTATGTATATATCACAAGGAACTAGTAATGATAACGCTGTAAACAATGAAATTTCAACGATATTGTAAAATAATACCGAATTACTTAATTAAAAATATTCTTTCTGTTTTTTTTTCTTTTATATTTTTGTACTAGTATTTTCACTTTAAACAAATATAACAATTATTTTTATAATACATGAGACAAATTGCAGAAAATAAAAGGAATAACGATTTTATAAATATCATTTTTTTCCCCAGTAAAAACCTATGTAACGTACTTGTTATTTCTTTTTTTAAGGTCTTCCGTTTCCAACGGAAGACCTTATTGTTATTCTTCGGTTTCTTTTTCCCTATTATTTTTATTCTTTTTTTTTCTTCCCATTTTTGTGCACGCGATTTCTCAGAAACGGCTCGGCCGATCTCCATCAAATTTTCAGATATGATAGATATTACTCTGAACCTGATAGCAAATTTTTTGCATTGATGACGTCACATCCGTTTTTGAGATATTGAGATTTTTCCAATTTTTATATGGGTATTTTGTCTGCAGTCGTTCTCCTAAACTATAAAAGATATTGAGCTCAAATTTCTACGGTTGGTAGAGGAAAGATTGAAGTTTTGCATGGTTGTTGTTTTATATGTCTAGCTCTAAAAGCGCCAAAGCTCGGTAGGGCTCGAAAGTTGAGATAACAAAAGCGTCGTGAAATTTCGTGCTTTTCTTTGTTTATCTCTTTTCTGGAAAATATTTTGTTAAAACATGTAATGCAAAAAAAGTTTAGATTTACAAGATCTTTCGTTTGATATCAAGAAAAAGGGGCTGACCCCTAAAATTAGGGTTCTAGAGGGCTCTAAAGTATTTCATCTATAACCCTTAACTGAGAGATATTTTGTAATAGGTTATATAAGCAAATATGTTTATCTTACAGTTAAGTAGCCTTACAATATAATGATTGTCTAATGTGTTACGTAATTAGGGGTTTTTAGGGGTCAAAAGTCCAAAACATTGATCACCTATATCTCAAAAAGGAAAAATATTTTGATAAGCAGTATAGAAGAAAAGATGCTCAAAATGATCTACTTAACAATATGCAACCATCAAAATTTCGTTTAACGGCCCCTATAAGGAGATAAGGGGTCGGCCCCTTAAACCTTCTTTCTCTGATATCTCAAGAACGGTAACGAATTTCTAAACACTTGTTGAACAAAATGTGTTTAGAATTAAATGACCTTTCATTTGATATCAAGAAAAAGGGGCTGGCCCCTAAAATTAGGGGACTAGAGGGCTCTAAATTTTTTTACCTGCAGCCCTTTACTGATAGATATTTTGTGAAAGGTTATATAAGCAAATATGTTTATCTCACAGTTATTTATCCAAGCAATGTAAGAATTTTATCATGCGTTACATAATTAGGGGTTTTTAGGGGCCAAAAGTCCAAACTTTTGATCACCCATATCTCAGAAAGGAAAACAATTTTGAAATGCAGTATAGAAGGAAAGATGCCCAAAACAATGTACTTAACAATATGCAACCTTCAAAATTTCGTAAAACGGCCCCTATAAGGACATAAGGGGCCGGCCCCTAAAATGTTTTTTCCCATTTATCTCAAGAACGGTAACGATTTTCTAAACACTTGTTGAACAAAATGTGTTTAGAATTAAATGACCTTTCATTTGATATCAAGAAAAAGGGGCTGGCCCCTAAAATTAGGGGACTAGAGGGCTCTAAATTTTTTTACCTGCAGCTCTTTACTGATAGATATTTTGTGAAAGGTTATAGAAGCAAATATGTTTATCTCACAGTTATTTATCCAAGCAATGTAAGAATTTTATCATGCGTTACATAATTAGGGGTTTTTAGGGGCCAAAAGTCCAAACTTTTGATCACCCATATCTCAGAAAGGAAAACAATTTTGAAATGCACGTATAGAAGGATAGATGCTCAAAACAATGTACTTAACAATATGCAACCTTTAAAATTTCGTTAAACGGCCCCTATAAGGACATAAGGGGCCGGCCCCTTAAATGTTTTTCCCATTTATCTCAAGAACGGTAACGATTTTCTAAACACTTGTTGAACAAAATGTGTTTAGAATTAAATGACCTTTCATTTGATATCAAGAAAAAGGGGCTGACCCCTAAAATTAGGAGACTAGAGGGCTCTAAATTTTTTTATCTGTAGCCCTTTACTGATATATATTTTGTGAAAGGTTATAGAAGCAAATATGTTTATCTCACAGTGATTTATTCTAGCAATGTGATGATTTTATCATGTGTTACGTAATTAGGGGTTTTTAGGGGTCAAAAGTCCTAAGTTTTGATCACCTATATCTCAGAAAGAAAAATTATTTTGAAATGCAGTATAGAAGGAAAGATGCTAAAAATGATGCACTTAACAATATGCAACCTTCAAAATTTCGTTAAACGGAATTTAGGAGATAAAGGGTCCCTAAAACGTTCTTTGCCGTTTACATTAAAAACGGTTACGAATTTCTAAACACTTGCTAACAAAATGTGTTTAGAGTTAAATGACCTTTCATTTGTTATCAAGAAAACGCGGCTGGCCCCTCACATTAGGGGACCAGAGGGCCCGAAAGTCTTTTATCTGTAGCCGTTTACTGAGGGATATTTTGTGAGGGTTATCAAAGCAAAATAAGGTATAATACTTTTATATATCCTAACAATATAATGATTTACTTATCAAATTAGGGGGTTTTAGGGGCCAGAAGTAAAAAGTTTAATCCTTTCTATATAAATTGGAAGAAATGCTAGTATCTAAAAAAGCAACGTAAGAGAACTTATAAAAAGCGATGCAGAAAAGCAGAAGTACTCCTCTCCTTTTTACAGATCATGTTTTCTTGTCAAAAAACATCAAAGTAGATGATGTCATATCACCTTCTTAAAATCTGACGGAAGACCTCCTCGTTGCTCGCAACGAGATCGTGTCTAGTTTGTTAATTATAATTATACAACAGAATACAAATCGTTGTTTTAATATGAGCAACGATATTATTATATTATAAGAAAACATATGACGTGGATATTTCCATAAAGGGTGTTTTTTATTATTGATAAATACCGCAAATTTGGTTACCAAGAAACATGTCTTTTTGGAACATCTGTGGCATGCCTATATTTCATAACAACTGTCAACAGTCATTTTAAAATTTTAAACAAAAATTGAAATTAGAGATTGTTTTGTTTTCAACAACAACGACAGATACAGTGCAAAAGCAGCAAAGATCAAAATAGAATAAGTAGATATGTTTTTTCAATACAAAACCTATATTCTAGCAAAGGGTGAACGTTCTTCTATTTCATAATTCTCATTAGCTATAGGCCTACCAACAGCATGATTCACTTAGTTTGTATATAAATATATTTCTTACCGCCCAATATGCCCTAATGCAGACATTACAATCAGGTTTGACAACTTTTGCTGTTCACTGTATTCATATTTTTGTTTTCAGATTAACTGTGTAAGCCATTAAAGGTGTGTCTTAGCATGTAATCGGACACCGATTAGACTCATCACGTAATAAAGACAGAGTATTCATGTTTATAAAGATATTCTTATTTCTTAATTTCTTATATAGACAAACCCACTTCATTTAATTACAGTCATCCGTGACCTTTTTTGGTTTTCGATTTTAGAATTATTTAAATAAATAAAACATAATAGACATACATTGTAAATCTAATTTAAAGTCTTTAAGATATCAAAACAATGTTGATATGTGTAGCATATAAAATAAAACACCGTTTTGATATTCCTTTCTTAAACTTTTTCTTCATTGTAAGGAGGTCAAACTTTTTTGAATTACATTTAAACAATCATGGTGACTGTCCTTTTTTTTGGAGTTAAAAAAAAACTAAATTAAATTAACAGCATATTTTTTTTTATCAAAATTGAATGGCAAATGTAGTCTGTTAACATTACTGCTGAAAGGACATGATTGTACTGTGACAAACATACAGTAGTTATTCTTGTATATAGATGATCTCTCGATTATTTCATTTCTTTAACTTTCATTATTTGGTTGACAATACAGAATAGTTTTTTTTCCAACTACGTAGGTGTTGTCTATTTAAAATGAAACAAAATAAAAGTTTTTATGGGATATGCGAACGATTTATGCGAGCCAAAAATAAAATTATCTTTTTTTCCCAATTTCAATGTGTTCAATACTTCAGTGATTAATTTCTAATGGTCAACCTAAAATTGGGAGTCACTTTTTGAGATATAAGCGATATACAAAGCTCACAATTCTTTGTTCTGTAAACAAATCCCATACAATTTTATTTTAACGTAATGTGTACTTAACGGAAAATATAAGATGAACAACAATTTAGAATACGAGAAACACCAGAAACTGTTTTTTATGATCATACATTAACTTGAATTAAGTTTTTTAGCATTGTCAACCAATATGCGTTAAAACGAATTACACCAAAAGTACATGATAGCATGTGAATATCTTTTTCATGGTGAAATATATTTGGCTGCAAAATATATTTTTATCGCAAGAATAAAATATTAAAGAATGTACTACTAGTATAACAGACACACCATAACCATTGATATATGTGAAACTGAAAGTTTTCGTTAAAACTTGGTCATTAACTAATGATTAGTTAAAGACAAAATTAAGACCCCCCCCCCCAAAAAAAAAACCAAAAAAAAAAAAAAAAAAAAAAAACCAAAAAAAAACACCAAAACAACCTTAACCCAGAGATAGTTTGTTTAAATGTTTAAATAGCTTATTCTTAGCAATCAGAGAAAAATCCTCTGATCAATATCGCTAAATCATTTACCATTAAGAAAAGGAGAAACATTTTTCGGGGGGGGGGGTTAGATCATTTCTCAAATATATTTTGTCTTGCATCATCATCATCATCATCATCATCATCATCTTATGTCTGACTCCGGAAAATAACTCTTTTTTAGTAATTAAAGCTGTAGACACTGACTAATCCCATCCTTTAAAATTAAATTTACACATTATTCACTTGTATGATGCATTTTATTTAGATTTTGCATCATTCAAAACTATAACAAAGCAAAGCCATCTTTTTCAGTCATTTAATACTTTGTATCCTTACTATAACGAAATTACCTTGAAATAAACAAATATAGATGGACATCAAGAACAAAGGTACATAACCCGTCATTGCATTGCTTACTTTGAGCGCTAAGTACATCTATGAAAATAGAATAGAGAATATTCATTCATATTAAACCAGTCTTATTTTAATATTATCTGACCAAAGTATTAATAGTTTTATCTAGTGTACAAAAGCTTCCGTATATATTGAGTAAAGACTTGTATATCAAGTTAATTTGAATTTTCATTGAGGTTCGCTTTTGTCTCTTCGTTTAATGTGTAGTTTTCTGCTACACAAACACCATTAATCAAGAGAATCCGCAAGAGAGTGTTGTACTTCTGTGAAAACGCCCTGCTGCACTCATTAACCTAGTTTGAAGAGCTGTCCATCTATATTGTATATATCAAGGTAATTTCGTTATTGTAAGGATATAAAGTATTAAGTGACTCAAAAAATGGCTTTGTTATAGTTTTGTATGATGCAAAATGTAGATAAAATGCATCATACAAACAAAATCTTCGGATAGGGAAAAACTGTGAAATATGATTCATAGTCAAAGGAACATTCTGTTTGCGAATTTGACGTAATATTTCATACACTAGCGAACTGAAAACAATTCTCAGAAATTAAAAGAAGAGATTTTTTTTCTCTGCGACTAAAACCTATCCCTCACTATCCTTTGCTACTCCACAAATGACTTATCTCATTGTTAAATACGCAAAATGTGTTTATCTTCTTTTAAGCACAAAGTAGAAAAACAATTACGTTGAGTACTGTTTATTTTGCATAGAAGTGTTTTCTCTTGTTCATCAAAAGTGTGGTACAAGAAAAATGCAACACTCACCAAATCAATGATTGATTCTACCATATCGATAAGCTTTAAGATAGTAATAATATATTCTCTAGCATTTTTTAATGATGATTGATTATATATTTACATTTTAAAAAATTCATTGATTCCCCTAGATTTTTTCGTCTTGTTTGGTGACTTCAAATTTTCATATTATCGCCGAAATGTGTATTTAATATACATGTGCAGTGTTTAGTGGCTGAATAAAGAGCAAATACGTTCCATATTGTTTTTAGATTAAAACGTTTAAACACCTCCACCCCCCCCCCCAAAAAAAAAACCAGTTATCGAGTATCAAGTAACAAAATTCTCATACTTTCCTTCTCATTTGCTTGTTGTACTTGTAAACCAAATTTTCTATCCTCTGGGATTCTGATTAACAGTATATTTAACTTTTTTGCATACTTGCTCATAAATAAAATATGTGTGGAGAAACGTCAGTCAATAATTTGTTTTCTGTTTGAGTTTTGGAATTTATATTATAATAATATCAATCATTTCAAAAATTTATTCGAATATTTTGTAAACAGAAAGCTATAAACTAGAAGAAGAAAATATACATCTGTTCATATATTTACAGCTAATAATAAGAGATGCTGCTTTTTTCCGATGACTAAATACGTATGACCTTCATGAACTTAATGGATCGTTTAGATTGTAGACCGCTCAATCATTCTTTAGGTTATCTATCTTACACACTTGTATTTCTTATTCGTTATTTCATTTTGTTATTAAATAATATTGAATTTTTTCTCCGAATTATGAATCATTGGATACCGATTTCTTGAGAAAATAAATGATTATAACCCTATAAATCATTGCCTCCCACGACTTGTGTACATTTTGTTCATTTTTTGAGGGAAAGAAAAAAATATAATTAATTAAAAAAAAATGATTTTGATTAAACAATTCAAAGTATGTTTATCTTCACAAAAATAACTAAGATCGGAACTGTTCCCAGTTATTAAAAAATATCGAATTTAATTCAAATTAAGCACTAAAATGGCTTTAACCTACGCTTACACGTATATTTGGTATCAAATTACTTTAATATTTAAAAAAAACCAAACTTTGCAATTATGCTTATTATTTCTTTCAAGATATCTTTTGTGCTTTTTATTTTCTTAAAAATATTGCGATTTAATTTAATAAAATTGTATGTATTATTGTCCTTTCTTTTCATTAACTATTTTCTGAAAAATACCGTTTTATATTTAAAAGGTTTAAAAAAGGGGAAGGTGAAAGAAGACTTTCAGTATAATATTCGGAAGGAAACATGAATGGTTGACATTATATATACGTAAATAATGTGTTTGTACTGAGGTTTAAATGAAAACCGAGAGCCATTCTCTAAAGTTAAAACTAAAAAGCAATTACGTCGTGAAGGCTAATTGTTATAATCGATTACAAAAAAAACCTGTTTACATCACAAACGCCCCCTGCCCAAGTCAATCCTATATAGCTCTACCGCACATCCATAATGTCGACGTAAAAAAACAATGGTCATACTAAATACCCAAAACAGGCGAGGTCAACAATTTTGACGGAAACAAAAATTGGTTGTCATTAAAAAGATAAGTATTTGGAGTTATGTGATTATGAAGCTCAACCTCCTACAACTGTCTGTGAGCAACGTTGTTTAAATATTAGACAAGCGAAGGCTATTTACCAGTGGACTCGCTTTTAACGAAGGTAAGTGGAGTGTGGGCTATACATGAATATGTGTAAACTATTATCGTAGTGTGTCTAATTGCAAACAAATGTTTTGTCTCGTCAGTGTTTTATCTCTACCTAATATATAAGCGTTTCCGGTATATATTAAACTTGCAAATAACCAGGTAATAATCAGTATTACTCAATTTTTATTGTAAATAAGAAAATAAATATGATTTGTAAGTTATTCTCCTTTTGCTTCTAACTAAATGATACCATCGGAAAATGTGTCATACGAATTTCGGCAACACTGCTTGGGATGTTAACATAATAATAATAATTTTTTAAATCTTTTATTATTTATTAGTTTATTAACTGAAAATATTTTAAATATAAAAGGACAGAGATAAAACTGATCGTAGCTGATCATTACAAACGTGATTATTGCCTAGAATATAATTGTAAACCCGTCTTAATATCATTGACACCAATACTATTTTTTGTACATAATCGTGACATGCTAGAAATGTCGAGGATTATAGATTTCTGTTTACGGTCGAAATGCATGTAATATGTTCAGTTTGACGTTCGGACATGCTTTTTTTACGATGAACGTTTTAGTCTCTTTTTCCTTATTGTAAAATGAATTGACAATTTTCACTCAAACATGTGTTATGTTCTTGATAGTCCCAGCCAGATCACCAATATTAATTAATAGCAGAGTGTTTCCCTCCAAAATAACGATATTAATTCATCAATTTGTACAAATATAGAATTTGAACCAATCTTACATTATACAAAACTAATGATGTTCTCTTTACATGGGGAGTGGCTACCGCATGGAGTGTTCATTTTCAATCTTATGACTCAATTTAGATGAAAAACAGATCACTCAATTGAATTATTTTCCAGCATTCGTTTCGTCAGTTTTTCGATATAATGAAGCATTACTAGGCTTTATTGATAGTATTTTATTATTTGCTTAACCTAATGTAGTGCTAGTGTGAATATGAGATAGTGTTGGTTTATTAAAAATGCCCAACCACAAAAGGAAAACAAAAATCTAAAAACCATTTACTCGGTTTCCCCCATTTTGAGCATCTTCATCAATATGATACGATTAAAGTATCAGGCTTGTGAACCGCAGATCATGAGTTCGAATCCGCCTGGGGCTTTTGTTCATGTTTACTGAATGAAATTTTTGAAAATATCATTTTTTATCCAAAATTGCACATTTTTTGACCTATTTATATACTTCTTATCCGTCATGCTTTTTATCACAATCAAGTAATTTTCTGCTGATTTGAGGAACTATTTGAAGGTACCTTAAAGACAAAAATTAGATGTCTGGAAAACATTACAATTCGTGTAATCTATTCGAATGGTGGCTAAACAATTTCATTGCTTTCTTTGAATCCAATCTTGATTTTGAAGAGATGAGATGCAACTTATCATTTACTATGTTCAAAAGTTTTGTCAACAGCTATTTTTTTAAACTGATTAAAAATCGTCAACTTCAATCGTCTTTTCATGTACTGTTAACTTTATACTTCAATTGTCACACAATGCATGCTTGCAAAAATAATGGTATCGTGCTACCGAAGTTTATCTTTGACTAAGACATGACAAGAAGAGTTGTAACCATAACCGCCAAAGCAATTGCAAATAAAGTGCGAAACTGACTTTGTGACTTTGTCATATGTAACATTCAACTCAATTCTACTTAGTGGTGAACAATCTAACGAAAATGATATCATGCGACCGCATTACTTGCTGTTGTATAATACTTTTAATATATCGTTTTCAAATGTGGAATGTCACGTCACAATTACATCCCAGGGATTAGAGAGGGATAATGCAAAAGACACACAAATAAAAATCACAAATAAAAACAGAATCACAATCTATTGTGAAAGATCCAATTCAGAATCGAAGATAAGGGTTTCTCTGTGACCTTCTCATCAAGCAAACTAATTTACTGGGCTAGTCAAATCGAAAAGTTCAATAAAAAAAAAAATGCATTGTTTTTGATCGTTTAAATGAATTTTCAGATCAAAATTCAAAAGTTTTTAAAAACAAAATGATTCACAAAATTTAAGGTAGTTGGATATTAAATTGAAACATGTTGCATATTCTGACTATTGGAATAAAAGCATTTGCATATGAATAAATTTGCAACTGAACATAACTTCGTTCAAGAAACCGGTAAGAATGAAATAATTTATGGTCTTATTTGAATGGCTAGCCTGCATGGACGTCTTCATATTTTGTCTTGTTTTTTTTTTTAAATTGTCTCCTTTAGTGAATTTATGTCATAACAATAATAATGGAGAGATTAAGCATTTGAACGTGTACGTATACGAGTACGTGTAACTAGGGGAATCCTCTAAGTTTATGAGTATTATATCATAATTTCTGCAGAACGCGTAATTCTACGAGTTGAACAGAATCAAAAGTACATGTTAGTGAACTCTTTATATTAAAAGGTGTAGCATTTTATAAGAAAAATATATCAACGTTGTTTTATGTGAAGCTGACGATAAATTGAGGTCGACTGTGCTTATGGTTTTAATCAATTTCGCAGGGCATTTTCAAAACCAGTAAAAGTAACTGAGCATGTTGAAAATGTTTAATCTAATTATTTTCCACGTTTGCCTACACGTAGAATTTTATTAAACATACCCCCAAATTTTGGTACGTGTTCGTGTCAAAATACTTGTAGCTTCATAGTATCCAACAACGTACACGTTCAAATGCTTAATTTTTCTACTGTTTTAAAATGCTGACTGTTTATGCTTTTTCAATACTTGCAATAGAGTCAGGTTATAACTTACTTTTGTATAATGGACAACATTCTTGTGGTGGATAAAAAGTCTCCTAACCTTTTTTATTTCTCCACACGCCCAGAACATTAAATTTGGGCACCTAAACCGGTTTTCTATTTTTTATTAACCCTTGTCATAAAAAAAAAATATTACGCAAGTTAGTGCGAATAAGA
Source organism: Magallana ariakensis (assembly GCA_020458035.1). NCBI lineage: Eukaryota > Metazoa > Mollusca > Bivalvia > Ostreida > Ostreidae > Magallana > Magallana ariakensis. The sequence goes on along the minus strand of CM035811.1, from coordinate 36,983,761 downwards.
TAGTTTATGAGTTTGTCTGATATGCAGAAGTTGACCTCTTTTTCCAATGTCGGTGTATACTAGGAGTTCAAAATGAACATGTGATTGTGTAAAACTTTAAATCTTACGACGCATTCTTCAAAGGATTATAGCAATTATTACTTGTGAGCGTAATCAGTTCTTTGATAGCTGCGTATTTTATCAACTGTGGATGAGACACCTATATGTTATACGTGTAGTAAGTATGTTTGGACTTTCACATGGCTATGCAATGCACTTACTATTCTCAATAAATAAAAAAAAATAATGCTGAAATCAAGGAGTGAATACTTTTGACTAAAAAAATGATTACTTTAGACATGAAAAAAGAAAGAAAAAAAGAAAGAAAAAAAAGAAAAGAAAACCAAATCAAAACAAAGCAAACAAAAAAAAAGTAAAAAAAAAAATCAGTAGTTATAATGAAAATGTAGTTTAAATTATTTTTTCTAATCTAAAAAGTCATGTAAATTTCTACCTTGTTTGAATATCTTCTTTTTTCTATTATCTTTAATACACCATTTATGTTTAGGTCAGCGGGTCAAGACACAGCATATTTTCCACATATCTTATTTAAACATTCCCGGGAGACTAGAATGTGTAGTACATTTAATTAACCTAGCCTAGGTGTTTAAATTAACTTGTGTTCAGTGTTTTACATACAGCAATAAAGCAGAACTGCGAAAATTACCATTACTAACCGAAATGATTAATGCGACCTCGCAATGCATAGCTCCAGACGGTGTTACGGTTGTAGGAACTCTGCATTATTCGAAACCTCAAGAATTCTATACAGCGTTGTCGTTTTCACAACTTTTTTATTAATATATCATATACCTAACCTAAAATTTTAAGTCAAATCATGCATATAAAGGTACAGTAATATCGATATTTAAAAAAACAAATTGTTCATCTTATTGGTATCTGTGGAAAATAGTGAGGTAATATATTTATGAATATATATCATAAAATATTTCAGCATTAAATATAATGTATCAACGCATTTATTGTTAGATAAAATTTTTAAACATTATTTTGTGTTGCATCCTTAACATACTAAGCAAAAAAAGTTGTTACTTTGCAATAAAATTTGATACAATAATGAATAAATCAAATACCGCTTCGATTTAAGTTTAAAAATTAGAATTAAAACATCTTTTTTTTCTACTGGAATATCAATAAACAGTCAGATATGATTTCTGAATATTTTTTTTGGAAAAGTTATATATCATAATTTACGCTGCAGCATATCATTGTAATTGATAATCTACCTGCATGTTCTTTCGTTCACTATCAAACCGTGTTGAAACTCTGTGGAAACTCAGTGTTGCTAGAGCTAAGGTACAACTTTTTACAAGTTCCCATCCCATCAAGATAGATTAATTATTTTATATCAAAAATTTGCTTCAATACCTTTTTATAATATTTTAACTTGTTTGTCTTATTTTTTCAGATACGGTAGTCATTATCATAGTAAAGGAAATTCGATTGTGGTCTAAAAATGGACACCATGCCGGCGAGTTCTCGAAATGAAACAACGTTGGTGCCGTTTGAAGACATTGGCGCTGGGTTTTCAATACAGGACAGGGTTTTAGTTGGAGCTCTGTCTACAGTTGCCGCTCTTGTGACCCTGGCCCTAATACTCCGATTTATGAAACAACCTTGCAAGCATCGCTTAGACAACAAAGATAATGACAAAAAAGAATATGACAAATTTTCATCAAGGTAAATTGTCCACACTCACAGAAATGTTCGATTGATATCAAATTTTTCGAGTTTTCCCAATTTTTGGGGTTAACAATTAATGGGCAACGTTGAGTAAAATGTAATGTTTGATAATTCTCTAATGTTTATTTTAGGTAATAATTTTTCGTGCTTTGCACATATTGTACATAAAATTAAAGCATGTCTCAAATCATAAGACTAATAAACAGAAATTCATGTATCATACGATTAAAAAATCGCAGCATTAAGCATCTAAATGTAAACACTACAATCATTTAAAATGATCTCTCAAGACTTGTAAATTAATAACATAAATTGGATCATGGTAATGGAAAACCTAATGCTAAGTTATCTTATTTTTTTTTGTTTGTCAAGGATTGAATCAATTAGACTACCTCATTTCCTTATTAAGTAATCCTTGTAACAGCGGACTTACACATGCATACAAATCAGTGTACTTTTAAAGTCGAATGATTGAGCGTGTTCTATTTGTTGTAGTTCGTTAAGGTAACTCAAATGCGTTACCATTTTTATTGTACCTACACTATGCAGGCTTAAAATTTCTTGCTTCTGTTAGATACAGCAGAATTTGCAAATTACACGATAACTATAGTTTTAATTAAAAGAAAAGTATACTATTTTTAATCATCAATAACTGTGATAATATACATTATTAGTTGGTTAGAGTGATAATATGCTTAAGGGATTCATTTCTGGATTCTGTTGGGATGTATTCGTTTGGTCGCTCAGACAGCTGCAAGAGTAATCCTAATTTGCATTATGGAGATCTCCGGTACATCTCCAATGTCTACTTTCCAAACAGCAAGTAGACGCTAGAGGTATCCTGGGGCAGTTCTAGAGGTTGCAAACGAATACACCCCAAAAGTAATGGGTCTTTTGGAAAACGAAATGAAAAATTTTTGTGAAGAAGTGTGAACCGTGAATATGTTTTCCTTCCCATAACGGTTATTATAAATGCATTCACGGTTAGAAAAAGAGGAAATTCTTTGACAGTAGTAAAAGTATATTGAATCTGCTTAGTGTATTCGTTCAGATCCTGAACGATGGTGAAACAACTTAATAGAAGATATATTTATTTGACTTATAATCTATTGTTTTAGGCATTATTTACTTATTTACCTTAGAATGGTTGTGTTAAAATAAAAAAAAACATTCAATACGATCAACTTTAAGATTGAGGCTGAGCTTGGCTTTGGAATCCATTTAATATGTTATTGGTATTGCTACAAAGAATTCTGTAATTTTCAAAGTGACCTTAAATAAAAAAAAGATAAACATCCTCACGCATGATGTTTTCTAATTTATATCTTAATATAATTGATAAATGCTTTTTATTGGTCATTTTAATTAGTTTTTTTATATTCTACTCTGCATTTTATGTTGCAGTTTGAGTTTAGAAGACGGCTCTTCGGATGTATCCTGTAAGACGTCCTCTTCCGGTTTTTCGGAATCCTCGGGAATTTCCAGTCAAGGAACACAGATATCCTACTGTTCGTCCGAATTTTCTCTTCAATCTGACCAAAGATCACTTTCATTTTCTCAATCTTTGCCTGATCTAACGGGAAAGAATACAAAGTAAGTTCAGTTTTACGGTTTGCTAGAAAATAGAAACCATGATGAAGTTCAGTCAACTAAAAGGTGATCCAATTAAATAAAGCGTGACTAATTAGCAGAGATGGGCCATTTAGTCATTATTATTAAACAAATTAGTTAATGAGCAACAGACTGAATGGCTTTTTGAAAAACGTATTTTGAATTGATATCAAAAAAGTTGTTTGTCATGTAGAATATCCTTGAAATTCGTTGACCTAATATTTAAAAACCTAGATTATTTGAACCAAGAACTCATTTATTATAAGAATAGGTCGTGCGTTATCATTGACTTTAAGAATGGCTAAAAATTCAATTTGGCAACATCTTACTATTTAATTTTTTTTTTGCTGTCCAATAAAAAAAAAACCGAAACTTCGAATTCCTGATGATGGCATTTTGAAGGCTGGTGAAACTATGACAAGATTGAGATGAAATTATTATTGTTTTATGATATTATCCTTGAGGTCGTTTGACAATGCCCGAAAAGTAAAAACGGTATTGGTCGCAATATCAATAGGTACAAAATGGTGATCTTTTTTCATTGTAGATCATTTAATGTTCTATCTCCTGCTGTTTTCGCCTTAAGCTCGGATTTTACCAAAAGCTACCCGTCTTCTCAAACAATGTAAGTATAAGGCCGACTTGAATGAAATCAGGATAAGAATAAGGATATATCACAATTAAGAAAGAAACAAATGTTTGTGTGAACGCACCAAAGATCGGTAAACAGCTATAATATTCCATTATAAAGTTCAGTTTTGTTTTCATGTTTGCGAAACCAAAAAGTGACGTATGAAAATTTATCAAATTCTGACGCATCTTTTTTGTGACGTCGGCAAAGAAAGGTGGCACATGCGTACGATTACATTATAACATATGCTTAGACCAATTAAAAACAGGTTACTTCGTGATAATAGACACTCCCAGATGAAATGCGTTAATAATTTAAACCACTTTTTGAACAATCGGTAAACCTATTTTTTGATTACTCTAGGTATTATTTACTATAACGATTATTCACAAGACTTTTTCCGGCATTATAAATGCAATTACTGTTTAATAAGCCAAATTGATTAATGAGGTGTTTTTAATATCTTGTTGGTGGTAAGTTGACATTTTCATTTTTTTTTCATCTTTTAGAGAAAAACCAGATGACTACTCGTCCAAGGAAAAAGATTCAATTAAGTCTGCAGAAAATCTAGATAGTTTACTATCAAACTCAATAATGTAAGTGTCTTTCTTATATCAAATATATTTGTAGTGATTTAATCTCCGAACTAAAGTATATTTGTTTCTTCAATTTAGAGTCAAAACATATAAAAGAAATTGAAAATATTTAGTTTTTATTTTGTTTCTTAGTGAATTCATTTCAAATTTAAAGAAAACGGATCATTAAAAAATCATCTCAATCGCAACATAGGCTAAACATACAATTATTGATTTATATTGTTTCTTCCTCTTCCGTTTATGCCAAACAAATCGTAACAAGTTTTATTTTTAAGACATTACATACAACAAACATGATAAATAGAATGTATCGCACTGTTTTGGTGATTTCCGAAATAGCAAGGAGTAAATAAACTTTACTCTTAGTAGGCGAAGTTTTCTTCCGATTATAATCCTTACGCAAGTGAGAAAAACGTGATATGAATTATTATGTAATTGTTTAAATATTTTAATCTCAAGGCTAACGCATTAGAATATACTTATTTAGTAAATCTACACATAATTAAAGATTTACATGAGAATGTCCTTGGTAGTGCGAGACGCAATGCGTGCGCAAATGTTAAACTTCGCCGGATGCCACATACGGACACAACTGTGATCGTCCGAAGCCGATCACCAACAAAATAATTATGTATATTGACCTAACATTACGTCTTAATTAATCATAATTTATTTTCTAGGTCTCTTACATCATCGTTGCACACGAACGACAAAAGGAAAACAACCGTTGAGCATGCGTACGGAAAGTTCATACCGAAATACTACAAGAGCATCCCAGAAATTGACAAGTCACTAGACCCTGCAAAACTTTAGGACTAATGAAAGTGACTATCTAGGATTTTCTTTAAATTAAATGCACAATGTACATACGTGTATACTTGTTCAGTTGAATATCTATTTGTAGCCACTACGTGGCAAATTGCCAGTAAACTGCTGTAAAAGTGTTTATTTACGCATTGTTGGAAATTTACACCAGTTACACGGTACGCAAAAAAAACGTGTAAAATACTCCTGGGCGTATGGAAAAAAATCAAAAATTTATTGTAGTAAATCAAGCATCCGTGTATTCAATACCCACGCGTACTATTTTACTATAGCAAACGCTTACTTAACTACCAGCAAAAATAACCACTTTTACAGTATTTACCCCTCAACGTACACATATTTTGTTTGTTTAGTTTGATACAATACGTTTTTGATGTTGCATTCGTAATTTGCTGACCTGATGCAATTGTTCATATCATATAGATATATTACGTATATCATATTACTAATGTTTACCTTTACTAAGCAAAGGTTGATAACTCAACTGTAATATGATATTTTTGCATTTGAATTTTGGGTCATGTTATTTCTAACGAGAATTTTTGTTTTCATAAAAGACAAATTAATGTGCTTTAATTGTATATACACTGTAAATATTACACTTATACATGTGAATGAAAAAATGACAATATATATAATATAATAATATATAATAACATATAACATAAACTCTTCATTTGTTTAGATTGCTTTTAACGATAAAAAGAAATGGTACAACGATCACAAAATGTTTATTTCCCGCATTCGTGTTTACAAACAACTAGCATCCCCCATATACCAACATGAAATTTGATTACATATTTTAAAACTATAAAAGCAAATGTAAAGTTTATTATATAGTCGAAAATGGTTGCGCATTATTTTTATAGACTTTATTAACAAATATCACCTTATGCAAAGATTCAACTTTCTTTAGTTCAGTTTGTAATATAAGGTATGATTTTAAAATTTGATCTAAATATAGTATAATACAATACAAAAATAGAGTTCTGTATAAAATACCTTTTTGAAATACATGCGTGTGTGATCTATATTTGATTGATCTTATTTAATTGACATAGTATTTTGTACTCCTTTTATGTGCAATTTTACATATTATTTTTATTATTAAACTGTGTTTTATAAAAAAGATATTTGCTCAATAGATATTTGAAATCTCGAATGAGTTTTTTTTCTTTTATCGTCTTCAGCAAATTGTAATGAAAGTAAATCGTTTAATAACATTTTTGTTGTGGAGGGTAAAGTATAACTTCTATATTGTGTGGTTTCAAAAGAATTTATGAATACAAAATACCCTTATGTAACTAAAGGTACATTTTGATTATTTTGATAAAAATTAATTGAAAGATGGAAGATATGACAGAAGAATATGACCACTATTTGAGCTAATTTTTCCGTTTCGATTGTACCGCTCCATTTTCCATGTTTAAAATGCTTTAAAGAGGTATTTTTTAAAAATGTTATTTTATCATTCTTAGGTCAGCTATCGAATTAAAATAAAAACAAGCTTAGCTCTACATTTTTGTTATGTTATCATAATATTTGTTATCAAAAATACAATAATAAACATTATATGAGTTTTGTCAGTAGATTTCTGTATCTCTAGATACTCGACATTTTAGTTGATCATATTATGTCTTTTAGCATTAAAGTCAAAGAGCAGAATTTGGATTTTAAGATCAAGTTTGTTTAGCAGTTAAACAAATACATTCTATATACATATATAGGGTAGCAAGGGAATATTTTGTAATAATCTTTCAGTCTTATTCTCTTGATTTTTGAAAAAAAATATTAAGGAAGACGATTTGTTTTTTTTCTTTTTTTTCCTTTTTTTTTGGCGTAACGGGTATGATAGCACAATTCTTCAATTTATCATCATATGTAATATACCTCGTAATATAAACCAAGTTGAGTATTTTTAAGAAATTTCAAATCCTACAGTATGGTTCTTTTTATGTGCCATCTCAAAGTATAGGTACATTTCCTATAGAAATGTATGGGAAACTTGAAGGAGATTTAAAATATATATGCTACAATAGTTATTTTCCTCAAATTTTTAATATGTCATTAGTTATATTTTTCTGTACCTTTTATATGCAAACATGGAAATCTACCATCTTGTTTTTAATTGGGGTCTATTCTCAAAATATCGAAGTGCACCAAATATTGATACGTATTTGGAGTATTAAAAAGGTAGATTGGCACAGTGGATTCATTCAAAAATAAAGAAAAGTAACTCTGAGGATATTATATTTCATTATGTGTCAAAATTTTTAAGGCGTACCCCTTTTATTACTTCTGTTTTTTCTTATAACATACTCGTACCAAGCTTCGTTTTATCAAAACGTCATTAAAGCACAATGTCAACTAAATGAAATCTAAAGTCGGTCACTTTATTGTGTTACATGTATCGAAGGGTTTTTTCAAAGACATTTGTAGAAAACAATGAATTGATTATCACAAAAAATATTTTAATCAGATTATTTTAGCTTTTGACGTGACATACAGTATTATGTATTTAAAGTGATAGGGTATACACGCACTTTTTGCCTAAATTGATCCATAGGTATCCCTTTGTAGTTACCTTACAGAATCTAGACGGTTGCCGACTTAAAATACCAATCTTAAAAGGAATTTTAAGTTCACTCAAAAATGCCTTATTTATATATTTGCGTGATTTAAAGTTCAGGTTTACGATTGTCGCGCTTGTTTCAAGTATAAAATGTAATTTATATTTTACATGTGTAAGACGTTGTAACGTATGCTATTGCGTTATTACATCGCTTAAAAAGGATGATACACGTTTGGATTGTAAAAACACTCTTAATAAAAGCTAAACATGGCCCCGTCGCACAAAAATATAAACACGTTGATATTTTTACACCCATTTGCACACCTGAAAATCATGACCAACGTGATTTACATGTATGTCCTACATTGTCTTTTGTGCCTTAATTCTTTGTTTTATGTGCATTTTCTGTTTGTAAACAATGCATTTATCTATATATTTGACGTTTGAATATTCCTGGCTTAAAAAAAGGGGGGATTATAATTTCATCGTGACCGACTAAAAAGGCGATATAAGATGTTCTTCCCCAAAGATAAGACCTCTACAGCGAAATACTTTGTTCGGTTAAGGACTGCGGATGATGCGGTGATGAAATAGAAATATGGCGTTGCATTCCTTTTAACGAGTCGTGTTCAGCTTTAATAGATACACACTGATTCACTTTCTTTTAAGAAGCCTCGAGCTAATTATAATGAATGCAATATCATTTATCTTTCGGGGAAATTACTTTCAAATCTTAAGCCATTCCCATTTACCTGGTCAAACATTTATATATTTAATGGTTGTTTTTATGCATGTGTATATTTTCCATTGATATGCCTTTTCAGACCAAGCATATTTTTAGCGATATTAATCGTTTCTTTTCATTTCCCGATCATATTCGAGGAAAAGTCACGTATGTTTTCGTAATTTGTTACCGTGTATTATAACATTAAAAATAATACTGGTCTGGTGACTAAGAGCAACTGCAACATGCACCATGTCTTGTTACATTTTAACTGTGTATTAAAAGTTGAAGATAATATTGTACTAATGATAAACAATAAATAAATTATATAGATAGATAATACATAGAGTTATACGTCGATATAACAAAAATCCGGATCATATTTTTATGCTTACACATGCAAATGCTTTCTCACCCGAATAAATCAAAATTCATAACGCACATTGTTCATTGTTCATTGTTCAAGTGTTTATTTTATTTAATGTGCATGCCAAAATTACCTTTTAATCTTCAAAACAAAATAATTTCTTGTATTATTTTCTAAATCTAGCATTAAATTATTACAGAAGAAGAATCCGATATTATTATCACGTTTATATTTTTGTATGAGTTTATTATACATAAAACAAATTAGGTTTTTGTTCACATTTGTTAATTTCTTAAGTATTTAGAATAACTATGTTCTTGTAATTTCTTGATAAAAAAGATATACGGTGAGACAGAAGTATATACCGAGTATACACGTTTATAAAATAATCAATTCACAAACTTTGAAGAAAGTAGAAAGGAACTTTTGTCTATTTCGTTCAAAATAACGAAAGAGGACGCATTATGACATGTATAAACTATTTTCCTTTCACTTCTTTATATAAAATTTGTAATTTGCACAACAATGTTTTCATGTGTAAGTAAACAAATGGTCTTAATTTGAATTGAGAAGATGACTTACAAGTAAATATGTTCACTATCTGCTGATTAAAGGCTTAACTAATTGTATTAAGATAATATCTGAGGTGTTTTTTGAAACCTACATGATTTAAACAATGCAGCATAGTTTTGAATTGGATATGAACATGATAAACTTGTCTGAATAAAAGATTTTTTTAAAAAGTTGGAAAAAGTAGTTCCATGTGTTGCTATTACAATTTTAAACTAAGAAGTCGTCCAACGTCTGTGGTTTGACTGGTTTTCAGTTGACTTGATTGACTTGTGTATACAAACAATTGGTTTGATAGATGCTTTTTGATTGGTCGATAAATTGGTAAGCTTTTCTTTGGGTGACCACATAGCGATCTAACATTCTCAAATTAGGAAGGATGTACTCGGAGGTGTATCCTAGCACAACGGTTATTTTGGTAATCCGGTGATTTTAGTTCTCTTAATGAAATATCATTTATTTTATCATGCATAAAATGAAATTTTTGATTTATACTGTGTCTGAGTTTTAAAACAATGTGTTGTCTATAACCTGCACCATAATATTGATTCTTATTTTAATCTACAAACTTTCGCTTTTTTCCCAAAATCCCATTTGAAACAACGTTTTCGTTGATAATTCAACAAATGCTCTTTTCTCCTCCAATTGATTAACATTGATTTTATGCATGCCCATATCTTTCGGATTGGACCACATAAGAATGAATGAAACAAAGAAGAACATTTAATAAAATTAAACAGGAATTATAGTGATTTGCCCCTTACGCAGAACAATGAAGCAATTTTTCTGCCAAACAACACAAGGAACACACATGCATTTTGTCATACAATAGCCCTGCAACGACAAATTAAACTTTATATAATTCTAAGTATTTTTGATTTAAACAAAAATTGTAAAGCTCATTGGATCATAGTGCTGATATATAAAATGGATATTGATGATGTTGTTTAATTCAACGCAATCATCCCAGTTAAAGTAGGTATGCTGATATCGCAGAGAGAGAGAGAGAGAGAGAGAGAGAGAGAGAGAGAGAGAGAGAGAGAGAGAGAGATGTGCTTAAATTTAATTGAGAGAAAACTTTAACTTCCATTTAACTTTGCAGATAAAACAGGAGAAATGAAGACAAATATCATACACAGCAGATCTATAATCGAGGTATATTTCTTTTTAGATATGTGTTATTGGGTTTTAACACAACCATTATTTTTAAGTATCAAATAAAGTTGTCTGCACTAACATTTCTAAGCCATTGAGGTCCTTTGAGTTTTAAACATCGCCCTAAACCATTGCTTATTTTTTACTTGTTAAGTGTTTTCTATTTAGATAATTTTGCTCTTTATATTCATATCCCGTTTGAAAACGCTAACTCTATCTTTATTTGCCATAACTATTGCAGAGAACTAAACAAATGTGTCTATTGGTCATTGCTTTCAGGATTCTAAAACAAACGTCTGTATTAATTGATGACTGATCGGATTTTAAGAGATTTTGTTGATGTTCAAACAAAGAAAAACTGAAAGCAAAAACAATTATTTTTTTATCTGATAGGGTTTTGTAGATCTTGAAATGTCTAGTAATATTTTTGATATTTTTTTTCCAGCCGAAACAGTGTACTTCTAGATTAGCTTGGGAAAATGATCACTCTAATAAGGTATCATACTCTTTTTAAGTGTTAAAATACAATGTTTACCTTAACAGATTATGTTAAAAGGAACATTACGGTATTTGAAATTATAAATTGTAGAAATAAGAGTTAAAATCAAAATAAAAAAAGTATATATGTATAACATATTAGTCAGATATAGTATGAAATGTAGTCTTTAAACACACCTTTATTAAAACAAGTTTTGTAATTTTTGAAAAAAGTGTTACCTAAAGTAAAGGTATTAAAACCGCCATTAGACAACTAGATCGTGTATTCATTTACAGAAAACGATTACTATTACAAACTTCTACAGCATATTTGTCTGCATGAACTATCGTATTCGTAACGTTGTGGACTATAATAGTACCAAGAATCATGCAGGTTTATGTATTGTTTCTAAAAGGCTTGCAAACTTCATTTCTGCATGAATCACCCAAGAAAACATTTCTTGTTTGTTTAACAAACACACAAAAGATACTAGTATATGTAATAACTTTCGCGAAGCTTCAGACGGACCAATATACCCAAATTACAGACAAATTGTTGCATGTTTATTAGTTTTAGTACATTTAATAAATTATTCATTTTTTCAAACATTTGTTTACAAATATGATATCAATTATAGTCTGTCCCAAGCTATTGCTTTGCTCACGTTTGGACGATTTTCATAAAAATATTGTGAAGAAGTACAGTTGAAATAGATTAAAGGGAAACAATATAATATTTCTTTGTTGCAACGTTATCATTTTTTATTCGGAAAAATTCCCAGGAAGGGAAAATAATTTTTTTACGTAGACTTATCATCGGAAATGTTAACATTTTTACGTTTCACTCGGAAGTCACTCCTTATACCTCGCGCAATATTTGAACGTTATTATCAAGATACTTTCATTTATGTTGCAATGCAAAATTCCCGTAGATTTGTTTATTCTTAGCCTGTATTGAAACGTGACAAGCTAGATGGGGGTGTTTCAAGGGAAAACTCTTGAATTTTTTTGGGGATACTTTTGAAAGAACATCTTTCTAACCCTTCGGCAGAAAAATATCCAGTAATTATCCAAAATATGAATCGAGAATATCTAGGAACAGAGTATAGAACCTCACATTTAAATAATGCTAGCGGTACGGAGTGTTATAATGATGGCTATAATCTATTAAACTATGAACAGTACGGTAGAGTCGTATGGCAAACGCTTTTGTTAAAAAAAACTTAAAACAGTAACATTTTTTTCAAATAATCAGCGATAAAGAAAGGAAATGATCCCTGAATATAACAATATCAATAGGTTGCTATAACATGAGAAAGTTCCCTTTTTTTGTAGGAAGCAAATCCAAAAAGGGTGTCTAAACGTACAAGCCAAGAAAGTGAGTCAAAGAAGAAAAAATACGTGTATTGCCTTCTCATTTTGATAATGCTGCTCGTGTCAGTTCTACTTGCTGGTGTTCTGTTTATTTTCCGAAAACAAATTAATGGTATGTAAAGTGAGTCTTTAATTATATTTCTCTGTATACCTTTCGTATGCCTTTTTCTATCTTTTTTTTTAAACATTTACAATTCTAGAATTTTGTCATATTGATAAACAATTTTTACCAACTGGAAACGTATTGATTTTTTTAACTGTTTTTAAAGAAATATTTGCTTCTAAGAATCCCTCACCTACCGAGGATCAGCAAATAAATCACGTGTTTGAGACTACACAGAGTGAACTCACAGGTTTGTACATTTTAGAAACGGTAAATAATCCGTTATGGATCTGGATTAATTTCTAAAGCTTTAAAGCTATTAAACGATGGATAAACATAATTAGTTTACAACTTATCTTTTTATCCTGTCTTGCATCTAGCGTACTGTATATTGTATCATACATCAATCATTATATTTCCGATCTGTTTACCATCATATACAGCCTTTTTTTTGCTATTCTAACAGATTAAAAATTAATTTGAAAAAAATAAAAAAATAAAAAGAAACTGTCAAGAGTAAATCGCGATTCAAATTTGCAAAAACCAAAGGTTGCTTATAATGTATTGCTTCATAGAACTTATTGAATTTAACAATGCCACTAAAATAACTTTAAGTGGTGACTTTAAAAAAAATCAAACAATTCATGTAGCTTACCAACTGTTATATTTTTTTTGCGCACAAATGAAAAAGAAAAAGCTAAAACATGTTTATGTAAGGAATGTTGTTTAAGACATACATTAATTTGAATATGTTATTATACTCTGTAGAACTATACATTACAGAAAAGACTTCAACAATTAATGGAATTCTAAATTCGACCTCAGAAGCTCAAACAAGTGCAAATCCAAGTCCAAGTTCTGTTAAGCATATAACACTCGGTAAGCAAACATACATCCATAAAGTGGTAATTACTTTGGAAAACTAGCTCTCCTTCAAACTCCCTCCTCCTTCTTGAGGATTTTCAACAGACCATGAAAGGTTTTTTTTTTAACATAGATGCATATCCACAATTTATTGTTCAAGGCATATATTATTAATTTGTTTTAGTGTTTAACTGTTAAGACGATGCATTACAGAAAGGAGGATTTAATTCGACCTTAGAAGTTCAAACGACAAGTCAAAGTTCTATTAAGCATATAACGCTCAGCGAGGAAACTAATATTAATTAAATTTCAATTACTTTTGAATTAACCCCTACCCCCCATTTTGAGCATCTTCATCAAAATGTGATTAAAAAAAACATACAGGTGTATGCAGAATTTGAAACTTTTGAAATTTCATTCTTTCAACTAGTTTTATGTTTCTTATCAATAAAAACCTCAAGACTGCTTTTACGGGCTTCTATAATAGCTATAAAAGGGTCACATTTTTACAGGTATTTGATATGGTCTTATCTTTTTATAACAACCTATTTTAAAAAGATTTTGAAAATCACCTGCACCCTTTTCTGACAAATATTTCATGTCTATGTAATATAATCCAATTTAGTATTGATACTAGTATACCTTAGACTACCATAATACATATTATCAGATATCGCAACCAAAATTAACTGGGAATTTAACTTGTCTCAAGAAAACTGTGCAATATTACCTCCCGTTCGCTCTTAAAACTGAAAACCTGTAAAAGTGCATTTTTTTACTTCAAAAGTTATGGTTAATTAACAAAACATTGTAATATATTCATTGAGCAACCTTCTTTTTTGAAATAGTGAAACAAAGTCATCTGTATTATAACTAATTTTACAAACATTAGACGCGGATCAATCTGCAACAATTCTAGTTGTGATCACCACAATAATAAGATATTTTTCTTATGACTGGATAAACTGTACTGTCAAATCAAAATACCAATGACACACTTTTATTAAAACTTTAATTATTTTAAAAGTTTTACATTTACAGAAATGTCAACTAAAACCAACAGCGAGCACAATTCTACCTTGGAAGTCCAGACAACATCAAAACCTAGTTCTGCGTGGAATATTGGAATCGGTATGAATTGAATTTCAAATTAAAAGCAACTGTGATGAACATCTATTACCGTGGTGTGTAAAAGTCCCATAGGAAGTAATGATTAACAAAAAAGATATATTTTTGGTCGAACTTTGTTTTTGAAATATTACTTTCATGATTCTATCGGTCATTTCTGTTTAACTTACGTGTCTAATATTTCATTTCCAGTATGAAAAAAAGAAACAGAACAAAAAAAAGAAACCTAACGAACTTAATGAACAAATCAATTGATAAAAGATAAAAAATCCAAGCACGTTGTTAAATCTAAATTTTGAAATATTCATATACGATGAGAACTGTGTTAATATAAATACAGAATGTAAATAATGATAATTAATGATAAATTTTTGTAGGAAACAGAGGAAAAGTATTTATTGTTCTGTTCATGGCAAATGGATTTGCCACGACAAAGAATGTTTATATTACATCCGAAAATGGTGTCCAATTAAATATCACAACTTCTCCTCGACTAAACGCTACATTAAAGACCCAGATTGATAAACACGTTCAAATCCCCTCAACTCAACGTTTCATTTTTCCACTTGGACTTGAACTGCAAACCTTTAAAAAAGAAGTGAAGTCAGTCTTGATTGAAACATCCAGCGAGGTTGTTGTCATGAGTCACGACGATGCATTGGGTTCTGCTGGGACCACGACACACATACCCTTGCACAAACTATCGACTACATATGTTGTTATTTCAACAGACCCAATAAAAGGCTCGTTCAGTCAGATGGCGGTGAGCGCAATTCACGACAATACAATAATTTCAATAACTTTTAAAATGAAAAACAATTTGCCTCTTTACATTGAAGGAAAAACATTTAAGAATGGAGACGTGTTTTACCTTACTCTTGACCGCTTTGAAACATATCAAATTCAGCACGGAACAGATTTAACGGGGACACTAGTTGAATCATTGGCTCCAATTGCAGTATTTTCTGGCAACAATTGCAATAAGCTTGAGGACATTGGGTCTTGCGATCATCTTATTGAACAACTGCCACCTACTAACTGGGTAGACAATACATATATCGTACCCCCAAATTATAATGATAGAGATACTATCATTCGTTTTACAGCAATAAAAACCTCGAATATTACCTACATCTTTAACGATGTATCTCAAAAATTATTTCTGTACGAACGTAACTATATCGACGTCAAGATAACAAGCAACCAAACTTGTTTTGTAAAATCAGGAACCCCTATCTTAGTTACGGCTTTTGGTTTACATTCGAAAACTTCTTGGTTTGGTGACCCATCTATGGCAATCGTGCCAGGGATAAATCAGTATCTCGATTATTACAAAATAGTTGTACCGTCTGGGTATGACAATAACTACGCATCAATCATCATAAAAAGCGAGTCCAAAGTTTCTCTTCGCATAAATCACACAATAATTAAAACGAGCGATATAGTGTTTGAAGAAAATATTACAGCCGGTAACGTAACATACAGCGTCAGATCGATACGCGTTCCGGAAGGAGAACTTACGACATACAGTGAGAGCGGAGAACGATTTGGATTAATGCTTTCCGGAGTTGCCGATCAAGAAGCATATGGATTCTCGGGAAATAACCTGTTTCCTTGAACATTTTCCTTGAACATTTGTTATTGTATTTTTTTGGTCTCTTTGAGGGATCAGTTCTTTTTTTTTTTATATGTTTTGTATATCTGATAATATTTTTTTTGCTTGTGTCAATAAAATAAAAAAAAAACACACACCGTTTCTTTGGCTTGCTAGTCTTGAAATTAACAATAGCTACGTGCATACAAGATAACAAGACTTAAATAAAAATTGTACGATTTCTGGTTTTGTTTACTAGGTAATTAACCAGATAAATACGAAAAACCCCTATTTTTTAAAACTTGTCAGTCATTCACTTTAATATTTCTAGTTGTCATGAGTGCATCCTTTACTTAATATCTTGTGAATTTTAATTGCAATCCTATAAAATTTCAAAGTATAATATCAGAATGAAAATGAAACTCCGGATTTTATAAAAACAGTAAACTGATCCTCTAAAATATAAATAAAAAACTCACAACTTAATTAGTCTATAAAACCTTCAGTCAAAGTCTTGATTTCAATCAAAATCCATTATAAATTCTTAAATTTGATATTTAATACATGTATATCAAATTAAATATTTTTAATACATCAAATATCATACTAATTGATAGACGAAAATTAATCACCTAATTGTGTACGGATTTTTAAATTTTTCCCGATAACGACAAAGAACACACGGCGGGTGAGACTGGTCAGTAGAGGATGCTCACTCCTCCTTGGCACCTGATCCTACTTCTTTTTTAAGAGGTCCGTGTTCGCTCTGCTCGTGTTTTGCGATTTTCCTTTGTACTTTTTAAATTTGAACACTGTTTGTTATCACCACATATCATCATTGACGTGAAATTCTTTGGGGATGAACAACCGAGAATATTGTCTGTAGTCTGTATTAAACATCTTAAATTCAAATTATCTTGACTAATCAAGAAATATCATGTCTAGTTATTTATAAAACTACACATGTTCATGTTTTTTCGTGCTTTTGAGCGCCCAGTAAATCTAGAAAGGAAAATATTATCTTTTCAAAATTAGTTCTTATTCTTGCCTCGTGGAAACACGGGTATGTATACAGGTAGCTTATCTCCTAAACGTGGCTTTTCATACACATATTATCGTCTTTAAAGGGATCTCATTGTTCTTAACGGATATTTGATTGTGTTTAACAATGTCAAGATTTTAACACAATGTTGTGTTTAAACCCCTTGACATTGTTAATTTATTCCAAAGCAAATAAACAGTAAATATAAAAGAGATTACAGAAGCTCATTTTAACAGATGTTTTCTTGATTATGTATCACTATTCAATTTGTACTCGCCATGGAAGGAAAAACATTTTATCTTGCATGAACGACCGACCGAGGAATGCTTTTATCGAAAGAAACATGTCAGCAGTTCATTTGAAAATATGGGAATTAACCCATCGCAAAGAATTTTGAAAGAAATCGTTCTCTGTTTAATCTAATCAGAGTGTAATGCGGTATAAGTAATTGCAAACAAAACAAAGATAACTTAAATTCAATGTTTTTGACACATCAAATGATATCAGGAACTCTCGTTTTTAATATTGAAACGTGAACTAGAGAAACATACAGAATTTTTTAATAAACACAACACGATCCAAACCGTTAATCATTTTGAAAGTTGAGAAAGTCGTTTGAATGACAAATGAAGGCTGATTAAATATTTTATAGATCTACAACAGCGGTCAACATTTTAATGAGGTCCTACATGTATATCATTGGCAATGTAAAAATTTGATTGGAAATTTTCAGAGCGATTAAGTCTTATGCTAATATTTGTACAAGAAAGTCAACAATACTCTCTTTCACAAATCAATGCATTAAATGGGACACACAATTTAAAAAAAAATTAAAGTGTTTTTTTTTTAATGGTTATGTCAACCATTCTATATTTCAATCATAATGTAAGTTAGGCTTAATTTCAAAAATATTTTTTTTAATTATAGCCAAAAAAGTGTCAAACAGATTCGGACCTCGGCAGTATAAGTAAGATACATACTATATACTTTGGTTAAAATTTACAGACACTTAAACAGTGCACGCAAACATACCATCGGTTAAAGTATTATTTTTCTTTATAGACAAATGAACACATAAATGAATATTTTCGTAAAATTATAACTAGAAGCAAAACTTGCAAACATAGGATAGTTTAATGTTTTTGCTATAACTTATAGCCCAAATAACCAAAAAAAAAAAACCCCAAAACCCCAAAGACCAATTTAAAAAATAACTACTCGAATCAGAGAGTATGCATATTCTGTCATTTTTTTTTGATACTTTTTACTTGTGACGACACTGTGTGTAGCAGCTTTGGTTCTTTTACGAACCTGCACCTGTGGTTTGTAAAATTTGGATGATATTGATAAATATGTTCTATACATGTACTTATTATCCATTTACAATCTTTAGTTGGTTTTTACAAAATAGCAAGTAAATAGTTACCTATTAATTGGACTTTTACAAGGGGGATTGTGATATCCTGAAAAGTTTATCTTCCTGTATTTTGGATAAAACTGAGTAGAAGAAAACAACTCTTCTGGAGTTTTTTTTTTTAAAAAGAAAACTGCGGACACATTTATCTCTTCCAAAAACTATGAGAAAATATGCCATTTTTCATAATTTTTTGACAATATCTTAGAAATATGGCATAAGTTGAAGTAATTCTTTTCTTTTGAAAATATAATAAACATGCATAACTTGTTACTCTATACACATGCTGTTTACGTTATTGGTAAAGTTATTGTTTTCGACCGTGAAACAATAAGCTTCGGTATGTAACTATGACGATATCGGAACATTATTTTCGTCTTCTTTTTTGGATTCAGTTTGCATTGTAAGTTTTAAGCCGCTTACCCGGTATTTGCAAAAACTACAAAATAATATAAATAACTGATGTACATTTTAATATTTTTTATGTTTCTTATTTGTTTCTTTAAAGGGATAGTCAGACGTTTCGTTTCGTTTCGATCGATCGATTGATCGAGAGAGAGAGAGAGAGAGAGAGAGGGAGAGAGAGAGAGAGAGAGATACAGAGAGACATAGAGAGAGATGTACTTTTATGTACTTTGTTCATTTGGCTCTCTCTCTCTCTCGCCAAAACTTGGGTGCGTATATACTTTGCTATGCGTTGCTTTTTAATGCATTCACACAGGTACATGTAAACACATGTAAATAAAACGTACATACATCTCTCTCTCTCTTTCTCTCTCTCTCTCTCTCTCTCTCTCTCTCTCTCTCTCTCTCTTAAAACATCTATCCATTTAATGAAACCAACCAAAAACATAAAAGATATTAGAATGTACATCAGTTATTTACATTATTATATTTTTTGCATATACCGGATAAGCGGCTTAATTATTTAATACGGCAATTTGAAACGAACAGGTAGTTATATTTATGGTTCAAAATTTTATTTCAAATAATTCATTTTCACCTTTATGTTGTCCTAATTGATTTCTAGCTTTTTGTAATTCCGTTTCGTTTCGTTTCGTTGGTTTGGTTTGGTTTGGTTTCGATTGGTTTCGTTTCGTTTTGATCGGTTTCGGTTTGATTCGTTTCGCTTCGATTTCGTTTCGCACTTTACAAGCACCCGTCAAAAGGTGGTTATAATATAGTTAGAATAGAACATTTCAAAAGATCGCTATTTGATCAGAGGAACCAAAAGCTGTCAAATCTATACTGTTTCATCACAAATAAGTAATAATTCTTTAAATTTAAATTAACCACACGCCAACATTTAGGAACAGTGAAATTAAAACGCAAAATCCAGACAAGAATATGTATTATTGAATTGGGGATACAATGCTAAAAAAGAAAACACAAAAGTAATTACCATGTATATCATAGACACATGTAAAAATGTTTGAATAATTAATTTTCTATCTTCGAAGCACCATAGAAAACCTATTTCAAGCAATATGACAGGAGTTGGAACTAAAATAATATTCACATTGTTTCAGAGAATTCACCTGTCATTTTAAAACAAATACTAAAATGTAAATTAAAATACACATTCTCTTAATTTGAATAGAGAATTTTTCTTACAGCTAAAGAGCTCGCGATAAAATGTTTCATTGTTTAGCAAATATTATTGGAAAACCCTATGAGATGTATTTTAAACAAAGATTATTTAGAAAATGCTTTAAGCTTTATGCTAGAGTTGTTCAATAATATTACGAAAATGTTATACATGTGAGGAATAAAAGATTTCATAAAATTAAGGGCATTAAGGATCATTTATATATACTACATGTACATGTAAATGTTTTATATAACAATGTAACAGACGAAAAATCGTCCTATCAAGCAATCATGTGACTTAGTAAGAAATGATATTTGCTTAAAGCACTCAGTTAAATTGGTTGATGAATTTGTAAGCTATTCTATGGATGGTCAAGACAATAATCTATATGACAATTGAAATAACCTACTTACGTCAATATCAATTAATAAAACACTATATTTTCTTCTTACAAAGGTTAAAAAAATTAAAACATTTAAAAATGGCGCCAGAGTAGGGTGGACGTGTGTGTGACACAGAGAGGGCGATTTGGTTTGTTCTCAACAATTTATGTTTTTTTTTAACTAGTACTTCACTAGTTTCTGTTGGTTTTTGAACATGGAAATACTTTAACTGCTGTGTTTTTTCGGAAAGAATTTTGCTTTTGCTTTCCTTTATTTTTTGTATATCCGATCATTGTCTCACCTATACCTGTACACAGGTAAGCACGCTAGTAAGCGTTATTCACGGACTGTGTTACTGTGTATTTCTGCGTGTTTTGTTCATGAGCTCGAAATCAAATAACTGGAAAAATATAACATTAGACGGTTATGTTGTAAAAATGTCTTCAAATTCAGGAAGAAACTCAAGAAACTCTACAAAAGCTCAAATTTCCGAAAATGAGGCATCGGCGGATGAAACTGAGTACTCCAAGACTGAGGTTTGCAAGCTATTAAACAGTATCAAGACTGACCATCTGAGGTCAAACAAGATTTGAAAAAAAAAACCGTAAAAGAAGAAAATTTGGAAAAACTGGTGACCAGCATTTTACAAAAACTTTTGATTGAAAAAAAAGTCATAAGCGCAGGGATAGAGCAAAAATGTAAGAGTCTTTAAAAAAAGATCATGCTGAAGGTGGATAAATTCTAAAAAAACGACGTTGGGGTTTTGAAGGGACGCGTCGAAACCCTGTCCGAAAAATACAATGATTGTAGAAAAAGCTTCCGTGAAATGTCCAAAACCTTGAGTGATTCACAGCTTGCTGCAATGGAAGCGCTCTGTCGCAGCAACAATAATGAACGGTACTCCAGGATAACCAACTTTAAAATCATGAGAGTTCCTGAGGAGAAAAGGGAAAACACCTGGGAACTAGTCAAATCCTCCCTAAAGAAAACAGCAAAGATAGAGCTCGCCGACAAAGAAATGATTGCCGCTCACAGAATTCCAGGAGCAAAAGGAAAGATTAGACCGATCATAGTGAAAGTGTTGAATACGTCGGTGAAATCCAGAATTATAAGAATGCGGGCTACTGTGAAAGCAAAGGGGGGTGGTTCCAGATTAGCAGATGATGTTACGAAGTCCAACGCGGAGCTTATCACCAACCTTCTTAAATTCGAAGGAATTGAGAGCGCTTCAACGGGGCAGTATATTGGAATATACAAAAAAGGTTACAAAAAGTAAAAGACTTTACCTCGTCTTAGTTTTAAGACAAATCATTGTATACCACATTACCGATTATAAATATCAAAAATTAAATCTATTGATTTTCGTTTATGTAAGAAGGATCTTTGAAATTATTTAAGATAATACTTTTTCACAAGTGTTTCATTCTTCATACCCGTGACAGTAGACATTTGTTTTATGTATGCCTAGCTACATATCAATAAGAAAGGACTAGAAATGATATTTAAAAAATCGAAAGTAAAAGAGCGAAACAATGGACAATGAGTAATTTAGTGCAAACAAGTTTTATTCGTTGTTGAACCGAGATTTCGATCCAAAACAAAAAAAAAATCATAAGAGGTCAAACAACAGTGACGTATTAATTTTTTTAAAAATCAAAGCTCTCCCAGGAAACCAAATAAAAGGGCTGATATATAAAGAGGATAGCTGCTTATATATTAAGTCAACGTTACTACTTCAATTAGAATAGGTACATATATGAGTATATTAGATAGAAATAGACTGAGATTACTTTTTAAAAATATACCTTTTTATATATATTTTTCAGATAAAAGGGAAGAAATTAAAATCAGAATGAATACAAACTTCATGTATAGCCGATCTGCAAGAGCGGTAAGTGTTTTGCCGACCTTACTCTTTATTTATCTATTATATGGGGAAAAGACTACATGTACCATAGGCATTGCCTGATGTCCAATCCTTTTACGATGGGAAGATGACTATACTAAAATATGTAAATTCAAATGAGTATCTAATATATATTATATGTAATAAAGGCAATGTGATTATTGGCGTCACTTTAAATATCAATTATCATTCTGAAGCATTGTTTATGTTTTATGGTTTATCGTTTTTCTATTTTATCTTGCTTTTAATTGATATATGTTTTGCGATATATTTTGAAATTTCAATAGAAGAGATATACCATTTATTTTCATCTAATTTTTCACGATTAAATATTTTGCTACAAAACCTGTTAAAAATGTTTTGAATGAGGAAAGATGTAAAGATAAGCAGAAATACAAAATACAAAACTCAAAATATTAATTATTTTCTTATTTATTGCTAATTTTCCTTGACTTTTCTTCGTCGTGTCTTTCGCATATAGTAAATGTGTTAGATTGGTACATGTTAAAATATTTTCAATGCCATTTTCGGACATTAAACGTAAATGTTATAAAAACGATATGAATGGTTTAGCAACAAGGGGAATATTAATCATTTATTTTCGACGTCGCACAATGTGCGGCCTGGCAAAACGTGCTGTTACCTATATTCATTTTTTCAAGATATAATTATAGCACAGATTTGAACTTTGGGTATTGTTTGCCAAATGGTCATGGAGCAAGACACAGAAATCCATTGAAATTAAGTGAACAAATTTTAAGTTATATGTTCAGTCTACGCCATTCTTAGACAACCCTTGTAAATACAGATAATATATAAACACATAATGACAAAACGTCCTACAGAAGCTTGAATATTTCAACTCCTTTTTTCTAAATATTTTAAACAAAAACGGCGAATATAAGACAATTTCAATAGGTCCAAGATAGATCATCATCCTTATTTTTATTATTTTTCTAAATTAAACATTACCAATTTTTCCGTTTATTGATAAAATAGTGTAATAAATAGTATACTGATATTAATTTATTTGATAAAAAAGAAATTACTAACCTAAAATATCTCAATAGTTTTCTTGACATGCTACCCTTAATCAATATATAAAGTATGTTTTCTGATCTAGATCAGGTAGAACATTTTAGACGTTGATCCAAATCTATAAAATATGTGCCTAATTGTTGCTTGTAAGGAATTGTTCTTTTGTTTTTATTAGCTGCTTTTAAGTAAAATGAGCAGATTTGTGCCAGTGTTTTGAATAGTAAATAACATGTTTTGATATCGTCTTAAAACATTATTATACAGTAGCAATGTTTAGGCACATGCAATTATTATTATTGAAACCAACAAAAAAAAAATGAACAATAACATTTGCAACTAAATAATGTGAAATAGACACAAAAACCACGTTTTTAATTTTTATGGTTTTTTATGTTTTGATTTGAATTGAATTGAAGCCGATACAGCGACCCCGTACACTGGTTTGGGAGACGGTTGGACCCAGTAAGGTAAGGTATAAGTATATTTAAAAAAAAATAATAAGCAACCTTTATCCTCATTGTGCCAGTATCAATAAGGCAAAGGCATTTATTTAAGGAATAAGGAATCGTTCATTGAGTATTATGAAGTGATAATTTCGGCCGGGGCGTGGTCAAATCTAATAAAGCGCGAAGGGCTTTATGATAGATTTGACCACGCTCCGATCGAAATTATCACCTCATAATATTCAAAGAATGATTCCTTATTACTTATATTTATATTATTTCCAATTTGTAGACTCTAAAACAATATTTTAAAACCACTATATTTTTATGTAGCACATGCTACATTTTATGAAGTTATTGAGCTATAGGGTTCAAAATAGATTTGCAATGTTATCACAGACAAAGATAGTTGAAAATGTAAATATGGGTAATTTACAAATCCAAATAAACGTGTAACTTGTGAATAAATGTCTGACTAAATAGTCATCGGGAAAATAAAACACTTACTAGCTTTATTTCTGATTAACTATCCAGTTGATCAACCTTATAGACGCTCTCTTCGCCTCGCCATCTATGAAATTGATCGACCCAAAATATTTCTGTAGTCAGTCGGTAACACATCTAATAAGTAATAATATTGCATTTGGATGTCATTCCGTTCTAGGGTTTGTCAGCGTCGTTGTAATTCAATCGAAACTACATGTTTTAAATTCAGGATTCAAATCAAACCAGAGTATCAAAACGTGCCAAAGAAGACCGGGAATCAAAGCAACGAATTTGCATCTGTTGTCTTCTGATTCTGATTATACTGCTCTTATCAGCTCTATATGTAGCTATACTGCTCATTTTCCGAACACATAGCTGTGGTATGTAAATTACCTTCTCTCTCTCTCTCTCTCTCTCTCTCTCTCTCTCTCTCTCTCAATGTATTATCTATATTTTTTAGGTCAGAACTGGGATTTTGTTTCAAACAAAAAAAAATATTGATTTAACTTCTCAGAACTTTTGAACTACAAATAACTAATAAAAAAAGAACAAAAATCATCTCTCATTTAAGAAAAAAGTGGTGCTGCTTTGAATCCTTCCAATACAGACAATACAGAAGACAATAAAAAAAACACGTTCTTGATACTTATCGAAATAAACATGCAGGCTACTTTATTTTAGAAAAGCTTTTTACTTAACAGTAGCGTTTGTTTCTTTTAACATTAATATAAATTATGAGTTAGTGTTATATATTGATTTCTGAACAGTCAGTTTTCGTCAATTTGCATTTATTTTACTATTTTAATGTCTCAGTAATAATGCATATACGAATGATATCTAAACCATACCCAAGATATTTTTTTTCTAAAAACCTATCTAAAACCATTTTACTGGGTATGCGAACGTCGTTTTTTTTAAATTGATTAAATGCATGTGTCATGTTACTTTTTCAAGGTTAGCTATAAAACCCAGCAAAACCAGGTGAACAAATTAGTCAGTTATTACGTACATTTATTTTTGTAACCTGTTTAATTTTCTACTTGCAGAAATACCTTCCAAACTAAATATGGGAAAACCTTCTATTGTAGAAGTCCAAACAACAATGGGTCCCTTTTCTTCGCAGAATATACATGTTGGTAGGCTTGAACTTTAATTCAAATGCAAATTAGTTTTTAATCTTAAAAATGTAATGAACATGATCTAGAATATTTTTTTTATCTGAAGCTATTTAGGAAACACTATAATTCTACACTTTACCTGATTGTAGATAATAATTGTTTATAATTTTATATAATCATTTTTTCAGCTTAACAAAGGTGTAAACATTTTTTTTAGACAGAACTAAACATATAACAAAAAGACTGTAATAATTCTATTTACAAAGTATTTGTAATCAGATGACAATCAGAAATTGTCATTTTCTGTATAACATTACCAAACTGTATCAGAACAAATTCCAGTTAATATGTATTTAACTATTCATCATTAACAGAGAATTCGCAAAAAATCAACAGTGATGTAAACACTTCTCCAAGAGTCCATGCGACTCCTAACCCCATTTCTACCAGAAATCTAAGAACCGGTAAGAATGAAAGCCATTATTTAGGCCTATTCATTCTTTCATATTATCCTTTATCCTATATCTCCCTTTATCAATTCACTTGTTAAATTATACACTCTAATACTATTAGCAAACTAATATTTTCAGTTTATTAAAATTTTACACATACACTCAATATTTTTAAAAGCATATTTAAAATTTTTTGTTTTGTTTTTTTATATCAATTACTTGATATTAATCGGATGTCGATTAAGGACTTCATTTTTAGAGTTTTTCTTCAGTTGTGAGGATTTGGATCATGATCAAGCAACGATACAAAAAAGAGACATTGCAGCATGTTTTGAAATCTGTTTTACTTTGTTGTTTATTTTGTTAAATTTTAAAGTCTTCATATTTACAGAAAAGGTTACAGAAATTTCAACAAAATCAAGTACAGGAGTAAGCTCGTCTTTGCATGTCCGAACGACACCTAATTCTATTTCTGCTCAGAACATTACAATTGGCAAGTATTTAAATTTCATAGTAATGATGTTTTAATTTTACAATGTCACTGATTTATGTAACACGTCATTCTATTTAAAACCACCCCTCTCTTTTTTTTAAAACTCGTCAGGGTCTGATAGGTATCGATAAGAAGTCTTTTTCACACGACATCTACGTCACGACAATCTAAATATAAAAACAAATCACAGACATGCTTCTGTCTGTTTTATAAGTGGTGTAACTTTTCAACTCTGGAGGTAACATAGAAAACATAGAAAACGGACATTTATATTTTTTTTTTATCTCCTTTTGAAAAATTCCAATATATTGTCTATGAAGCGAAAGAAAACATTCGAACAATCGCAAATTCAGTAGGTGATATAAAGTTAACAACTAATATATGGTTGGTGTTGAAAATGTTTTTAACAACAAGTCAAAAATACTAATTCTTTTACAACAGCATACCTAAAAACAATCATTTTTTTCTCGAAGTTCATCAAAGACCATTACCCATTTTTAGCTCACACTAGATGAAAGCTCAAGTGAGCTTTTCTGGTCAAAAATTGTCTGTTATCTGTCGGCGTTGGCGTTGTCGTTGGCGTTGGCGGCGTTGTCGTTGTTGTAAACTTTTCACATTTTCATCATCTTCTCAGGAACCACTGGGCAGATTTCAACCAAACTTGGCACAAAGGTAGCAAGGGACAGTTTCGCATAAAGTACCGGTCAATATTTTAGTAAAAATGAGTGTAACTGTATTTGAAGGCCTGTATGTAGTATAAAAATTAGTGAAATGATTATAGGTGATAATTTCATGTTAGCTGGGAGTCATTCCTGTATTTTGATGTAAAGCATGTAGGTCCCATAGTGTTATAAGGGGGTGCTTGGGAGTCAGATGCGAAACGGCGGCTGTTGACAGGTGTGCTCACTTTTCATGTAAGAAGAAAGTAGGGCAGACGGTAAGTGAAATAGTGTAAAAATGACATGGATGGGAGGTGGGGCGGTACAAACTGGCAGGAAGGGAACATGTTACACTACAGATGGCACCATGTCCCGGGGGTTACTCTCTGCAGGGAGCGCGGTAGGGTGGGGTCTAAATAGGGCAAAATGAGTAAAATTTTCACAGTACACAGGGGGTCCAAATAGACGTTTAATCTTACCAGAAAAAGATATGGGTGTTATTTTGGGTGAATTTCTAACCTAAATGTCCTTCCTTAAGTCCAATATGTAGTTAGAAGTCATTTTAGGCCAGGTGCAAATTATGAATTTTCCGCAACACAGCGGTAAATGGGGGAACCCCCACCCCACAATTTCATGCATAAAAAAACTGTTCCCTGCAAACAAAGCATCACTAGGTGAAGGGGTTTCAAATTTGTTCAAATGAATGGCCACATCCTCTTTCAAGGGGAGATAATTTAGAATTATTGAAAATTTGTTGGTAATTTTCAAAAATCTTCTCAAAATGTATTAGGCCAAAAAAGCTGTAGCTTATATGGAAGCATCCTAAGGTAGTGTAGATTCAAGTCTGTTTAAATCATGGTTCCAGGGGATAGGGTGGGGCCACAATGGGGGGGGGATGGATTTTTACATAGGAATATATAGAGAAAATCTTTAAAAAACTTCTCTTCTCAAAAAATATTAGGCCAGAAAAGCTTAAAATAGAGTGGAAGCATCCTCAGATAGTGTAGATTCAAGTTTGTTCAATCCATTGTTCCCGAGGGTAGGGTGGGGGCCACAATGGAGGATGATTTTTTACATAGAAATATATGGAGAAAATCTTTAAAAATCTTCTTCTTAAAAACTATTAGGCCAGAAAAGCTCAAACTTTTGTGAAGGCATCCTCAAATAGTGTAGATTCAAGTCTGTTCAAATCATGGTCGCCTGGGGTTGGGTGGAGCCACAATGGGGGGGGGGGGGTGAATTTTTACATGGTAATAGATAAAGAAAATCTTTAAAAATCTTCTTCTTAAAAACTATAAGGTAAGAAAAGATCAATCTTTTGTGGAGGCATCCTCAAATAGTGTAGATTCAAGTCTGTTCAAATCATGGTCGCCTGGGGTAGGGTGGGGACACAATGGGGGGGGGGGGGATGAATTTATACATGGGAATATATAGAGACAATCTTTAAAAATTTTCTTCTTAAAAACTATAAGGCCAGAAAAGCTCAAACTTTTGTGGAGACATCCTCAAATAGTGTAGATTTAAGTTCATTCAAATCATAGTCCTCAGGGGTAGGGCGGGGCCACAATAGGGGGATGAATTTTTACATAGGAATATATAGAGAGAATCTTTAAAAATATTCTGGGAAAGTTTTTAGTCTAAAAAGCAGTAACTTGTGTGAATGCACGGGTTGTGCAGATTAAACATTGATCAAACCATGATTCCCTTGAGAAATGTCGGGCCACAAAGTGGTGGTGGGGGGGGGGAGTTATGTAAGAATAGAGAAAAATCTTCTTACAGGTGCAACAAAAGGGGCTTGGTATTTACCATAAAAAATGTGGATAAAACTTGCCAGCTTTTTAAAAAAAAATTGAGCAAGATCTACTGTACTTGGTTGTCAAGATATTTTGATTTTGTAGGGCTGGGTATTGGGGGAAAATATTGTATTGCGATATATTGCGATATTTTAAGATGTATTGCGATATGTATTGCAATTTGAATTTTTTTAATGTTTAGAGACTGTGATTGATAGATTAATAATCATAATTCATTTCCACTATAAGTCTTTATGACATAAAAAAATAAAACATGTTTGTTGTTCATTCATAAACTGTTTAAATAAAAAAAACCTTGAAAAATTAGATGATTTACTGTGGAATCATTTAAATACGTTGGCTTTTTTGCTTATTCGTGGGGATGTAATTTCGTGGATGCGTAGATTTTCAGTTCAGTAAGAAAGCTTACTCTTTCAAAATTGTTTTGTTGAGGATGTTAATTCGTGGGGGAGGGCTTTCACGAATACCACGGAAATTGAGCCACCACGAATGCTACTGATTCCACAGTATTATCTAGCAAAACTAGACACAAGTAGTCAGTTAATTAGGTACATTTGATACAATGCATTTTGGGCAATCCACTTCTCAGATGGAATAAAAAAATAAAACATATCACATGTTGTGCAACAGTTAATGAATTAACAGTTACCATATGAAACGAACGTTTTGACTGTATCAACCTGCAAGCACGCATAATTACAACCGCAATAGGGTCTATTACAAATTCTTTATTAAGAATATCAGCATGTCGACATGTTTAGGCGTTAGGGAAGCTCTTTTAGCAGTCACAATATCAAAACCTCCGACTTTCCTTTCGTTTTGGAGACAATAACAAATACATCAGTCATTTTAAATTCAAATCAGAATTTTGGAATCCCAAGCCCGAAGCGAAGTTCCTAGCCCGATCAATTAAACTGGTATACCGGTATAGAAAAAATGCATCGCGATACGATATTTTTTGTCCATGAACCGCAATACACCGGAATACTGGTATTGTTGCACGGCCCTATGATTTCGAAACTGTAATGCTAATTTGATCAGAGTTAAGGCTATTGTTGCTCAGGTGAGCGATGTGGCTCCTGGGCCTCTTGTTTATAGGTTAATAACATTTCTTCTTCAGACTCAGCTATGTTAAGGGCGTCCATAAAATAATAGCGGTATTTATCACATAAAATATTAGCCTTTGAATAATCTTGATTTTTATATTCCAAAAAATTGTTACACAAAGTAATTTTTTATCAATATTCATATTAGATAATTCTCTATCGCATGATCAATTTTTGAGTCTCTTGGGGATACCCTGTCACGTGATACTGCTAAAAATAGATGAACCAGGAATAATACGAAAAAATGCATAGTGCAAGGGCTTAACATTAACAAATATAATTATTTCTGTTTCTAACTTGTAAAATGAACATCTAAAATTTCGAAAAGTGCTGGGAGCTTGAAATATTCAAGTAAGAACAATTATTAAATTCAATATAAACAGTGGATGAACAGAAATTTGCAGGGAGTTCCCACAATTAATGCTTATTTATGTGAAATGCGTAGCGATTTCATGTAGCTCCCAGCACTTTTTGATATAATTGGGATATAATGGTAACACATGTAAAATTTCAATATATTTGATAAAGTGTATGCCCTTGCACTACTGCATTTTATCTGACACATTTCACTTTCGGCGTCATTTGCTTGAAATTCAAACGCAACACTGACTAAGATCATGATTTTAATTTTCGTTCATAAAATAATTACACGCTGTGAATTTCATTTAAATAATGTTAGAATTTTGTCTTGTTCACACCAGTCATCATTACCAAATTGTTGAAATTGGAAACATTAATTCATCTGTTGCCCTCTAATAACGATATAAGGGTGGGGGGGGGGTGATGGTTTAAGTGTACAAGTTTGTAATTTACACATTTATGTTTTATAATGGTTTATGTTACTCTGCTGCTAAAATTAAGAAATAACTTTAATATATGATCAGGGTTACTTGTACTTATAGTTAATATTTTTTGTAATAATTAAAGGAAGCAACAAAAATCAATCTTTATCTATAGAATTTATTATAATAACCAACTTGACAAATACAATGTACTATATAGATTGCTTTTTGATCTGTAACAAACTGTTCAACAAAACTAGTGTTTTCTGATTTTCAGTATTATTCAGTCATGATGTGGAATCTATGTCAATTGACCATATTCTTTCACACTACATGTACTTCTCCTCTTGTCTTTTTGATGTACATTGTAAGGAGGCAGTGCAGTTGATAAGAAAACCAATGCCTGAAATTATGAATATTTATCAATTTCAAATTTAATTTCAACAGATATTAATGAAAGATATTATGATAGGTTACAATATAGTTATGTGATTAAAAAAAACCCAGACCAAATATACATGAAGTTAGTGGGTAAAAGAAATATTTATAGAGTAACTACTTTTTTATCAACACCCCAACAGTGTCTCCAGTGGACCATTTACTGCTTTAATAACCCTGAAATTGAATAATGTGTTATAATTAGTAAACTATTGTGCTGAAGATAACATGAAAATGGAAAATTTCTTTATCACTGTGCATACTAATGGCAGTTTTAATTTAATTAATATTCTAACAGGCATAATCAAATATTTATTTTTTAAAATGTTTGGAAAATCAGTTCAACACTGTAATTTTGTTTATTCAAACATGTAATCTTCCTGATAAAAAAAGCTAAATGAAATAACACATTTCGATTTACATAAACAACAATACAATCTTGTCTATATTCAATCCAGATTCTCACAGTAATATTTGTAGTGCTAATACAGTGTTTGGACTTTCCATTGTTTACATTTTCTTTGAACACGGAGGAAATGCGAACTAATGTTATTGCGATATAAGAGACCAGTAAAAAGCTACAATGAGCCTCAATACTCTTAATGATCAAAATTAGCGAATCGCGGAACATTTCTTTTGCCTGATCGAGTCACCAAACTAATGTTTAAACACAATATTACATGAAAAACAAATGTAAACAAGTAAACAAAATCGAAGCCGAGGAATTTCCCTTTGTTTCTGTTTCATCCTACAGTATTAGACAATATAAAACAATATCTAGGGAAAGTACAGATAAATCCTACCTTGTTCAGTTGAATCCTATACCGATTTCCGTCTAGGCTGGTTGTAAATGGGTTAAATTCTCAGATATATCACTGAAGTCCACATGTTTATTCTGATCACAGCTGCAAGCGCCGATGTGACGTAGTCAACCTCGACACGTCATCAATTGACTTAGGAATTTCATAATTTCGCAAGATATAAAGAATAGTTGAAGATTTTATTTCAGTACATCTTTCTTGATACAATTAAACCCAATAATTAATCATATTCATTTTGGTAGATGTTTGTTAATTACCGAAATACAATATCTCGTAAAATCTCATGAATAAGGGGCGGGGCATATGCAAATTTTCCTAAATCACACGTGCTAGAATTCTGATACCTTCCTTAACATAGCTGAGGAATATAAATGCTACAGTTATTGCAAGTTCGTACAAAGAAAATTAAAAAGTGTTCCAGTCAATCGAAATAGGTTAGATTAGACCTGTATAAGGAAATTAAACTAAGTACGCAAATTGAGTCACTTTTGCAATACATATAAAAGCGATCTAATAACATTTCTTGACGAACTACATGCACACATATGGTCTGACCACAATCGAGAAAAACATAGGGATACACATAATCTAAAAAAAATTAAGCAACAACTCATATGAATGTTATTAAGTCTGAAAGAGTTTGAACATTATTTATATCGTTTTTCTATGTTTAAAAAAAAGAAAAGAAAAACATGTGTAACAATTGTCTCAATTGTTACAGATGTTTTTGTTTTCTTTTTTTTATCAAATTACCCATAACAATTTTGGTTTGTGAAATTTATATATATATATATATATATATATATATATATATATATATATATATATATATATATATATATATATATACTTAAATAGATAAAACAGAATGCGACAGTCCAAATTAAATAAATTGTTTACTGTTAGCGCTTTCAGCCATGTCGGCTCTTCAGACAGTTATACAAAATTAAAAACGTTTTTTGTAACGTTGTCAATGACGTCGTGTTTTTAAAGTTCATTATGACGTCACAATGTGCATCAAGGTAGCGATGGCGTGAACTTTATCAATGCCGTTCGGCATAAAATGTAAGCAATGCATAGACATATAATAAAATACATATATATGATAATTCTATTTTCGATTAAGTTTCGGGTTAAATATTTTAATAAAATAGTCCTCTTTTGTAGTTCGGGCGATTTCATTTGAAGTCCACATTTTGTAAAATGGAAATATTTTAAATGTTCCCTTTCCACACTTAGCAAAATGTTCCGAACATGGAGTGTTTCTCACTGTTTCGTCCTTTATTTGTTGTTTGTGGACTCTAACTCAGGCGTTGAGCTGGTTAGTCTGGCCAATATAATTTTCCCCACAGGTTGGACAAGTTGCACAGTAAATTAAATTAGACAATTTGCAGTTCATTGGGGCATTAGGTTTTAAAATTTGGCCACTTTTTAATAGTATTCCTTCTCCCTCCTGTATAAGGTCACATGTTCCACATCGGAACATTTCATTCTACTATAAATGAACTGCAGGCCTCGATAAAATTCACTACAGACGTCCATCGTGAGAAACTCCCATTCTTAGATATTCTTATTATCAAGGACGGCGAGAATATCATTACCGATTTATTTAGCAAAGAGACAGATTCCCATCAATACTTGGATTTTCATTCATGTCATCCGTCTCACACAAAAAGGAATATTCCGTACAACATGGCACGGCGTGTATGTACTATTGTGACTCACCCTGCTCTTCGCCTACAAAGGCTTCGAGAGTTAAAACAACACCTTAGACGACAGAATTACCCCGTGAAACTTGTTAATGACGGAATTAACCGGGCTATGGATATTCCTTTAGCACAACTTAGAACGACCCGCCTAAAGGAGGAGAAACAAGATGAGAAAATTCCGTTTGTAACTACACATAATCCGTGTAACCATAATATTTTTAAATCAGCAAAACGTTTTTTTCCAATATTAGAACAATGAGAAAATATGAAAAAACTGTTAAACCAATCATCAATCATGAATAGCAGAAGACAAGCGTCGAATCTGAGGAAAATTCTCTCCAAAGCAAAGTTCTCGTCCAGCAATACTATTTTCATCAAAAAGTGCGGCGACCCCCGATGTGGAACATGTGACCTTATACAGGAGGGAGAAGGAATACTATTAAAAAGTGGCCAAATTTTAAAACCTAATGCCCCAATGAACTGCAAATCGTCTAATTTAATTTACTGTGCAACTTGTCCAACCTGTGGGGAAAATTATATTGGCCAGACTAACCAGCTCAACGCCCGCGTTTGAGTCCACAAACAACAAATAAAGGACGAAACAGTGAGAAACACTCCATGTTCGGAACATTTTGCTAAGTGTGGAAAGGGAACATTTAAAATATTTCCATTTTACAAAATGTGGACTTCAAATGAAATTGCCCGAACTACAAAAGAGGACTGTTTTATTAAAATATTTAACCCGAAACTTAATCGAAAATAGATTTATCATATATATGTATTTTATTATATGTCTATGCATTGCTTACATTTTATGCATAACGGCATTGATAAAGTTCACGCCATCGCTACCTTGATGTACATTGTGACGTCATAATGAACTTTAAAAACACGACGTCATTGACAACGTTACAAAAAACGTTTTTAATTTTGTATAACTGTCTGAAGAGCCGACATGGCTGAAAGCGTTAACAGTAAACAATCTATTTAATTTGGACTGTCGCATTCTGTTTTATTTATTTAAGTATTTTTTGCTGTACCAAGGCTTTATTTATCCACACACACACACACACACACACACACACACACACATATATATATATATATATATATATATATATATATATATATAAATTATGATTCCGTTGGAGATGAAAGTTTAAAGAGGTCGCTCCGTGTTTAAAATATGAAAAATGCTTAAGGCCTTGAAGCTTTCCCGAACTCGAAAACTGGCATGAACATTTTTGGCATTTTTTTACGCTTTTTGAACTGTAGTTTGGAACGTGCAAATATTTTGTAAAAACACGTAATGCAAAAGATGTTTATATTTATAAGACCTTTCATTTGATTTCAAGAAAATGGGCTGGCCCCTCAAATTAGGGGTCAAGAGGGCTCTTAAGTCTTTTTGTTATAACTCTTTACTGAGCAATAATTTGTCAACAGTCCATGAAACAGGTAAACCCACTATATTTATTAAGAATAAACACCCACTTATAGTTACATGTATGTATAGGTAGAGAATTAAGTATAGGTTTCGGAACGGATTTTTTTTATAACATATTTCTTATATTTTGATATTCTACATGATTTACATAATGTAGAAGGTATTGAGATACCTTGTTTAATTAATGAACAAAAGTTGCTGATATTGCATATCAATCATAACAAAAAACCGTTATTTACTCAAAATTCAGAGTTTTAAGGTAAGGTTTGCGGTTACAGGGAGATAACTCACACATTTTCATTGTGACGTAACACCAACTACCCTTTATTTCAGCTATGACGTCAAAATTTATATGACGTCATAATTGATTTCAAGTTTTTTTTATTTCGCGGGGTTTTGTAGTTTCAATGAAAGAATAACAGGACACAAGTATTTTATCAATTTCCACAATAACGAAGTCCGCATCATATGGTTTTGAATAGTGTTTTAGGAACATCAGATTACACATATTCTAAGATACATTTTTCCTGAAATCGGTGGACCTGAAAAGATTTCAAATAAGATGTTTTCGTTTACATAATAGAAGTCCAAAATTAAGACTTTTGTTGTATTTTATTCTATTTTTAGATAGTTCATTGGAAATTAATAAAAATGAATCATGATATAAATAGTGACATTATTTTCGAACATTTTAAGCATAAATAACCCCCAAAATAGTCACATATGATTTGTACATTGTTTCACTAAATTGTTTACATTTCATCAACATGAAAATTGAAAATCATGAACTTTGACCTTTTGTAGTTATAAAACGGGACGGGCAAAATCATTTGAATTTCATGAGTAAAAAGACTTTAGTGTAGTGAACAAAACGGTATGTAACTTTGGCACAATTCCTAAAAAATGCAAGCCGCAAACCTTACCTTAATTGATTTAAAATGTTGTAGGAAGTAGAGGAAAAGGATTTATTATTTTATTTATGGCAACTGGATTTAATTCAACAAAGAATGTCTACGTTACGTCTGAAAATGGCGTACAAATGAACATCTCAACTTCTCCTCGTCTAAATGCTACATTGAAGACACAAATTGACAGAAAAGTTAATATTCCATCCAGTCAACGCATCATTCTCCCACAAGAGTTGGAACTAAATAGCTTTGAAAAAGAAGTCAAATCAGTCTTGATTGAAACTTCCAGTGATGTTTTTGTCATTAGTCATGATGATGGTGATTCTACCGTCGGGAGCACTACACACATACCCCTTCATAAACTGTCAACGAAATACGTAGTTATATCAACAGAACCAGAAAAGGGTGCTCAAAGTCAGCTAGCAGTATCAGCTATCCAAGACAATACAATGATTTCTGTAACTTTTAAAATGATGCAGAACTTGCCTTTGGTTATTGAAGGGAGGGCTTTTTACGACGCATATGTTTTTAATTTCTCTCTTGACCGCTTTCAAACTTATCAAATCGCTCATTTTACGGACTTGACGGGGACATCGATTGAATCATCAGTTCCTATCGCAGCGTTTTCTGGAAATGACTGCAATAGTTTTGGAAATGAAGGTGCTTGCGATCATCTTTTTGAACAGTTACCACCAACTGAAAGTGCAGACAACGCATATATTGTACCCCCTAATTCCGATGAAAGAGACACTGTTATTCGCATGACAGCCATACATAGCTTAAATATAACATACACAATCGGTGCTGTGTCTCAAACTCTGTATTTGTGCAAGTTTGATTCTTTCAATATCACAATTACAAGCAGCGAAGCATGTTACATTAGATCAGACATGCCATTTTTTGTTACAGCATTCGGTTTACACTCTAAAAACTCGTCGTTGGGCGACCCATCTATGACAATCGTAACGGGAATAAGCCAGTATCTCGATTACTATAAAATTGTCGTACCCTCTGGATATGATCATAACTATGTGTCCATAATGATGAAGTATTCTTCCAAATATTCCTTTCGCATTAACGGCACGGTAATAAACACAAACGATATCGTTTTCGAAGAGAACGTCTCGGCTGGTAATGTAAGATACAACGTCCGATCAATACGAGTTGTGGAGGGAGAGCTCACGGCCTCAACGGTGAACGGGGAACGCTTCGGTCTGATGTTTGCTGGTGTTACTGATTACGAAGCATACGGATTTTCTGGAAACTCTATGCTTCCATAAAGTTCAGTGAGGTTTTTTTTCTGTGAAGTCTTTGTAATTGTTCGTGCACTCGACTGAAAAAAAGATTTTGCTTTCCTTAAATCCCATGATTTTTGCCTGTCAACTAAAATACTGTGTCTTTGTGTACAAGTGAAAAAGTTGAGTTGATGTTTTTCTTACCGACTTATCCTCATTTTGCTTCAGACACTTTTGTGGTGTAAATTGCATTACTGACCCAAAGATGTTTTTTATAGTCATACAATTGTGCTTTTGTGTTTTCAAGTGCATTATATAAAAAGTATCTTGTTTTATGTAAAGCTTAAATGTCTTTTATTTTGCAATACGTAAAAAAATGTATTTTTTCTTTAAAGTTTTTAAAGAGACAGTACGGTTCATCTTATTAACAAAACGACTTGAAAACATTTTCCGACCGGTTTCGGTATTTTTGAACTGCTCATTTTTTTTCATTAAAACAATCTAATTATTTTATTAAAAGTAATAATTCGGAACGTGTTACGGAGTTCCGTCTTCTATACATGTACCATTACACATGTATATTTTTTATTCATTAAAAACACATGCAAGGCTCGCGAAGATTCTCCAGGACAGGTTTGTTGATATAAATATGTCTATTCTGCTTCTCCCAGGTAATGTTTGTTCAACCTTTTTTAAAATAATCAGAATTATTATTTGTAAATATGTATTTAGCGTTTTCTTTTTTTTTATTTAAATTTATCACAGGAGTTGCTACAAACTAAATTAAATTGTAAGTGAGGCCCCTTGAGGGGTTATTTGACATATTTATGTCTGTTCATGTTAAAATGAACTGAAAGAACTATATATGATATGAGTTAAATTTGGCGCCCATAATTCGCAATTATTTAAGTGTTTCGGGTACAATAAAATGTTAACTTATTTTTTAGAAGAGTTGATGTAAAATATATTTTTCATCTATTTATTTGATTTATTTACACTCACTGGCAGTATATGACGTCAGAAGTGACGCTATTTCTATAATTCAATCAAAATCAGTCAAAAATTGACATTTTTCTTATATTTTTACGAATGGGAAATATAGAGCACATGCTTGAACAAGGAATTTTTTTTGTCACTTATTAGTCTTGGCTGGATACATCTCTGATTAAAATATTTTGTTTGTTCAAGCATGCGCTCTATGTTTTCTGAAAGAAAAACTGTTTAAAAACAAACTGTTTTATGCTAAAAATGCAAAAATGGCGGGAACTCAGCTATGTTAAGGAAGGTATCAGAATTCTAGCACGTGTGATTTAGGAAAATTTGCATATGCCCCGCCCCTTATTCATGAGATTTTACGAGATATTGTATTTCGGTAATTAACAAACATCTACCAAAATGAATATGATTAATTATTGGGTTTGATTGTATCAAGAAAGATGTACTGAAATAAAAACTTCAACTATTCTTTATATCTTGCGAAATTATGAAATTCCTAAGTCGTCTGATGACGTGTCGATGTTGACTACGTCACATCGGCGCTTGCAGCTGTGATCAGAATAAACATGTGGACTTCAGTGATATATCTGAGAATTTAACCCATTTACAACCAGCCTAGACGGAAATCGGTAGGGGATTCAACTGAACAAGGTAGGATTTATCTGTACTTTCCCTAGATATTGTTTTATATTGTCTACTACTGTAGGATGAAACAGAAACGAAGGGAAATTCCTCGGCTTCGATTTTGTTTACTTGTTTACATTTGTTTTTCATGTAATATTGTGTTTAAACATTAGTTTGGTGACTCGATCAGGCAAAAGAAATGTTCCGCGATTCGCTAATTTTGATCATTAAGAGTATTGAGGCTCATTGTAGCTTTTTACTGGTCTCTTATATCACAATAACATTAGTTCGCATTTCCTCCGTGTTCAAAGAAAATGTAAACAATGGAAAGTCCAAAACTGTATTAGCACTATAAATATTACTGTGAGAATAGACAAGATTGTATTGTTGTTTATGTAAATCGAAATGTGTTATTTCATTTAGCTTTTTTTATCAGGAAGATCACATGTTTGAATAAACAAAATTACAGTGTTGAACTGATTTTCCAAACATTTTAAAAAATAAATATTTGATTATGCCTGTTAGAATATTAATGAAATTAAAACTGCCATTAGTATGCACAGTGATAAAGAAATTTTCCATTTTCATGTTATCTTCAGCACAATAGTTTACTAATTATAACACATTATTCAATTTCAGGGTTATTAAAGCAGTAAATGGTCCACTGGAGACACTTTGTTGGGGTGTTGATAAAAAAGTAGGTACTCTATAAATATTTCTTTTACCCACTAACTTCATGTATATTTGGTCTGGGTTTTTTTTTAATCACATAACTATATTGTAACCTATCATAATATCTTTCATTAATATCTATTGAAATTAAATTTGAAATTGATAAATATTCATAATTTCAGGCATTGGTTTTCTTATCAACTGCACTGCCTCCTTACAATGTACATCAAAAAGACAAGAGGAGAAGTACATGTAGTGTGAAAGAATATGGTCAATTGACATAGATTCCACACCATGACTGAATGATACTGAAAATCAGAAAACACTAGTTTTGTTGAACAGTTTGTTACAGATCAAAAAGCAATCTCTATATAGTACATGTACATTGTATTTGTCAAGTTGGTTATTATAATAAATTCTATATAGATAAAGATTGATTTTTGTTGCTTTTTTTAATTATTACAAAAATATTAACTATAATTACAAGTAACCCTGATCATATATTAAAGTTATTTCTTAATTTTAGCAGCAGAGTAACATAAACCATTATAAAACATAAATGTGTAAATTACAAACTTATACACTTAAATCACCCCCCCCACCCCCACCCCCACCCTTATATCGTTATTAGAGGGCAACAGATGAATTAATGTTTCCAATTTCAACAATTTGGTAATGATGACTGGTGTGAACAAGACAAAATTCTAACATTATTTAAATGAAATTCACAGCGTGTAATTATTTTATGAACGAAAATTAAAATCATGATCTTAGTCAGTGTTGCGTTTGAATTTCAAGCAAATGACGCCGAAAGTGAAATGTGTCAGATAAAATGCAGTAGTGCAAGGGCATACACTTTATCAAATATATTGAAATTTTACATGTGTTACCATTATATCCCAATTATATCAAAAAGTGCTGGGAGCTACATGAAATCGCTACGCATTTCACATAAATAAGCATTATTTGAGGGAACTCCCTGCAAATTTCTGTTCATCCACTGTTTATATTGAATTTAATAATTGTTCTTACTTGAATATTTCAAGCTCCCAGCACTTTTCGAAATTTTAGATGTTCATTTTACAAGTTAGAAACAGAAATAATTATATTTGTTAATGTTAAGCCCTTGCACTATGCATTTTTTCGTATTATTCCTGGTTCATCTATTTTTAGCAGTATCACGTGACAGGGTATCCCCAAGAGACTCAAAAATTGATCATGCGATAGAGAATTATCTAATATGTATATTGATAAAAAATTACTTTGTGTAACAATTTTTTGGAATATAAAAATCAAGATTATTCAAAGGCTAATTTTTTATGTGATAAATACCGCTATTATTTTATGGACGCCCTTAACATAGCTGAGAAAAGGTTGTCTTTACGATGTCATATTTCTAAATTGTGGGCACTTGAACCAAAATGAATGTTATGAAAAAACAACACATATATATCTGTACAAAGAAAACACAGAATTACAGTAAAATGATGATGTTCATTTTATGGGGCCTTTTTAGGCCCATATCATATATAGTCCTTAGTAAACTATTTATAATTTATCGAGGAAATGATTATGTGATCCGTTTAGAGAGTCCCTATTATCTCATTTTCCATGATGACGGTAGTCGGGCGAAGATCTTGTAGTTTTCACCACGTGTCAATTACTGTCAATCAAAATTCAAGTGGTACAAATAAACGATATAAGTTTAATCCGGTTTGTACGACCCGTCAATTTCCGGAAGCTCATAATTACATTAATTAGGTATATGAGAGGGATGTCTATGTACTTCAACTGTCACAATCAACGTTTATTTTTTATTTCATAACGATACAATGGGTAAATTTGAAGTAAATCGCGCGTTTTTCAGCTGTACTGTCTCTTAAATGCTTTCTAATGTTTAACAATTACAAAAGAAAAAAAAAAAGAAAAAATAAATAAATAAATAATTAATCTGCTTAGATTTGTTGCTTATGGTGAAGAAACGAGTCACAATAACTATTTATGAATAAATGTTTATTTCACTGCATGAACAAAATTTCGTGACAATTTGTCAGATTTTATTGTTGGAGAAAATAATATTTAGTCAAGTTAAACTAAAGACAGACAAAGCTCCGGACTTGAGACAGCTTCAGTTATTATCATTGTATGTAAATGAACGTTATCTGTTTTTATTTTATCTATTTTAATTAAACACAATACTAATAATTTAAATATTTTCTGCACAAAGATTTTTGATTTGCATCAGTACACTTCAATTTCTGGACTTTCGCTGATTTCCTTATACCTATCTTATCTTCATATAATACACTATTTTACATTTACATACATTTCTTATCGTGTATTTCGTGGCATTTATGACAGTTATTAAAGAGAGAATACTACCCACAAGATTGTACACTTTTATACGAGTAACTGGTTAAACGGTCATGATAATTTTAGTTGCCCGATTAGCAATTCTGCAATCGATTGCCATTATATTTTAATAACATTATTGACAAACATATGTAGCCCAAATTGTACTGTAAAGCACTGTTTTGGATTTTGTAAGTAACCAGTTTATATTTAAGGAAGGAGTCTTCTCGAAATCAGACTAATTTTAAATCATAAAATTCAAGAAATTTTTACACAGGTAAACAGATCATTGAACCAAATGATTGCATCCGTTTAATCAAATCTGACCTTTTTGTTTTCGAATCATAGTGAAGTCAATGCCACTACATTTGTACTCAACTAAATGGTTGATAAAAATAAATATTGTTGTCTGCAGTTGTGTAGACATCTGTTAAATATATGAAGTTTCTATTCTTCAATGAATTAATGGAATGATAGAATATGAGGATGTCTTTCAGATTATACTCCTAAATTCAAAATAAATATTTAATCTAAAATTGATATTGCTTAGCCTGCATTTTCACCAATTGTCTTAAATTTGAAAGATATTTTGATCATTGTTTTAAGCTTCTAATAATAAAACATTTTTCTGATTTTTACATATTTTAAAAACCTTACATGAAAATATCAATTGACAGAAAAGCTTAAATATTGACCATTTAATAAGAGGAAATCCGATTAAAGTGATTTTTTCACACAAATCTATTTCATAAATTGAGCGCTTAAAAAGCTAAAAAAAATTATAAGCAAATCATGCTTTAGAAACATATTCTGAAACCCAAGTACCTTATTATCATTACATGTATTTCATATTTGTTGAAAAAATCCAACATTAATGTTATTGTTATAAAAAACATTATAAATTAAATGCATTGTATAGACATATTTTTAACTAATAAAAAATAAGAAACAGTAATGAATCTTATCACGTTTTAAGATTAAAAGAAAATATCAAGTCAATCGATTTAATAACATATTATATCAATAACCTAGATAGTAAGAAAGAGGCACTTTAACATTTATTTAAAAGGAGGTTGACACCCTAAATGCTAGTAATGTCAATAATCCA
Source organism: Magallana ariakensis (assembly GCA_020458035.1). Classification (NCBI taxonomy): domain Eukaryota; kingdom Metazoa; phylum Mollusca; class Bivalvia; order Ostreida; family Ostreidae; genus Magallana; species Magallana ariakensis. The sequence goes on along the minus strand of CM035811.1, from coordinate 36,940,393 downwards.
AAAACCACTTGGATATAAAGATGGGGAAATAAAATGTTTATTTATTTTATTTATTACCCATGTTCATGTGAAAATTGATCATTTTCTTCTTGAAAACCTTCCGCCACAAAATATAGTCCCTTACGAAACTCTGTAAAACTGTAAGTTTTAAAAAACAAATTTTATTCATTAAAGTTTAGTTGGCATTGTCAAATATAAGAATACTACTAGAACTAATATGTGATGCAGAATTATTATCAGACTAGAGGTGACCAAAACTGGCTACCAAAAAACTGAGGTGCGAACCTTTTTAATTATCTTGTGTCGTGTTATAAAAAATATAGATAGAAAACACATGAAATAAAATGCACAACTTGATTGGTCAATAAAATCCCCTACCAAATCATTAATTAAAAAAATCCTAATACGAGGGCCAATAAAAAATACAAAGACTTTTGCTATAACTATTTTATTTACCGTCATATTATTACTAAATTTGATAGACATAATATGGCAATGCTTTCAAATAATCTGAGATAAATTAATCAAATATATACCCTTTTTTCTAAGAATTATTTCAAATTTGAATTTCAATAAATAAGGTCACGGCGCACAGTAAAATTGTGTGTTCTTTCAACAGAACACAATAGTGTCGAAAGTAATATTTCTACAAGTTGGGTTTAAAACCAAACAGTATTGAAACCTCATACTTAATATTCTCATGATATTATATATACCAAAGAATCACAGGATATATTGTTTCTTTTAACAGGTATTATAGATAGAGAGCCCTCATAAATTGACTTAAGAGGGCAAACAGTATGGATTTAACTCGGGTAAAAGCCAATACAAGTTGTGACAATGTCAAATGATGCAAATAATATTGTCAAAATATTTCGCACATTGGTGTTTAAGGTAATACAGTTTGTGAAGGTGGTGGTAACTGTATTTTTGGACAGAAAACAACCCAGAAGAAAATATCAGTATTACATGTTTGGTTTAAAGAATAAGTAGCGTCAATTTAAGTGCAGGGTTTTTCCCAAGTGAACGTAAAGAAACATGGTAAAATTATGAAAACTTCGAAGATATAACTTACATGATTCTCGAAAAAATGTAAGCACATAAGATATCAAGTGGTATAGTGATGTTTTAAATTGTAGGGTGAAAGGAACAATATACTAAACGTGATGTATAGATGGGGTATTTTGATAAATTATGCATGCCTCATCTTGACGTCATGTTTTGGACGTTACTGTGCTCCGTGGTGACAAAACATGATTTTAAAATCGGGTAACAAGAACATATTTTAATCAAATAGAATAAAACTTCAAGTATTTATACAATAAGTGCTGGTGCATAAAGTAGATTGTTTGTTAGGACTTTCATGGACAATATGTGACGAACAGCCACACTGGCGTTGCATATTTTGATTGACCCTCGTACATCCCTGATTTTTATATTCATTTGACGTTAATAGATTGTGTGGTACTCCACGGAAATATTGTCATCCTGGATAAAACAATCCTCCAACAGTTGGTCTGGACTTATCAACGATTCACACTTCTCATTTGGTGTGGTTTTGAGCAATCTATGATGAACAATTTTATTTTGATTAACTTGACTTTTTGAATATTATTTCTTATTCTTGCCTCGTGGAAACACGGGAATGTATACAGGTAGTACACTGCCTTAGTTGAGCTTATCTCCAAAAAGGGGATTTGATACACTTATCTTATCTAGGGTGTCGTCTTTAAAGAAATCTCCCTTTTTATCAACAGATGTTTTAATTGAGTTCTACTGTGCTAGTGTTTAACACAATTTGATATTTAAAACCCCTGACATTGACTATTTATTCGAAAGTAAATAAAGATTAGATAAAAAAAAAGATATTACAGAAGCTCATTTTAACGGATGTTTTCTTGATTATATATCACTATTCAATGTAAACTCTCCATGGAAAGAAAACCATTATATCTGCCATAAACATATAATGAAAAATGTCAAAAGGTCATTCTGAGATATAGGAATTAGCCCCTGGCAAATAATTGTGAAATAAATTCTTTACTGTTTAATTTTATCCTAATTTAGGGCGTAAAAAGTAATTGCAAACAAACCAAAGATTAATTTAATGCAATTTATCTGGCATATCAAAATAATACAAGAGCGTTTGAATATAAGTCATGAATACCTAAAGTGGCGAGACATTGAAATTCATTTTATCAACAAAACACAACTAAATTCAGAAGAGTTCATCATTTTAAAAGTTAATGAAGACTTTATAGAAATAAAGACTGATTTCATATTTGATAGATCTACAATAGCGGTAAGGTTGATTTTTACTTTATCTAATATTGTTTCAATTAATGTGGCTGAAAAAGTATAAGTTTGATTGATGACTAAAGATTTATGGTCTGATTTTTATGAAAAAAATATTTGTTTTAAACTATGTATGATAAACAAATGTAGTGAAAGCGAAAAAGTAAATATATACTGCCAATTGGTGCATGCAAGTTAATTTAACTTGTGAATATATCTTCTTCTTCCAAACTGTGTTCACTTGATCCTATCGGACATAAAACGTTATCCATGCTTGACTAGTTCTTTTAATTTCTTTGTATGTATTATAATCCAAAACAATACATTTTTAATAAGGTCATATATCTTTGACAAAAAAAAAAAAAAAAACTTGTAATTTACAGAGTGATAAACACTTATGCTGAAATTGTACAAGAAAGTAAACAATATTATTTTCCTCAAATCAATGCATTAAATGGACAAAACCGTTTAAAAAATGAACATTTGTTTTCATTTGAATGGTTATGACGACTATCCTAGCTTTCGATCATAATGTAGGTTAGTCTTAATTTTAAATATACTTTTTATTAATAGCCAAAACAGGTGTCAAACAGATTGGATGCGGAACTTGGGGGTTTAAGCAAGGTAAATATACATGTATTATAGTGTGCTTAATAAATTGCAAACAGGTAAACAGTGCGCAAGAATAGCAAAATATAAATAATATTATTTACTAAAATTTAATAGACAGATGAACACATAAATGAACATTTTTGAAACATGATAACCCCCAAAACCAAACGTGCAAACTTCGATTGTTTCAATGAATTTACTCTAATTGTAGGAACCAAATGGAAAGAGAATTTCAAAACACGCAACAAAAGGAAGACGCTCAAAGCATATTCTGTCTTCTCCTTTTGATACTTTTACTTGTGCTGTATGTAGCAACTTTGTTCCTTATCCGAACCTGCACCTGTGGTTTGTAAAACTAGGATACTGTTGAAATGCTATATTCTTTTCACTTTACTTTTTATACCTTTAATACGACTCTAGCTATATATATAGTTTGTTTTGTTTATATTATAGATTTTATTCTTTTCTCTCCATGTGCATGTTATGCATCTAAAACAAACGATTTAAGCAAAACAAAAATGCAACTATTTAAAAAAAAAATTATTTTTGTGGGAATTCAAAAAGTTTTTTCTGCTCTCAGTTAATCAATAGCTTAAAGATACGTTTTTACATCTTTGAATAACTTGTTTTTCATATGAAAGAATAAACGCAAGATATACTGAAAAGAGAAGTACAAACAAGGATCGCGTTTAAAAAAAAGCATTATTAACTGGAAGTCGTATGAAATGTTAATTTGTAATTATAATGTGACATGCTATTGATATATAAATATATATATATATATATATATATATATATATATATATATATATATATATATATATATATATATATATTCAGGAAAACTTTGATATGGACAGCATGGCAGTTTTTTTTTCAAGATGTCACATGCTGAGGAATATATTTTAGGGGAGAAAATACTTAATTACTGTTCATAAAAGTTGTGTTATATAATAACTGTTGAACACTTCACAAGTTATATTGATGCACATAATCGCTTGGCATGTTGTGGCTATACGAATTCATATTTTCAGAAATCACAACCAAACTCAACAAAAAAGCGAACTCCTCCTTAGACGTTGAAACAACACCCATCAACGTTCCTGTTCAGACTATACCTCTAGGTAAGAAATTATGCAAATAAGTAGTAGTTGGCTGTTGTCTTTGTGTCAAGATTTCCGTACGTTTTCATGCAAAAGCAGAATTAAATGATTATAAATATGTAACTGCAAATTAGGCTGTCTACCTTGGTTTTTAAGATGTTAAGAAAGTTGAGTAAGCGTTTTCGACTGTCAAACAGTACCCATTTGTACTTAATTTTGTACAACTAATGAAACCTTAGAAAAAGTATAATCTGGTTATATATTGAATATTTTATAGAATAATCTCAGAACGCGTTTAAATTAAACAGTAACAATTGCTAAGTTTGGTGTTACATGCAATTGCCTGTAACACAAACCATTGACATTGATCAAAATCAACATTTCAATTGTTTTGTGCATACATATTCAGAATATTCATTTATTGGTCGGACAGAATTAATATTATTTATTTTAATTCTTGACAGCTCTGAATCTTTAGATTTTTGTAACCATACGCGTGGGGGTAGCCAAGTCAGTATCTTACCGTTTGACTATCGAAATTTCTCCCACCCGTAAATAACCACTTATTAAGCATATGTTTACAATAAGACGGATATCTTCTTTTCAGCAACAATTTAAAATATCTTCATCTTTGTTGTTGTTGATAATTCCCAAAGATTAACTGCTTCAACTGTCGGTCTTTTTTTACGTTACAAGATAGTCTTTTTTATAATTTTTTGTTCATATCAGAATCCACAGAAATATATACCATGTTTACCAAAGACAGAGGTATCCAAACAACATCAGAATCAGTTTCTGCAAAGAAGTTAACACTTGGTAAGATTTTAAATCATGAAATGTAATTATGACGATATAAGAACTTTTTTTCACTTTCGCTTGTTTTTAGTCAAAAATGTGTCAATCATCAGCAGGATTTTTTTCAATATGTAAACGAGATATATAGTTAAAAAGTTAGAAAAACACAAAACTAACAAATACTTGAATTGTCCTATATGTTATCCTACTCTTTTTTGTTTACGCATAGTATAAAAAATCGCTATTGATGCATGTAACATGTCAATAAAAAATATTTTATTACCTAAAATTAATCCCTTATATAAAAATTTGGTCAGAATAACATATATCCACTAAACATTTTTCATTTGAAAATTGTGTTGAACACTATTTTCGATAAGTAACAATGCTTAAACTTGTAATAAATATAAGCATTTTCTTAACTTTTTACTATGTATTTGCCGTTTTTGTTTTTCGTGTTTACAGGAATGTCTACCGAAATCAATCAACAGATTAACCCCTCTGTTGAAGTCCACATGACATCCGGCCGAATTTCTGCTCAGAATACCACAATCGGTAAGTGTATATGTCATTTAGGCAGTAATGCTATTAGGATGGTGTAACCCAAACATATTCGCATTTGTTTATATTAAAGTAGAATCTTTTCACTAATATACATTTTTATATTGTATCTTTTATGAACGGTAAAAAAGAATTTAATTAATTTTCCAAGCCAAAAAGGGCCTGTCTTTAAAAGTTGAACAGTGTTAACTTCCCACATTGATTTCATTATTTTTTTTTTATAAACAAAGATATTCATTTTGTCATAAAGTGAAATCTAGACACATTCACTAATATAATGTATTATATTTTTCAAACTATATTAACCTTTCGCAATTCTATAAAACTTTATATATATATAACTATATATATATATTAAACTATATATATATATATATATATATATATATATTAACTGATGGAAGTCTTTAATATATATTTTTTTTACAATAAAGTAATACTGCCGTGATTTTTGGAATAAATAAACATTGTGCACCTCAGCATTTTAATCAGTAAGCTTCAATTACAATGTTTTGCAGGAAGCAGAGGAAAATCATTTATTGTTTTGTTCACAACACATGGACCTAAAACGAAAAAGAATATATACGTTACTTCAGAAAACGGCACCCAAATAAATATCACAACCTCTCCTCGTCTAGACGCATCCCTGAAAAATCAGATCGACAGAACTGCTCATATACCATCTAATCAACATTTCTTTCTACCACAAGCCATTGAACTGCAAAGCTTTCAAAAAGAAGTGAAGTCAATTTTGATTGAAACTTCTAGTGATATATTCATAATAAGTCACGACAATGATGACGATTCTGTCGGGAGCACTACGCATATACCACTACATAAATTGTCAACAAAATACATAGTGATATCGACCAAACCAGCTTCTGATTCTTTCAGTCAGCTTGCAGTGGCTGCCATTGAAGACCATACAACGATTTCAGTAACTTTTAAAATGAAACCTAATTTACCGCTGAAAATTAAAGGGAACAAGTACTACAACGGTGACGTGTTTAATGTTTCTGTTGATCGCTTTGAAACATACCAGATTGAGCACACAGTGGATTTGACAGGAACGTTTATTGAATCATCAGCTCCTATTGCAGCATTTTCAGGTAACGATTGTAACGAGCTTGAAAATATTGGTGCTTGCGATCATCTTGTTGAACAGTTACCACCAACAGTCAGTGTAGACAAAACATACATAGTATCACCGAATTCGGATGACAGAGACACACTCATTCGTATCACGGCAACAGAAAACACACATTTCTCATATGTGATCGGTAGTGATCCCCAAACAATATTTTTGGAACGGCTTGATTCTTTCGACACACACATATCGAGTAGCCAGTCGTGTTTTATTGAATCTAATGTACCTATGATGGTGACAAATATCGGTTTAGGTTCTAAGAATTCTGCAACCGCCATGGGTGACCCATCTATGACAATCGTACCAGGAATACATCAATACCTGGATTATTACAAGATAGTTGTTCCTCCTGGATATGATCATAACTACGTGTCCATAATGATAGAGCTTGCTTTTAAAGATTCATTACGCATAAACGGCATAACATTGAACAAGAGCGATATTGTTTTTGAAGAAAACGTTTCGGCTGGTGACGTTACATACAGTGTGAGAACAGTACGCGTTGTAGAGGGAGAATTAACTGCCTCTACTGTAAACGGAGAACGTTTCGGTCTAATGTTTGCCGGAGTAACAGAATATGAAGCCTACGGGTTTTCCGGAAACTCTTTGCTTCTTTAACCCATTCACATTCGGACCGGGCAAATTTGACCGAAGTCATTCGTATAATCTCATAAAAGCTTCTTTGAGGTAAACATACTTATTGTAAAATTAATAAAGAATCCCACAATGTATATTTATTATGGCCAGAAGCTTAACATTTGTTCAAGCTTATTCATATGGAATACATGTGTATTTATGTTCCCATATCTAAAAGAAACGAGTTTATAGACAATTATTCACTGAGAATGAGTACACATCTTGATTGTGAAAATGATAAAATTGATTTTTTTTTCTTGTCAATATGAATTTCTCGTTGTTGTTTTCAAACAAGTGGCCTAATAAATGGTTTCTTTCATGCAGCAAACTATCGTATGCAGTTATGCATTTTTAAATTTAAAATTAAACTTTTCCCAAGCCAGGAGGCGCATAAAACCGATGTTTATTTCCGGTTTTCGATTTTCAAGGCAAATGAGAGTCAATAATTCCACCTGGGTGGAACACAAGTCCATCGCTGGTAACCACAGTGAAAACCGAAAAAAAAGCCGCTGCGAAGTTGGCTAAGATAATGCGATGTGACTAAAGTATCTCGTTAAAGGACTATCTACACAATACAAGTGACCATAGCAAACCTAAACGATTTCAGTCAATAATATTTAAGTAGTACACAGGTACTTGTATGAAGTTTGAAACATGAATATTTTGCGCAATCAATCTAATGCTAAAATTAGGCACATAATGTAGTACGGACTATGTTACATTTGTATGCAATATAGAGTAATATGCATACCTTCAAAATGTGATCAAGATTGATTTTTCCTATATTGACCAGAAAATTAAAATTGTTGCACATTGTTATAAATCTCTTAAACATCATCGTCAAACATGGATAAACGAAGAAGAAATAACAAAATATATTTTAAATAAATTTTGAAAGAATTTAAAACGGCACAATATATTTGTTTCAGCTACTGAACATTATTGATTTTGATCTTTATCAACTTTCTAGAGACAGCATATGCTCTCATCAGCTTCATCAGCTAGTCTAACAGTTTTTTTATTGCCAACATAGACAATCCTCACAAAAGGTCTTTAACATTAAGTCATGTTTATATTTTCCATGACACACATTGTTTTAGTCAATGAAAATAGCAAAAGTACTCTTGGCATAGAGAATATATTTACTTTCTTTCCTAACTTTTGAATTATTATCTTCTGAAAAATTGTAAAATGCTGATCAACATGACACTTTAAATGGATCTTCAAAAATATTTACTGAATAAGAAAACTATGGGTTTTTTTTTAAATTGGAGAAAACAAATTTCACTGACGATTGTTTGACTTTTCCGGGAAAAAATCATTTAATTTATATATACATTTTTACCTTTATACATATGTATTCCCGAGTTGACCATAATTTTTTCATCTTGATTTATTTAATAAATTTACCCAAAAGTGATGCCATGATACATTTTTGGATAGTGAATATAGGTGTGTTTTGGTGGTCAGTTGCATTTTAATATTTAGAAAAGTATTAGCTGATGCACACATTTTTCTGTCATAATATTTAAGTAAAAAACATGACTACCTCCCTTTCATAATTGGGAACATATAACTGAAATATGGGGAAACCAGAAATGCATGATATGCTTTTTTTAGATAGGTGTCACATTTTTAAACAGCCTGATACATAGCAATATTAAAGAAAACAACATTAATATAATCCATCGTTTGCATGGATGTATGTTTTAAAATGTATTTTAAATTTATCGTACGTACGGGTAATGGAATGTCACTAATCGTGGAATTATCCTTTTATAAAATCGATTGTCGTTAGTCTTGTGTAGAAAAAAATCAACTTAATTAGAGTTTCTCCGGTGTCTTCTTCATTATCACCCCCTCTTTCTTTTCTTTTCCTTACATATGTACATGTACACCCATTTTATAAGTTTCTATCGTCTCATCTCATATCTCTCTCTCTCTCTCTCTCTCTCTCTCTCTCTCTCTCTCTCTCTCTCTCTCTCTCTCTCTGGATTTGACTGGACTTACCATAATCTATTATGATAAAGCTATGTATTTATAAATCTCATTTGTTTGAGACATATGATCCTTTTATCAATGGTATTATTTACAGAGCTTTAATTATTTTCATTGAAATTGAAATCTTAAAATGAAAAGAATATTAATTGTTCGGGTTGTGATGGAAAAAGATCATGCCATATAAAGCCGTATTAAGCCAATGCACTGTGTTACTTCGCTTAATGTCTTTGTTTTCTAAATATATAAAACAATGTAAATGATTGCATTATCTTATATAAATATCAATCTAAGGACACAATCAATGTCAGCAGTTGTTTTGTCTTTTTAAATTTTGATCTTTTATTTGTCTTTTTTTTCAAAAATTTGGCATACCAAAAAGTAAAAAAAAAATATTGTCTTGTAGGATAACATTAAATGGTATTAAAATTTTCTATAAACGAAGAGTAAATAACAAAGGCTAAGTTTGCTTTGATAAATATTAAAGTAAGGATTGCATTATGATAAAAGCCAGTTCACCACTCGTTGTTTGCGCTATTTGACAACAACACATTTTTATCCCAAATATTTAAAGGTCATGTAATCGCAGTTAAGAAATGCCACAAGGCGATGATGGATAAAAAAAGCAGAAATTAATAAAGGTACTTCAGACATTCATTTTACTTAATTTCTATGTTTTTAACTCAGTGTTTTGATAATGTTTCACATGTACATGTATGGCCATATCTTTAATTTTAATCATACTCATCATAGTTCAGGTCCGTATGACATAATTCAATGTATATAGTCCTGCATTTATGAATCCGAACTGTTACAATAATATCCTGACGTGCGTGTATACCATTCATTTGATCACTGATTTTATCCTAACGTGTGTGTAAATTGTTCAATTGATTAATGTACAGCGCTATGACAAAAGTATTCGCGATTTTTCAAAATGTCGACGTTATCGATATGCGCCTCGTTCGTAAAAAAGGGAATAACTTCTCTGATGAACACCAGTTTATGCAGCGAAACTTTCACAGAGTTGTCTGTCGCTAAAAAGTGACGTAATTTGTAAACTTCCGTCGTCTGCATTATTGTATAATCGTAAACAAGCGTATCATTCATCATGGGTCGAAAATCGAAAGAATTGACAAACAATGTGAGAAAATTGATTGTTAAAATGAAGTTGGAGGGTAAGAAGACGTCTGAAATTGAAAATTTATTGGGTGTATCAGAATCTACTATCAGATCAATTTTGAAAAAAAGTATTTTAATACGGGGAAGATCAACAAAGCAAAGAGAAGCGGACGTCCTTCCAAGATGTCACAGCGGAATCGGAATTGGCTCGTTCGTCAAACAAAAATGAACACGGGACGTGTGTTAAATGACATCACTAATGGTTTTAAGAGAAGCAGAAATTAAAACGATTATGTTCACCCACGGACAGTACAAAGATTTCTACATAAACAAGACGTGAAGCGACGATTTGTGAGAAAAAAGATGGTTGTGTCACAGATCAACAGAAAAAAAACGTGTTTCGTGGTGTCTTGAGAAAAGAAAGCTCACTGTTAATAATTATTGGAGCACGGTTATCTTTTCCGATGAAGGTTAGATAGTTTTTGGTAAAAAGTACAGAGTTTACGTTTGGAGAACATCAAAAGAAGCATACCTTTCCTAATGCATGTGCCCCCCTCGACAGAGAAGGGTATCTATTATGGTGTGAGATTGCATTGCATATGGAGTTGGAACACTTTGCCTTGTCAATAGTAATATAAATGCAGAAAAAATATTTTTCAATCTTGGAAAACCATTTGTGGCCTGTCATTGCTCAGCATTTACGCAATAAAACGTACCGGTTTCCAGATGACAATTCCCCCGTACATAAAGCCCATATTACGAGGGACTACAAACTGGAAAATAATATTCCAACTATTGTGTGGCCGGCACAGTCCTTAGACATTAATATAATTGAAAATTTGTAGCTTCGGATTAAACGAACTCTACACAATCGGGAACAAAACATCACTACCCCTGAAGAGCTCTTTACCGTCGTTTCGAACATCTGGACTTCCTTCGATCAGAACTAAGTAAGAACGCTGTGTGATTCCATAACACGCCGTTTGCTAGCCGTTATAAAATCAAAAGGAACATCTCAACTAATATTAGGTAAGTTAAACTAATATTTATTCATATTTTAGACGTTTGTTTCTGTGAAGCGCATCATTGTTTACGTTTGCCATTTGAAAAATCGCGAATACTTTTGTCATAGCGCTGTATCTTATGATTCTTATTTTGCGTGTAGACCGTTTAATCAATAAATTCTATTTCATCGATATTCTTTTTAACAAAGTACATAATTCATCGATAAACATTACTGTTACCGATTTTGAAAACGATATTTTGGGGATTATGGGGTATTCTAGCTTTAATGCTAATTATTCATCACATTACATAGAGAGAATGAAAGAGATAAAATATTCATTAATAGTCAATTCCACACCGAAAATAACCCACATCTAAAATGCCTGATCGATATCTTGGTTGATAAATCGGCCACTGCGTATTATTAAGTACCTTCCTTTCGACAAATAAAAGGCTGTTTTCATACCGAACGACCAGAAGGAAATTATATATATATATATATAATATTCAAAATCAATCAATATAAGCTGCCTTCTTTTCAATTATTTTTTTTTTGCCTCAACTCTTGCTGTTATGATAATTTTGAATTTAATTGAAACCTTAATGAATTAGATTGAATTTTATTTAAATAAGTGATATATTTTAACTGAAGAAAGGTTGTTCTACTAGGGAATAAATAGTAAACGTAAATTTTGTAAAGGACAACAAAAATGTAATTTTGCTAAGACTGTGCATTTAAAATACCTTTTCTCTATAACATGACGATTAACGGTTTAAAAGTTTAAGCAAATTTAACATTCTTTGGGTTTCTAGGAATCAAAACGTTGCTATATAAACAATGACGGTCAGTGTTCATTTCTTTGTCTCATATCGTGTCAAACTTTTGATATATATATTTTACAAAAAGCGTAATAGAAGGAAGCAAAAAAAGTCATATTCAATTTGTTTTCTTCTTAAGAGAAGTAACCTAAACAAAATGAATACTGTGTTTAGAGTCATCAGATCCTCCATAGTGGTAAGATGTTTTATACACAATGGTATTAAACCATTGCAATTGCTGAGTAATTGTACATCATTATTTCAAGTATTTGCACAGGAAACATTTATATTATTACCCCCCCCGTGCTTTTTTCTTTTTTAATGTTCTTTTCCCTTTCTTCGTGTGACCTTGTGAAACATACCTAGAGAATTAGAAACGTTGATGATATGTACATGTAATGTGCCTCTTGTTGTATCTATACATTATGACATAGAATTTCAAAAACTTAACAAAAATAAATTCGATTTAGAAATTGAAATTTCCCGAAAGCCATATGCAAAGTCAATTTGTTTTTATTTTATTTTGAAATGTGAACTCTATTTACGAAATGACATTCTTGATCAATCTGGTAAAGAAAATATTTTAGGTATCATGAAAGATGTCATAGAAGGCAGACATGATATTACTCATTTTGGTTTAAGCAAAAGGGCCATTTTAAATAGTTCAATTGGATATAATTTAAGTTTATCACGTAATCAATTCGTGCGATTCTCAAAGACCTGCTCATAAAACAGATCTTATCCCAAACAATTATATATATATATATATATATATATATATATATATATATATATATATATATATATATATATATATATATATATATATATATAATTTGACATCAATTTTAAATAATCTATGGCTGATCTTTAAAAAAAATTACCTGTTATTAAGTACTTGCGAAGAAAGGTTTTCAAAATATTATTTCATATTGTTAATAACGAACTACATAGATATAATTTATTCCTGATTTTATAATTGATCTGTCTAGTTTCTAAATGAAGGTTTAACTTGAATGACATATTATTTCCAATCAAATGCAAAGATATAAAAAGATATATTGCTCCTGTATAACAGAGCACTGTAATTTGTAATATGTTAAGGTCAGAATAATTACTATTGAAATTAGTTATTAATTATATAATAAACAAATATTGATGAACATCTTAACAAAATTATAACAGTTGCTTTAATTCTATTATTATTTCAAGATAAGTTATGCATGGACGAAAGTTTAACACAGTTTAGTTGAATTGATTGTATTTTGTTCTTGAATTTGATCGAAATAAATTTATGTAATACTGACATTATATTAGGTTTAGATGGCGTTAATTTTTTACAATAAATATAAGATTGATTTATATTGGGATATTTCTGTCACATAGTAAACGCAAACTTGAACTCATCTATTCAGCACTGTAATCATAAAAAAGAAATATTTCAAAAAACCTCTTAATTTTGTCTTACTGTTTTAAAAAAAATACTGAGACATGTTGACATTCTGTTTATTTTTCATCCATTCATATTTGTCAGTTTAGTTGGTTTATGTGCCTTGTTTAACATTACTATGTTTGCTTCAGTCCCCATTTTCATTATAGTCTTGGCATTAATATAAACACATTGTATCCTAATTCATACTCAGAATAATAACAAAAGTATAATGTCATAATTTCTTTAATTTTGAATTTGATATTTATAAAACAAGAACATATGTACAAATCCAACAAGAGTAGGTTATAGCAATAGGACCGAGTAAGGGTTTTTGTCAATGTCAAAGGCTGACCTTTAGTATGTTAATTTTATTCTAGAGAGAACACAACATCTTCATAGTATAATTGATGTGGTCTTTTAAAAAAATAAAACTCTATTATTCTATGTAACTAATGTAAAATTAAACCAAAATAACATATATGTGATTGTTTAGACCAAAATTATATACATATTCTATTTAAAAAAGTCCTGTAGGCATCGTTTACACTATTGGATGTTTAGCTTCAAAAATACTATGGTAGGTAGCGTGGTAACATGCAACAAAAATTAATTTGTCTCATATATATTAAAATTACACATATCTTAAAGGATTCATAAGCTAATTTGTCTCATAAATTAAAATTACACATATCTTAAAGAATTCATAAGCAATTGAATATTTCAAGAGTAAGACTTATTAGTTTTTAATGATTGAAAATGGTATAGCGTTAGTTAAACTAGAAAATAATTTTCGTTTTCTTGTAAAAATATTTATTTACTTCTATTTTAATTCATTACGATTAGCATTTATTTCTAAGGCTGTAAAATTGTTCAAGGAAAAAGTGAATGCTTTGTAATATGTTGTTTAGTATACATTAAGCATTTCATGTGGTAGAAAACACCAAATAAATGTGTGTTTATATACAATGTCTACTTGTTACTGCCATACAAAACAATCTTTTGGAAATTCTATTTCATATATTGAATGTCACTGTTTCTAAAAGGTTTTTTTTTAACAATAATAAAAAGTTATTTAGATTTTATTGTATTCTGCACATTACTAAAGATTTGAAGCCATCAACTGCATAATTAGAATGTATTTGCACATACCAATTTACTTCTAGAATATATACCAGACTTTGTGATACAAAAAATGCAAAGCATAAATCATATATAGCTAAAATTACTAAAATCACGCTTAAAGCAGCAAAGAGTTACCAGAAAACCCGTACGATTCGTAATCAGTAACTCCAGCAAATATCAGACCGAAGCGTTCTCCGTCTACTGTAGATGCCGTGAGTTCTCCCTCCACAACGCGTATTGATCTGACGTTGTACATTACGTCACCAGCCGGTACATTTTCTTCAAAAACAATATTGGCTCTGTTGATGAGCGTGCCGTTTATGCGGAATTCATCTTTAGAAGAATGTTTTATCATTATAGATACGTAATTATGAACATATCCAGTAGGCACAACTATTTTATAGTAATCAATATATTGGTTGAATCCTGGCACGATTGTCATAGATGGGTCACCAAGCAAAGAGGTTTTAGAATGTAAACCGAATGCTGTTACAATGATAGGTGTTTGCGATTTAAGAAAACATGTCTGATTGCTTGATATTTTGGTGTCAAAAGAATCAAACTTGTACAAAGAACGAGTTTGAGTTACACGACCGATAATGAAGGTAATGTTCGCGTTTTCTACCGCTGTGATACGAATAAGAGTGTCTCTGTCATCCGAATTCGGTGGCACTATGTATGTATTATCTACACTGCTAGTAGGCGGTAGCTGTTCAATAAGATGATCACAAGCACCAATTTTCTCAAGCTTATTGCAATCATTTCCAGAAAATGCTGCAATAGGAACCGACGATTCAATAATTGTTCCTGTCAAATCCGTATTGTGCTCTATCTGATACGTTTCAAAGCGTCCAAGCGATAAGTTAAACACACCATCGTTGTAAAATGTGTGTCCGTCAATGTTCAAAGGCAGATTTCGTTTCATCTTAAATGTAATTGAAATCTCTGTATTATCTTCAATTGCAGACACTGCAAGCTGACTGTAGAAGCTGCTTTCTGGTTCTGTTGATATAACGATATATCTAGTAGAGAGTTTATGCAGGGGTATATGCGTTGTACTCCCGACAGTTGCACCACCATCATCGTGACTTATAACAAAAACATCACTTGATGTTTCTATTAAAACCGATTTTACTTCTTTTCGAAAGCTTTTGAGTTCTAACTTGGTCGGAAAAATTATATGATGACTTGACGATATACTAACATTTCTGTCAATTTGAGTTTTTATCGACGATTCCAGGTGCGGGGATGTAGTAAGGTTCATTTCAACGCCATTTTCGGATGTTACGTAAACATTCTTCGTTGAAACTACGACATTTTTCATGAACAAAACTATAAATTGTTTACCTCTGCTTCCTACCAAAAAAAGTATAATGAGTTTGTTTATATATATATATATATATATATATATATATATATATATATATATATATATATATATATATATATATATATATATATAAGCATAAGAACCCATATATGTTAATCAATAAAAACTCAATGAAGTGTTAATGTGGGAAAAAGGATTTCGAAGAAGTTCGAGCCTTATATGAGATCGGAATATTTTTTATTAAAAAAAAATAATATTTAGTGCAGTGTTAAAGAAACAAATACCATAATATTTTATTCCTAAAAGACACCGTAACATTACTGCCTAAGACAAGTAATTCTAGTTTTTAAAACTATTGAACATTAATCCATCAGAAGTCTATACTGATTTTTTTTTTAAAATAAGAAAATATGTTATAGGTTTCCTTTACATGCATTAATAATTGAATTCTTTATGTAATTGATTACAAGAAATTGAAAACAGATAGAAGAAACAATGAATATTTACCAATAGTATTATTTTTCCCAGATATTGGATACGCATTTGTAGATATCTGTAACCCCACAGTTGGATCTGATGATGATAAACAAAAAAGCTTTTATTTAGGAGAGGGAACTAAAAAAACAATGGGGTTTGAAAACGTCATTTACAAAAGTATCATACAAATCAATTGTTGAAGCTAAGACAAAATCTTCGTAAATGATCCAATAAATCAGGGTTTTTTTCTGTTTCCATAACGTAATGATTTTTTTCTACAAAAAAACATAATCTTATGACTAAAGAATGTTTCGCATTTGTACAGACTTCTGAAACGCTAAGATTTGTTTTTAAGTCGAAAGAACCCTCTCTTTTTTAAATTCTCTTTCTGTCTGTCTCTCTCTCTCTCTCTCTCTCTCTCTCTCTATATATATATATATATATATATATATATATATATATATACTGCTCATATAAACAGATTTTACCTCACAATGCGTGAAAGTACAAAAGCCCTGAAGGCTCATTCGAGATTCGAGATTCAAAATACGAGATTTGAAATACGATATTCAATATACGAAATTTGAGATTCAATATATAAATAAACCAATAAAATCAAGGATCTGAAAACCTGTAGGATCCTAGCGACATTAAACTGTTCTAAACAAATATCATCCGTACATGCTTATATACAAATAAATGCTATGTTCTCCCTATTAAAAAAAAGATTTGTATTTTACACAGATTATGTAATTACGCAAGTAAAAGTGCATGTTGTTTCGCGGATCTAAGTGATTGTGTTTGCCCTGTGTGCAGTCCCAAGGGATGCGTTTGAACCCTGGGTTTTTTCACCATCAATAGGTTAAACCCGGGTTTCATACACCTCTGTTGTGTAAGAATGCGGTTATGGTAGAAAGCTTCATAAGCGGATCAAATTTTTTTTTTCGGTGGATGGAGAGGGATCTTAGCCGTTTTCTCAATGATTTTACTTCATATTAAATTTGATAAGCTTCAATTTTCCTGAGGAGGGAGGTGGGGGTAGTCTAGCACCTTCACCTTCTCTCCTCTAGATGCATTCATAAAGATAAAAATCTAAAATATAAATTACAAGTCCGATTTCATCAATGCATATAAGCATTAATTATCTGTTTTATCAATACATAATTAATCATTGATATTTTATCACATCATACGTAAATATTATTTAATACAAACATTTTCAAAATGTTAGAATCCTTTTCCTAAGTAACTAGCTTTTACATTTATGAGTCAAGCTTTTGGCATTGTTTTCAAAATAGTAGTATACATATTGTATATGATCAAAGGTAGGGATAATGGGGTGCCGATTTGTTAACATTGCCGAATTCATGTGTAGAGAACAGTATAACTTTACAAATTTGAATGCATGCATTTTTCAAAATTAAATGTTGTATTTTGTTTCAATTCACAAATGGATATATCAACAAGTAAAAACAGAACGTAAAGACAGGCACATGAATAACGTTAACATACAAGTCGAGGTTCTTGGTATTTTGTAGCCCACTGACCACCACCATCGGCCAAAATTGACACTTACATTGAAATCATTCAAATGTGTACTTTGTAAGTAGCTCTCTAAAGATGTCAATAAGCACTGCAAAGATATATTTGTACTTATGATACTATACTCTTTCACAAGATATCCTCGATGCGCAGTTTGCTTAATTACTCAATATTTATAATTACCTCAGGGTTCAAACTATGTTTAATAAAAGTATGGAAAATTTTCAAGACTTCTCAATTAAAACGCCCCCTTGAGCTTATCTGGATCCGATTTCACACAAAAACTTTTGTTTTTACTAAAGTTTAGTCTCAAATTCTAAGAATTTACTCAGCTGAGATTTTTCTCAAATTGCATCTCTCAAAAACAAAAGTCGATTCTCAGCTGACTAGAATTTTTTACTTAGCTGTAAATAATTTTCATTGTCACAAGTTGCCCCTTCTAACTTCTCTTTGTTTTGTTTCTTAATTTATTCTCAATAAAAACAATTGTCGGAATACCTCGCAAATTTTTTCAACGTTATCATCCGGGTACCTTCATCTCTTTAGCAATGAAAAATCCCCGTAGACGTTTATATTTTTAGCCGTGTATTGAAACCTGACAAGTTAGAGGGGCGTTTCAAAGGAGAATTTTTTTTTATACCATTGAATGAACATTGGCTGAACCAAGAGGTATTTATAAATATTAATATTGAATAATTTAAGAATATATGCGGCAAAAAATATCTTGGGACAGACTATAGCCCGATTACAATTAATCAGGGTGAAGTTACAAGGGGGCGATTGATGATGATGTACATTTTTTTACAAGAAAAACGAAAAAAAAAAAACCGGGTACCGCGTTGTTTTGTCTCATATTGTCAAATTGGGGGACGAAACCGAACGGGTCTCTTTCCTAAACATTAACATGATGCATTTTGATTAGGGTTGGTTTTTTTTCTTGTATGGCCATAAATAAATCATATTTAATTTGGTGTAAATAGGCGAAGGTTTATAACTTTCTAAGATAATTTGTTTGTATAAAAAATTATTTGATACTCTAAAATATCGGACCAAACAGCTTAAATTGTTTAGATTAAACAAATCTTTCTTCGCCAACCGATTTTTACACATCCGGCACGAATACACTACGGTTTAAACTGTATCGGGGGAGAATACAAACAGGGCGTATAAAATCAATTTGATTCGTAAAGCAAGCAGTGTTTTCACTAAGTTATTAAGACATTTAATTGTCGGTAAGAGTATGTACGAATGATCTTTGTTAAGCACAGTTTGATGTCGCTAGGATAGAGGTTTTAGAACCATGATTTTTGTTGGTTAATTTAGATATTGAATCTGGAATTTCAAATCTTATATCTTGTATTTGAATCTTGTTTATTGAATCTCGAATCTCGAATGAGCCTACTAGGTTTCGTATACACGTCCATCAAAACGCTTATATTTTTTATGAATCTCAAACTAAAAAAAATTAATCGTTACTAGAATATGCATTTATCATTTAATACAGATTCTTTATGAACACGTGGTTCGAAAATAAGTGTGTAGCAATACATATTTAGCGGTGGTAATATTTTGAAGAGATGTTGAATACTCTTTTGTGGACAAACCCCTGTCAACAGTTTGACCTGGTGTTTATGAAAAAATGAAACAGCAATTGTTAAAACAATTAAATATTCTATGATAAATAAAAAATTACAATAACAAACTGTCAACCATCTAAAAAATTCATTAAGCAAAATACGAATTTAAACCAGGGCAACACGGACCTCTTAAAAGATACAAAAAAATGTGTTGTCCGCACTCCAAAAAGACAAACCTAAGAAGTTGTTTTGGGGAAAACAAAAAATGTAGACCTCTTAAACGCCAACAGTGTTGTTTAAAAGATCCTGAATAATTGAGAAAATTAAAAACAATGTTATTCGTGTGACATATGTCACCGGTACAAGACTCTATTCAGACAACTGATCGTTTCTGCAGTCTTATTTCTACACAGGAAATTAAGGTTTAAAATTTTTAGTTAAAAAAAAATTGTATCCTAAAAAATGGTTTCACTTAGGCAGGTTTTTTTCTTAATTAAACTTTCATTTATGAAAAAAAATATTTAATTCAATGGAGAAGCTGATATCAGTCTCTTAAGTAACAGACATATTTTTCTTAACTTCGTGTTAGTTACTGATATCTTAGTTTAAAAACACCGCCGACATTTAATATCTGTATCATGCTATCGCTTCTTATTTTACTTATTGTGCTTAAAAAGAATATATATTACTGGAAAGCGATAAAAATATTCATAATAAGCAAGGTATCACCTTGATAATTTTGTGTCCTTTTGGGTTATCGCCATGTTGGATGACGGTAACTGCAGTAAGGATCAGTCGTCGGATACCAGTGATATGTGTGACAATTAAATATCGTCGCAGTAAGAACCATCGTTTAACTCTGCTAGTCTTTAAGTGGGTTAATTTACTTTTGAACACCGTAATTTTTCAAAAGTTCATAATTTCATGTAATATATAAAATATGTGGAAATCGCGTAAAAATTTAATGAATGACAGAGTTAATTCATCATTCATAGATTGACTGCTTAGAACAATCAGTTCTTACTAGAAAGAAATGTTTGAAGGCCCACCAAAAGATTTAAACATTTTTGATAAATATACATTACTAATTTAAGGGGGAACATTACCTTGCGGTGTAAAATTATTTGTCAATGAATTTGTTTTCGTTTTTTAACACAGAAACATAAGTATGTCCTCTACAACATAAATTAATTTTTCCATCACTCTCTTGACTTGCAAGGGACAATTTTTTTTAATATAAAATATCCCCCTTTTCTGGCATTATGCATTTTGTTGACAAATTTCTGAAACAACTAATTATTTTGATGGAAATTATTTGCAAATTATATTTAATTATTTTAAGAACGGAATTAAATGTATAAAAAAAACTTATAACATTAGCTTTTTTTACATAGCAATATCATACTATTACAAAAATATTGAAAAAATAAACACCTAAAATTTTAAAGTTTTTGATTCTCAATTTGAACAGAATGTGAAGGCACATAAAAATACTGAATGAAATTTCGTTAAAAAATTCATATATCAACCTAAGCATGTGCTTTATAAGGAAGATACTATAATAGGAATTCCTCCTACCCTTATTTCTGGAATTATGATTTTTTGTGACAATTTCAATTTTGAAACATCAAAAAAGTAACTCATTTTTTTGGATATCTTTATTAGCATTAACGTAATAATATTTAGAAGATTCATATGATTGTATTAACCACTAACGATTTTGTACATCTACATTTCTAAAATCAAAAACGTTACATTTCCGCCAACTTACGTACTTATTTTACATAATATAACTGATCATAATATGTCAGCCTACTAAAACCCCCTGAAAAACTGTGTTTTGTTGGACACAAATAAAAATGAAAATGTCTTATTTACAAACTGTAGACTATATAAACGACTACTACAACTACTTGACTACAATGTGTATTACCTAATACTATATATTCTATAATCGCTGGCGTGTGATCAATGAAAGTCACGTGATTATCGTCCTGTCTCCCCCAAAACGTTACTCTTGCATACAAATATCATTTTAATAACAAGGCATGGCTAATTAAGTGATAAGCAGTGAATATTTACCAGAAGTAATATGTTGACCAGATGGTGTATCTGATGTGGGTATTCCTAAGTCAACAGTTGGATCTGGCGCTGATGAACAAATGAAACAATAATTATTTAAACATGTATTTATTTCATGATCAATGAAATAAAGTTTGCTTCTCTGTTTGAAAATGAAATATCATAACGGAAATTCTATAGAAATTGGCTAAAGTACATGCGTTATATATATAGCGTATGTTTATTTATGTTCATGGAGAAATGTGTTATTAAGTCCAGTGATGAGCCTGTCGACGCTGGTCAGAAATATAAATAAAATGCAACAACTGACCACGGTGCGTCAGATCATTAGTATGCACTTGATCGCATTTACTTATTAGGAGGAGAATGTTGTAGCGCAGTGTCCGTGCGTATAAAATAGGGGTACGGGAAACACAGCTCTCCAGTAGTCATCTGGAAGCTGTCTTTCTGCCTCCTCTTTTTATACAGGTAAGATAAATTATAACACTTGCGCGCATTCTTAAATGTAAAGTTAATAGGTTCAGAGTGTTCAACTAATATTTTATTTTCAGATTTTTGTAATGAATATGAATATGAATATTAATGTTGATAAATTTCATTGTAATTAATATTAATATTTATTGTTGAAATGTCATATTAAATTGTTATAACTAAATAAAATGAGTAGTCATCTGGAAGCTGTCTTTCTGCTTCCTCTTTTTATACAGACTGGGACACGGGTTACTCCCCATTTAGAGAAGGAGACATTCCAGCAACACCTTGGCTAGGGTACCCGCCAAGTGTGGGCATGTTGGAACTAAGATCTCGAGGATCTAAATAACTTAATATCATAAAGCTCCACAAGAAATGGCTTTTATAATATAGTGGTGAAATCCGGGTTTCCAACTTGTCCTAGCCACGCCACGGAAAAGCCATCAAGGCCCCGAGTACGAATAACCCACCGGAGAACCTACCTCGCACCAGCCAGAAATATGCACTAGGAAGTACAGCTGATACCACACGAACAGAAAGTAAAAACTCATTTTTTTCTACCTTTAAAATGTTTTCCCTCATTAAATTGGACATAAAGGAGATGGCACCCAGGACGTAAAAACATGGTTTACAAATTTTGGGCAATGGGCAAAATTTCATGATTTGCCTGATGAAAAATAATTGACGCTTTTCCATTTTATTTAGAATGGCATGCAAACATTTGCTATGATTCTTTGTCAGCTGAGAAAAAATTAAATCCTGCGATAATTACAAACTTGTTTCAAGAAAGGTTTAAAGAATTAGATATTTTTTTTGGATTTGTCAGTACTTCAGATGAAACAAGATGAAACAGAACCTGTTGATGATTTTTTAACAAGACTTATTAAAAAGGGAATTATTAAAAATATTCCAGACAAAATTTTACTTTCGGTTGCAATGAATGGTTTAAGATCTGATATAAGAACGCATGTTGCTACTCAAAATCATAAATCAATTGAACAATTAAGGAAAATTGCTAAATAAAATTGTCAGATGATAATTAAAAAAAGAAACGATGTGTCAAAATCGATAAGGTAATATCGAACACAAATATGTATAAATGTCGTAAGAAAGGAATATGATCAAATGCATAAAAAAGGTATATCGTTTATTAAGGTTCATTTCAATAAATTTGTGCTTTATCATTTTCAGTCTTCATCATTTGTTTCTTTTATCAGGGTACCCGCTTTCTTATTGTACTATTTTCACTTTATTACATTTTAATGGGAACTTTTTGATTGATTTGTCTTCCTTGTTATTGCGAGAGTCATACTTTTTGTAATGCGATATGAGCATCGACTCATTTATGGTGTAATGTTTCAGGGCAGATTTTATTGAAATCGTGTCCATTCTGAACACACCTCCCATCAACTAGGGATAAGATAAATTCCGTAGTTTGATGCATGAAATAATTCTTGAATGTTTTTAATATAGGTAATTATTAACATAAAATATAAAGGAAAACTAATATGTGAAAAAATGCAACAAATGCATGAAATAAGGCACAGGATACATGTATAATTTGAAAATGACATTAATTTAAAAAAAATGAGAGTATTAACTAGTTTTGATAATTTAATTAGTACTAACGAAGAGATTACTAACAGAAAAGTGTGTGTTGTTTGTTATTATTCCTCCCTGTGTATATCACATTGGCATGTGCAACCACCGACTGTTAATGATAATATCATAGTTCTTGGCTCAGTTCGTCCGACACTAATGGTTAATTGGCAAGATTGTTTTTACGAGTGAGCTAGCATCAGATACATGGATTAATTAGCATCACTGATAACTAAACAAAATAGACTAAAACATATAATAAAAGAAATCATTTTGTCTATACTTTGTGTTGACTTTAACAATTCTGATTACCATTACAAAAGGCAGCGTCTATGCAACATGCACCTCTTTTCAAACACATATATGCATTGTAACGTGTTCTATGAATTGGTTGAAATGATTTATATTATAATATTCGGCTTACCATTTAATATTTCGGTCACATTTATTGGAAACTATTAGAGTCACTAATTAATCCAATTAAAAAGTAACAACATATTTCAAATGTCATTAATTTAATTTTTTTTATAACAACGATTTTTTTATATTATTCTAGCAGGTTTTGTTTTAAAAAAAAATTCAATTTTTTAATTGGTGCAACACACGTGTGCTTTGGTTTTCGATATCTCATCCTGAATAAGCTATCTATATGTATGTAACACACAACTCAAGGGTTAATAACATGCTAAAGTTAAATATAAAATAAATGTATACAAATAAAATGGAACTGTTGGTACACAGAATTCTTTGTAAAATTATAATTAAAAGCCTATTTTTGTCTCTTATTCTCTTGTCTTCGCAGCTTGCAATTGTGATGGTAAAAAAGATAAAAAAAATTAGGGTTATTGCTGACATGCATACTGAGCTTCATGTATAATTTTTCGGTGATATTTATTTTGCCAATATGGTTACTTAATGACAAACACTTATATTGTGATACAATAAATTTATAATTTTTTTTACAAACAACATTTGTTTTTGACGATGTGCTCTTTTCTACGGATGTGATTTACAAGCGTTGGACTTTGATTTTGTGAATCTTGAATAATAATTGGGTTAAGACAATAGTGTTAATGAAAATAATATGTGATCAAATGATTAATTTCGATCTTAGTTTATCAAGTATTAATGTGGAACACTAGTCTAAAGAGTCTATGATGCAGCTTAGGGTGCTGCTTATGTAAACGGGAGCTGAAGTTAGAGAACATACCGTAGCAGCGTTTACTCACGTGCATGGTTTTTTGCTAGCTAGATCTAGATTTAACACATTTAAAATGTAATTACCTCGACAAGAACTTTGAATGAGTTCTTCTTTGAGTGCCCGTATTTCGTCATAGCCGGACATGGTAAACACGTGGGTACAAGACGGTGTGGAGGCCATGTAATTGAGCTCAGTGGTGTCAATACTGCTGCCTACGCCCACGGAAAACATAATAATGCCGTCATTTTTAGCATTATCGGCAGCGTGTTGGGTGTAAATGACATCATCAGATTGCCCGTCTGTAATTACAATGACAACTTTTGAGGCCTGCGGGCGACTACTCGCGAAGACGTTGTTCACTGCCAATTGCAAGGCAGCCGCCGTATTTGTTGTTCCAGGGTGAAAAGGCAGGTGTTGAATTGCGTTTTTCAGCGAAGATTTTGATGAATAAGAACTCAAGTAAAATTCAATCCGGGGCGTAGTAGAGTACGTAATAACCGAAACTCGGGTTTTATCAGACGCAATGTTGAAAGCGTCAACAACATCGTTCATAAAATGTTTCGCTCGGGTAAAATCGTCACTTGATAGGGAATTGGAACTGTCAACGACAAAAACCAAATCGAGTGTTTCATTTCCATGGCAACCTGAAAACATTATGAGTAAACCTAATCAGTGATTTCTTGTTACTGCAATCTTATCAAAGCTTTACAGACATTTTAATCACGAAACACAATGAATAATTTCTCAACAACGTTTTTTAAAATATGTTTTAAAAATTACCTTGATCAAGCAGTTTTGCCAGGTTTGTGAAATTGTGTCCTCCAGATGATTGAAACAAGAGTTCATATGTATTTGCTTGGTCCTCTATCCTCCAAGCCACTGCGCTATGCAGCTTGATATACAGTGCGGCAGCAATGCCCGAGTAGAGGGGTTTCCGAAGTTCCGACCAGCTGACGTAGTCCCAATTGATTCCGAACGTGTTTCTGATTATGTTCTTCTCATTTTGCAACCCTGATGTTGTTTGGGTTTCCCGGAACTTATCTTGGTCTACCTAAATAAATATTGAAATCAATATAAATGAAATTAATTTTCGAAAAATCTTTAAATATGTATGTTAAAAGTTTAAATATGTATATTTCAATTATTTTTGCATGAAATTTTAATCATTAATGCCTTGATGTTGTATAGTAAGACCCACACTCCAGGCCCCAGTTCTCCGTCGGGACCTCCGCTCTTGAGTAACCCGAATGGATGAGAGATCTCACTCTTATAAGAGTCAAATTTCAAAACATGTCCACCAGATTCTTAAGGTCAGGAAAAACAAAAACCCACATGGAATAATATACTTAGTATTTTCATTTCTCAGGTGGGACTTACCTGCCATATTCCTCCATGATAATTACTCCTACCATACGTCTTGGGATCTGTCCCGTCTCTTGACTGCACGTAAGCCAGACGTCGGAGAAAACGTTTGTCGTCTGCGAAAAGACAGGACTCCCTAATGAGGCTGACCACCGACTCGACCACAGAAGCCCCCAGGGCCCCGGGCTGTCGGGTCTGATCCACAGCCCGGCAACCGGCAACCAATGCCCCCAAAGTCAGAACCCAAAGAATACCCGACATTGTGTAACCTAGTGTCTGGTTATCTAATGACGGGTATCATCCTTGTAAAATCTTTTTGTGGAGAGGCGAGATCGACGCGAAGACATTGTTTCGTTGTCATCTTGAAATTGTTGGTTTTTCCAAAATTTATTTCTAAAATTTGGCAGAAAACACTCGAGTTTATCTTTATAGGCGGTATCCCAGTCTCGATCCATTTTTGCATTTATCAATTTTTGATAAATGTGGATAAGATCATAAAGACCAATCTTCCGGGTTCGTAAGTTCCAAAGCATTTTAACGATAGAAGTACGTAAAATATGACATGCACCGATCGCTATATGTTATTTTTGGTCAATAAAAGGGATTTTGAGAAACAAATTGATGTTTCTTTAATTCTTCTGATACACGCAAGAAGTACTCTTTATAATAAGTATTAGAAGTATTTGAAAGCTGGCTTACGAAGAAGTTTGATCGTCGGTTTTGAAAAGAAAAAGCCCCTTTTGATTCCGCTAAATCAATAAAAAACTAAATAGAGCTGTATTTTGCACGACCCGTTTATTAATTGTTAAGTTTTAGTTACAAATATTTCGGTGGGGAGCACGGAATTTTTCCCGCTATTTTGTTTCTATCTTCAGAAAAAGTGATAAGATAAGATTAAGACATACAAAAAATTGATAGCAGTTTACTACTATGACATACATATAGTTACCCATGAATTCAGCAAACAAACAATTCTTCAAATCCAAGGCTATCAATATAATGACTCTCAATCCCACATTTTTTGTCTTTTGAAATGAAATGTCTTAAAAATTAGATAGATAGACTATAACAATATTCACTGCTTATTTGAACAATGCGAGTCTTAAATCCTTAAAAATATGATATGTGAGTTTCAATATATTTTGATATAATTATATCAAGGTTCAAAGGTTTCCAAAATTTAGCATCGATGTCAAGTTGATAAGCTAAATGGAAAAACAGCATCACTATCTTAATAAAACCAACAGGCTATCAATGAGGGTCTTCCGATTGAAATGACAATAGATTCCTTCATCATGACGAATATGGCCGGGTAAGAGATAACATTAGTTAACACTTATCATCGGTCACCAATAGGTTGTCGGTTGTATGTTGTGAAAATAGTTATATATGAATATTCGTATGAAGTAATTTTGATGTTAATGTCAAGTTTCCCAGCTCTGCGTAAGGCATGCAAACGTAACTTTACATACAATGTATCAAACTATATCAATTGCATATTCATATGATATATTTCAATGAATTTAATTTTACTGTTAAAAGACTGCTCTTAAATTTTCCCATGCCATGCAAATCTTTTTGACATTTTCTATCGGGAATCATCGTCAGGATTGCGGTTTTTCTTTCAACGTTGTTATATTTTTTAAACATAAGTTACAGCTGACCATATAAGGAACAAGACGCTCACTGTACAGTTTTGGGGCTTTTATGTATTTGTGTATAAATGTATCTATCGAACGGCACTTGTTGTAAAACAAAAAATTCCATAGTTTTTCATCCCAATTTATCTTCCATACATTATACATAAGCATATGAATGATCAAAGCATAATTATATATTTAATGATTTTGGGGATACATCACTAAGTATTATACTAGTATACTAGCGGAAAAAAGAAACTGATTATTATTTAATATATGAAAACACATTTTTTTGTAATACTATTAACACTGACATGTATTCGTAACAAAATCTCATAACACATTAATGTCAACGTCGAATAACGTCAGTTTCAGCACACTCGAAAGTCACTGTAATTTGAAATTGAATTACCAAATTATTAACGCGTGTGACCACCATTTGCGTTCACGCATGCTTGACAGCGACGCCTCATTGATGCCACTAAAGTGTTCAGAAATGCTTGAGGGATGTTGTTCCAGATATTGGTTAAAGCCTGGCCTAAATCAGCCAATGTCACTGGCTGATTTGGTAAACGGCGTAAACGTCTTTCCATTTCATCCCAGACGTGCTCGATCGGCGACGAATCGGGGGAAACAGCTGGCCAAGTCAAGACATCGACATTCTGTTGAACAAACAAGTCCCTGACTACACGTGCAACGTGTGGCCTTGCGTTTTCTTGCTGCAGAGTGATGTGACTTTGATGTCTCTGTATGAAGGGCATCACATGACGCTAAATAATTTCCTCTCTCTCGATAGCGTACGCCGGTGAAATTTCCATTGACAATTTGTAGAGGGGTCCTTCTACGTGCTGATATTCAACCCCACACCATAACGCTACCTCCACCAAATTGTCGACGTTGCACAACACAAGCGTCCTGGTAACGCTTCCCAACGCGATGATACACCCTACAAAGGGCAACACTGCTATCCAAATGAAATCTGGATTCATCATGAACAGAATATTGACCCAGTCCTGTATTCTGAATCGCAGATGTCGTGTGCACCACGCTAGTCTGGCGATACGATGACGTTGAAGCAGTACTGGGCGCACCGCTGGACGTCTTGGTCTGATGTTTTGCTCGCGCAGACGATTACACACAGTTCTTGGACTAATTGGGGTCGAAACCCTGGAATGCTACGGGAAGTCGAACTTGCTGTCTGGAAACGATTTCTCAGATGCACAAGTCTAATGTGGTTGTCCTGTTGACGTGACGTCACATGAGGTCGCCCAGAGCGCGGTCGATCCTGGGTGTTGCCAGATTGTTGAAAACGTCTCCATAATGACTCGATGGTGTTCCTATGAACTCTAAAGTGTCTTGCTACAATATTTTGTGCCATTCCAGCTTGCAGCATCCCAACAGCACGATTACGTTGGTTTTCGTTGAGTCATGGCATGACATAGGGATAAATTTTGTTGAAACTAAAGTGATTTCCTTAACAAAAAAAGTTTAAACAAATTCTTAACAGTTCTTATTCCAAACAGTATTGACCCGTAAAACAAATTCTTCAATTAACAACAGGTGCTCACTAACCATGAACAAATCCATGCACCCGGACGGTTACCATCCGATATTGTCAAAACAATACCATTATCGATTGTTTAAATTTTATAAATACAAACAATAGATATAGAAAAAATTATACTAAATTTAATAATGCACAGTTTCGTTTTCCGCTAGTATATATACCAAAGAATCACAGGATATATTGTTTCTTTTAACAGGTATTATAGATAGAGAGCCCTCATAAATTGACTTAAGAGTGCAAACAGTATGGATTTAACTCGGGTAAAAACCAATGCAAATTGTGACAATGTCAAATGATGCAAATAATATTGTCAAAATATTTCGCACATTGGTGTTTAAGGTAATACAGTTTGTGAGGGTGATGGTAACTGTATTTTTGGACAGAAAACAACCCAGAAGAAAATATCAGTATTAAATATTTTGTTAAAAGATTAGGTAGCGTCAATTTAAGTGTTAATTAGGACTTTCATGAACAATATGTGACAAAAAGCCACAATGACTTCGGATGTTTTGATTGACCCTCGTACATCCCTAATGTTTATATTTATTTGACGTTAATAGATTGTGGGGTACTCCACGGAAATATTGTCATCCTGGATAAACCAACCTTCAAACAGTTGGTCTGGACTTATCAACGATTCGCACTTATCATTATTGATAAAACTGCACATGTCCATGTTTTGGTGTGGTTTTGAGCAATCTATGATTAGGAATTTTATTTTGATTAACTTGACTTTTTGAATATTATTTCTTATTCTTGCCTCGTGGAAACACGGGAATGTATACAGGTAGTGCACTGCCTTAGTTGAGCTTATCTCCAAAATGGGGATTTGATACACTTATCTTATCTAGGGTGTCGTCTTAAAAGAATTCTCCCTTTTTATTAACAGATGTTTTCATTGAGTTCTACTGTGCAAGTGTTTAACACAATTTTATGTTTAAAACCCCTGACATTGTGTATTTATTCGAAAGTAAATAAAGATTAGATTAAAAAGAGTTTACAGAAGCTCATTTTAACAAAATTTAATGTTTTCTTGATTATGTATCACTATTCAATTTAAACTCATCATGGAAAGAAAAGCATTATATCTGCCATAAACATATTATGAAAAATGTCAAAAGGTCATTCTGAGATAAAGGAATTAGCCCCTCGAAAAGAATTGTGAAATTCATCCTTTACTGTTTAATTTTATCTTAATTTAATGCGTTAAAAGTAATTGCAAACAAACAAAAGATTAATTTAATGCAATTTATCTGGCATATCAAAATAATACAAGAGCGTTTGAATATATGTCATGAAGACATAAAGTGGCGAGACATTCAAATTTATTTTATCAACAAAACACAACACAATTCAGAAGAGTTCATCATTTTGAAAATTAAAGAAGACTTTATAGAAATGAAGACTGATTTCATGTTTGATAGATCTACAATAGCGGTAAGCTTGATTTTTACTTTATCTAATATTGTTTCAATTAATGTGGATGAAAAAGTTTTAAGTTTGATTGATGACTAACGATTTATGGTCTGATTTTGGATTGAAAAAAAAAACAAATTTGTTTTAAATATGTATGATAAAAAAATATAGTGAAAGAGAAAAAGTAAATACACTTGCAATTGGTGCATGCAAACGATCATAAAAAATAAATTAGATTTTTTTAATGATGAAAATACCTCATAAACCAAAGTCAGACCCAAAAAGCTTGAAATTAATTTAACTTGTGAATGTATCATCTTCTTTAAAACTGTGTTCACTTGCTCCAATCGGACATAACACGTTATCCATGCTTGGCTAATTCTTTTAATTTCTTTGTATTGTAGTCCAAAAAAAAAATACATTTTTATGAGGTCATATATCTTTGGCAATAAAAAAACTTTTAATTTACAGAGTGATAAACACTTATGCTGAAATTGTGCAAGAAAGTCAACAATATTGTTTTCCACAAATCAATGCATTAAATGGACAAAACCGTTTAAAAAATGAACATTTGTTCAACTGAATGGTTATGACGACTATCCTAGCTTTCGATCATAATGTAGGTTAGTCTTAATTTAAAATATATTTTTTATTAATAGCCAAAACCGGTGTCAAACAGATTGGATTCGGAACTTAGGGGTTTAAGTAAGGTAAATATACATGCATCATAGAGTGCTGAATAAATTGCAAACAAGTAAACAGTGCGCAAGAATAGCAAAATATAAATAATAATATTTACTAAAATTTAATAGACAGATGACCACATACATGAACATTTTTGAAACATTATAACCTTAAAAAACAGAACCTGCAAACTTCTATTTTTTCAATGAATATGCTCCATTGTGTTCTATATTGTAGGAACCAAATGGAAAGAGAATTTCAAAACACGCAACAAAAGGAGGACGCTCAAAGCAGAAAACTTGCATATTCTGTCTTCTCCTTTTGATACTTTTACTTGTGTCGGCAATGTATGTAGCAGCTTTGTTCCTTATCCGAACCTGCACCCGTGGTTTGTAAAACTAGGATACTGTTGAAATGCTATATTCTTTTCACCATACTTTTTATACCTTTAATGCGACTCTAGCTATAGTTTGTTTTGTTTATATTATAAATTTTATTCTTTTCTCTCTATTTGCATGTTATGCATCTAAAACAAACGATTTAGGCAAGACAAACATGCAAAAATACAACTAAATGCAAAAATAGTTTTTGGGAATTCAAAAGTTTTTTTCTGCTCTCAGTTAATCAATAGCTTGAAGATACGTTTTTACATCTTTGAATAACTTGTTTTTCATATGATAGAATAAACGCAAGATATACTGAAAAGAAAAGTCCAAACAAGAATCGTGTTTTTTAAAACAAAACATTATTAACTGGAAAGTCGTATGAAATGTTAATTTGTAATTGAAATGTGACATGCTATTGCTATATATTCAGGAAAACGTTGATATGGACAGCATGGCAATTTTTTTTTCAAGATGTCACAAGCTGAGGCATCTATTTTAGGGGAGAAAAGACTTAATTACTGTTCATAAAAGTTGTGTTATATAATTACTGTTGAACACTTTACAAGTTATATTGATGCACATAAACGCTTGGCATGTTGTGGCTATACGAATTCATATTTTCAGGAATCACAACTAAACTCAACAAAAAAGCGAACTCCTCCTTAGACGTTGAACCAATATCCATCAACGTTCCTGTTCAGACTATACCTCTGGGTACGAAATGATGCAAATAAATAGTAGTGGGTTGTTGTCTTTGTATCAAGATTTCCGTGCGTTTTCAAAGCAGAATTAAATGATTATAAATATGCAACTGCAAACCAGGCTGTTTACGTTGGTTTTTAAGATGTTAAGAAAGTTGAGTAAGCGTTTTCGACTGTCAAACAGTACCCATTTGTACTTAATTTTGTACAACTAATGAAACCTTAGAAAAAGTATAATCTGGTTATATATTGAATATTTTATAGAATAATCTCAGAACGCGTTTAAATTAAACGGTAACAATTTCTAAGTTTGGTATTACATGCAATTGCCTGTAACACAAACAATTGACATTGATCAAAACCAATTGTTTTGTGCATACATATTCAGAATATTCATTTATTGGTCGGACAAAATAATATTATTTATTTTAATTCTTGACAGCACTGAATCTTTAGATTTTTGTAGCCATACGCGTGGGGGTAGCCAAGGCAGTATCTTACCGTTTGACTAGCGAAATTTCTCCCACCCGTAAATAACCACTTATGAAGCATATGTTTACAATAAGACGGATATCTTCTTTTCAGCAACAATTTAAATATCTTCACCTTTGTTGTTGTTGATAATTCCCAAAGATTAACTCCTTCAACTGTCGTTTTTTTTTTCTTTACAAGATAGTCTTTTTTATGATTCTTTGTTCATATCAGCCTCCACAGAAATATATACCATGTTTACCAAAGACAGAGATATCCAAACAACATCAGAATCAGTTTCTGCAAAGAGGTTAACACTTGGTAAGATTTTAAATCATGAAATGTAATTATGACGATATAAGAACTTTTTTTTCACTTTCACTTGTTTTTAGTCAAAAATGTGTCAATCATCGGCAGGATTTTTTTTCAATATGTAAACGAGATGTATTGTTAAAAAGTTAGAAAAACACAAAACTAACAAATACTTGAATTGTCCTATATGTTATGATGCTCTTTTTTTGTTTACACATAGTATAAAAAATCCCTATTGGTGCATGTAACATGTCAATAAAAAATATTTTATTACCTAAAATTAATCCCTTATATAAAAATTTGGTCAGAATAACATATATCTACTAAACATTTTTCATTTGAAAATTGTGTTGAACACTATTTTCGATAAGTAACAATGCTTAAACTTGTAATAAATATAAGTTTTTTCTTAACTTTTTACTATATATTTGCCGTTTTTGTTTTTCGTGTTTACAGGAATGTCTACCGAAATCAATCAACAGATTAACCCCTCTGTTGAAGTCCATATGACATCCGGCCGAATTTGTGCTCAGAATACCACAATCGGTAAGTGTATATGTCATTTAAGCAGTAATGCTATTAGGATGGTGTAACCCAAACATATTCGCATTTGATTATATTAAAGTAGAATCTTTTCACTAATATACATTTTTATTTTGTATCTTTTATAAACGGTAAAAAAGAATTCAATTAATTTTCCTAGCCAAAAAGGGCCTGTCTTTAAAAGTTGAACAGTGTTAACTTCCCACATTGATTTCATTATTTTTTTTTTATAAACAAAGATATTCATTTTGTCATAAAGTGAAATCTAGACACATTCGCTACTATATATATATATATATATATATATATATATATATATATATATATATATATATATATATATATATATATATATATATATTAACTGATGGAAGTCTTTAATATTTATTTGTTTTACAAAAAATTAATACTGCCGTGATTTTTGGAATAAATAAACATTGTGCACCTCAGCATTTTAATCAGTAAGCTTCAATTACAATGTTTTGCAGGAAGCAGAGGAAAATATTTTATTGTTTTGTTCACAACACATGGACCTAAAACGAAAAAGAATATATACGTTACTTCAGAAAACGGCATCCAAATAAATATCACAACCTCTCCTCGTCTAGACGCATCCCTGAAAAATCAGATCGACAGAACTGCTCATATACCATCTAATCAACATTTCTTTCTTCCACAAGCCATTGAACTGCAAAGCTTTCAAAAAGAAGTGAAGTCAATTTTGATTGAAACTTCTAGTGATGTATTCATAATAAGTCACGACAATGATGACGATTCTGTCGGGAGCACTACGCATATACCACTACATAAATTGTCAACAAAATACATAGTGATATCGACCAAACCAGCTTCTGATTCTTTCAGTCAGCTTGCAGTGGCTGCCATTGAAGACCATACAACGATTTCAGTAACTTTTAAAATGAAACATAATTTACCGCTGAAAATTAAAGGGAACAAGTTCTACAACGGTGACGTGTTTAATGTTTCTCTTGATCGCTTGAGCACACAGTGGATTTGACAGGAACGTTTATTGAATCATCAGCTACTATTGCAGCATATTCAGGTAACGATTGTAACGAGCTTGAAAATATTGGTGCTTGCGATCATCCTGTTGAACAGTTACCACCAAAAGTCAGTGTAGACAAAACATACATAGTACCACCGAATTCGGATGACAGAGACACACTCATTCGTATCACGGCAACAGAAAACACATATTTTTCATATGTGATGAGTAGTGATCTCCAAACAATATTTTTGGAACGGCTTGATTATTTCGACACACACATATCGAGTAGCCAGTCGTGTTTTATTAAATCTAATGTACCTATGATGGTGACAAGTATCGGTTTAGGTTTAAAGAATTCTGCAACCGCCATGGGTGACCCATCTATGACAATCGTACCAGGAATACATCAATATCTGGATTATTACAAGATAGTTGTTCCTCCTGGATATGATCATAACTACGTGTCCGTAATGATAGAGCTTGCTATCAAAGATTCATTACGCATAAACGGTATAACATTGAACAAGAGCGATACTGTTTTTGAAGAAAACGTTTCGGCTGGTGACGTTACATACAGTGTGAGAACAGTACGCGTTGTGGAGGGAGAACTAACTGCCTCTACTGTAAACGGAGAACGTTTCGGTCTAATGTTTGCCGGAGTAACAGAATATGAAGCCTACGGGTTTTCCGGAAACTCTTTGCTTCTTTAATGAGTACACATCTTGATTGTGAAAATGATAACATTGATTTTTTTCTTTTTCTTTGTTGTTGTCAATATGATTTTCTCGTTGTTGTTTTCAAACAAGTAGCCTAATAAATGGTTTCTTTCATGCAGCAAATTATTGTATGCAGTTATGCATTTTTAATTCAAAATTATACATTTACCAAGCCAGGGGGCGCATAAAATCGATGTTTATTTCCGGTTTTCGATTTTCAAGGCAAATGAGAGTCAATAATACCACCTGGCTGGAAAAAAAGTCCATCGCAGGTAACCACAGTGAAAACCGAAAAAAAAAACCGCTGCGAAGTTTGCTAAGATAATGCGATTTGACTAAAGTATCTTGTTAGGGACTATCTACAAAAAGTGATCATAGCAAACCTAAAAGATTTCAGTCAATAATATTTAAGTAGTACATAGGTACTTGTATGAAGTTTGATACATGAATATTTTGCGCAATCAATCTAATGCTTAAATTAGACACATAATGTAGTACGGACTATGTTACATTTGTATGCAATATAGAGTAATATGCATACCTTCAAAATTTGATCAAGATTGATTTTTCCTATATTGACCAGAAAATTAAAATTTTTGCACATTGTTATAAATCTCTTAAACATCATCGTCAAACATGGATAAACGAAGAAGAAATAACAAAATATATTTTAAATAAATTTTGAAAGAATTTAAAACGGCACAATATATTTGTTTCAGCTACTGAACATTATTGATTTTGATCTTTATCAAATTTCTAGAGACAGCATATGCTCTCATCAGCTTCATCAGCTAATCTAACAGTTTTTTTATTGTCAACATAGAAAATCCTCACAATGCTATTTTCTCAAAGGTCTTTAACATTAAGTCATTTTTATATTTTCCATGACACACATTTTTTTAGTCAATGAAAATATCAAAAGTACTCTTGGCATAGAGAAATATATTTACTTTCTTTCCTAACTTTTGAATTTTTATCTTCTGAAAAATTGTAAAATGCTGATCAACATGACCCTTTAAATAGATCTACAAAAACATTTACTGAATAAGAAAATTGTGGTTTTTTTTATAAATTGGAGAAAACAAATTTCACTGACAATTGTTTGACTTTTTCTGGAAAAAATCATTTAATTTATATAACCATTTTGAACTTGATACATATGTAATCCCCAATTGACCATAATTTTTTCATCTTGATTTATTTCATAAATTTACCCAAAAGTGATGCCATAATAAATTTGTGGGTAGTGATTATTAGTGTGTTTTGGCGGTCAAATGCATTTTAATTTTTAGAAAAGTATCAGCTGATGCACATTTTGTCATGATATTTATGTAAAAAAAAAAATGACAACGTCCCTTTAATAATTTGGAACATATAACTGAACATATGGGAAAACCAGATATGCATGCTATGTTTTTTAGATACGTGTCACATTTTTACACAGCCTATTATCATGGTTTATCAGCTATCAATGACTCTATAATTTATACATTGCAATATCAAAGAAAACAACTTACACTAATATAATCCATCATTTGTATTGTATGGATGTATGTTTAGAAATGCATAAACAAAAATGTATCGTATGTACGGGTAATGGAATGTCACTGATCATGGAATTATCCTATTCTAAAATCGATCGTCGTTAGTCTTGTGTAGAAAAAAAAAATGTCAATTAAATTTGAGTTTCTCAACTCTCTTCTTTATTCTCGCACCCCCTCTCCCTTTTCTTTTTCAAAGATATGTTCATGAACACACATTTTATAACTCTCTCTCTCTCTCTCTCTCTCTCTCTCTCTCTCTCTCTCTCTCTCCGGATTTGACTGGACTTACCATAATCTATTATGATAAAGCTACGTATTTATAAATCTCAATTGTTTGAGACACAGATCCTTTTATCAATGGTTTTGTTTACAGAGCTTTAATTATTTTCATTGAAATTGAAATCTTAAAATGAAATAATATAAATTGTTCTATTTGTGATGGAAAAAAGATCATGAACTATAAAACCGTATTAAGCCAATGTACTGCGTTACTTCGCCTAATGTCTTTGTTTTCTAAATATATAAAACAATGTAAATGATTGCATTATCTAATATAAATATCCATTTAAGGACACAATCACTATTTTGTTTTGTCTTTTAAAATTTTGATTTTTTATTTGTTTTTTTTCTTCCACAAAGTTGGCATGTCAAAAAGTAAAATGAATTATTGTCTTTTAGGATAAGATTAAATGGAATTAAAATGTTCTCTAACAAAGAATAAATAAAGGTTGATTTTGCTTTGATAAATGTTAAAGTAAGGATTGCATTATGGTTAAGGCCAGTTCACCACTCCTTGTTTGCGCTATATGTCAGCAACACATTTCCATCCCAAATATTTTAAGGTCATGTAAACGCAGTTAAGAAATGCCACAAAACGATGATGGATAAAAAAAGCAGTAATTAATAAAGGTACTTTAGATATTCAATTTACTTAATTTCCAGGGTTTTTTTTAACTCAGTGTTTTTATTATGTTTTACATGTATGGCCATATCTTTAGTTTTAATCATACTCATCATAGTTCAGGTCCGTATGACATAATTCAATGTATATAGTCCTGCATTTATGAATCCGTACTGTTACAATTATATTATGGCGTGCGTGTTTACCGTTCATTTGATCATTGAATTTATCCAAACGTGTGTGTAAATTGTTCAATTGATCAATGTATCTTATGATTCTTATTTTGCGGGTAGACCGTTTAATCAATTAATTCTATTTAATCGACATTCTTTTTAACAAAATACATAATTCATGGATATGCTGAAACATGTTGATATTCAGTTTATTTTTCATCCTTTCATATTTTTAGTTAGTTGGTTCATGTGCCTTTTTTGACATTACTATTTTTGCTCCAGTCCCAATTTTCATTACAGTCTTAGCATCAATATAAACTCATTGCATCCTAATTCATACTAAAAACAATACCAAAAGTATAACGTCATAATTTCTTTAATTTTGAATTTGATATTTATAAAACAAGTACATATGTACAAATCCAACAAGAGCAGATTTTAACAATACGATTTTGTCAATGTCATAGGGTGATCTTTATTATTATTATTCTAGAGAGAACACAACATTTTCATAGTATTTTTGATGTGGTCTTTTTTAATACACTGCTATTATTCTTTGTCACTAATGCAAAATTAAATCAAAATTACATATATGTTATTGTCTAGACCAATAAAAAATCATATAAATATTCTAAAAAAAAAAGCCATGTGGGCATCATTTACACTATTGGGTGTCAAGATTAAAAAAATAATATCGTAAGTAGCGTGGAAACATGCAACAAAAACTAATTTGTTTCGTATATTGAAACACACATATCTTAAAGAATTCATAAGCAAATGGATATTTCAGGAAGAGTAAGACGTATTTGTTTATAATAATTGAAAATAGTATAGCGTTAGTTAAACTAGAAAACTAATTTTCGTTTTCTTGTAAAAATATTATTTTACTTCTATTTTAATTCACTACGATTAACATTTATTTCTAATGCTGTAAAATTGTTTAAGAAATAAGTGAACGTGTTGTAATATGTTGTTTAGTATACATCAGGCATTTCATGTGATAGAAAAAAACAAATAAATGTGTGTTTAAGGGAAAAAAATATATAATGACTACTTGTTACTTCCATACAAAACAATCTTTTGGAAATTCAATTTTATATATTGAATGGCATTGCTTCTTAATTTTTTTTATAATTAACAATAATAAACAATTAAATGTTATTAAATTTTATTGTATTCTAATATTGTTGAATCCTGGCACGATTGCCATAGATGGGTCACCAAGCGAAGAAGTTTTAGAATGTAAACCGAATGCTGTTACAGTAATAGGTGTTTGCGATTTAAGAAAACATGTCTGATTGCTTAATATTTTGGTGTCAAAAGAAAGAACGAGTTTGAGTTACATGACCGATTATGAAGGTAATGTTCGCGTTTCCTACCGCTGTGATACGAATAAGAGTGTCTCTGTCTTCCGGATTCGGTGGCACTATGTATGTATTATCTACACTGCTAGTAGGCGGTAGCTGTTCAATAAGATGATCACAAGCACCCTTTTTCTCAAGCTTATTGCAATCATTTCCAGAAAATGCTGCAATAGGAACCGATGATTCAATTATTGTTCCTGTTAAATCCGTATTGTGCTCTATCTGATACGTTTCAAAGCGTCCAAGCGATAAGTTAAACACGCCATCGTTGTAAAATGTGTATCCGTCAATGTTCAAAGGCATATTTCGTTTCATCTTAAATGTAATTGAAATCTCTGTATTATCTTCAATTGCAGACACTGCAAGCTGAATGTAGAAGCCGCTTTCTGGTTCTGTTGATATAACGATATATCTAGTAGAGAGTTTATGCAGGGGTATATGCGTTGTACTCCCGACAGTTGCCCTACCTTCATCGTGACCTATAACAAAAACATCACTTGATGTTTCGATTAAAACCGATTTTACTTCTTTTCGAAAGCTTTTGAGTTCCAACTTGGTCGCAAAAAGTATATGATGACTTGACGATATACTAACATTTCTATCAAATTGAGTTTTTATCGACGATTCCAGGTGCGGGGATGTAGTAATGTTCATTTCAACGCCATTTTCGGATGTTACGTAAACATTCTTTGTTGAAACTACGACATTTTTCATGAACAAAACGATAAATCGTTTACCTCTGCTTCCTACAAAAAAAAGTATAATGAGTTTATATATATATACCTAAGTAATATACCTAAATTTTACCTAAGTTTAGCCTCAAATCCTAAGAATTTATTCAGCTGAGATTTTTTCTCAAATTCCATTTCTCGAACACAAAAGTCAATTTTCAGATGACTAGATTTTTTACTTATCTGTAAAGAATTTTCATTGTCACAAGTGGCCCCTTCTAACTTCTCTTTGTTTTGTTTCTTAATTTATTCTCAATAAAAAGAATACCTCGTAAATTTTTTCAACATTATCATCCGGGTACCTTCATCTTTTTAGCAATGAAAAATCCCCGTAGACGTTGATATTTTTAGCCGTGTATTGAAACCTGACAAGTTAGAGGGGGCGAAATCTTTTTTATACCATTGAATGAACATTGTCTGAACCAAAAGGTATTTATAAATATCGAATAATTTAAGAAAATATGGGGCAAAAAATATCTTGGGACAGGCAATAACCGGATAACAATTAATAAGGGTGAGGCTACAAGGGGGCGATTGATGCAAAATTACCTTTTTGTCGCCATACACAAACATTACAACGAAATAAAGAAACTGTGTGTAATGTAAGGAATGCATAGGAGAATTATCTTTAAAAACAAAATAAGTGCAAAAATCAAATATATGATGGTATTTGCTATCTATAATACATTAATGAAAAAAATGTTATCGTCACAAAACATTGCAAATTTAATTAATGGGTATATATGGTCAACGTACATGTACATTTCGTTCTAAACTACTCAGAGAGCGAGAGAGAGAGAGAGAGAGAGAGAGAGAGAGAGAGAGAGAGAGAGAGAGAGAGAGAGAGAGAGAGAGAGAGAGAGATGAGCGGGCGAAGCGACCGAAGCGACCGAAACCCTTTGTAATCGCTTAAATTTTACTTAATTTGATCTAACATAACCCACTTTTTCATCTCTCTTTGGAATACGGCTCTCAAAACTGTCAATAGAAAATGTGACGTCGCTGTGAATTAAAGAAATTTTGAACGATTAAAAACATCACTTAATAGAATACTGTAAACGTTCTACATTTGGCTGCGTATTCTATTTAGCGCTTTTGGCGGAATGCAGCTTCCGCTAAATCAAGAACATCGCTAAAATGCCTTGCATATATGTATAAGAATAGTCACAATCAGGAATACGCTAATTCAAATCCACGCCAACTTGTTCAAAAACTAATTTCCGCCAAATATCGTACACACCAAATATAATACGTTTACAGTATTTAGCGACTGCTGATTGGATGAAAAAGAGAAAATATCCTCGAACTCTGGCTTAAGTGACCGGGAAAACTTCTGCAATGTGTATAATAATAAACATTGCAGAAGCTTTCCCGGTCACTTAAGCCATATTTCGAGGAAGTACATTTTTTTAAAAGACAAACGAAAAAAAAGGTACCGCGTTGTTTTGCCTCATATCGTCAAATTTGGGGACGAAACCGAACGGGTCTCTTTCCTAAACATTAACATGATGCATTTTGATTATGGTTGGGTTTTTTTTCTTGTGTGGCCATAAGAAATTATATTTAATTTGGTGTAAATAGGCAAACGTTTATAACTTTCTAAGATAATTGGTTTGTATAAAAAAATAATTGATACTCTAAAATATTGGATCAAGCAGCTTTAATTGTTAAAATTAAACAAATCTTTCTTCGCGAACCGATTTTTACACATCCGGCGCGAATACACTATGGGTTAAACTGTATCGGGGTAGAATACATACAGGTCGTACAAAATCATTCGATTCGTAAAGCAAGAAGTGTTTTCACTAAATAAGAGTTATTTAGACATTTAATTGTAGGTAAGAGAATGTACGAATGATCTTTGTTTAGTACAGTTTGATGTCGCTACATGTAGGATACAGGTTTTAGATCCATGATTTTATTGGTTAATTTCTCGAATTTCAAATCTTACATCTTGTATTTCGAATCTAGCTAATTGAATCTCGAATCTCGAATGAGCCTACCAGGTTTCGTATAAACGTCCATC
Source organism: Magallana ariakensis (assembly GCA_020458035.1). Taxonomy (NCBI): domain Eukaryota; kingdom Metazoa; phylum Mollusca; class Bivalvia; order Ostreida; family Ostreidae; genus Magallana; species Magallana ariakensis. The sequence continues at coordinate 36,897,921 of CM035811.1, read as the reverse complement.
AAAACGCTTAAAAATTTAATCGTTACTAGAATATGCATTTATCATTTAATAAATATTCTTAATGAACACATGGTTGGAAAAAAAAAGTGTTAAACAATACATATTTACCGTTGGTAGTATTTTGAAGAGATGTTGTATACTCTTTCGTGGACACACCCCTGTCAACAGTTTGACCTAGTGTTTATGAACAAATGAAACAGCAATTTTTAAAACAATTAAATATTCTATGATAAATGAAAAATGACAATAACAAACTACAGACCCTGAAACGTACTACTACACCACACGCTCGCTGCACGCTCGTTACACGCTCGCTAAACGGTTTACACGAAACGCTGAACGGTTTACACGAAACGCTACACGCTTTCCGCGAAACGCTAAACGGTTTGCACGAAACGCTGAACGGTTTACACGAAACGTTTCTCACACGTTTCGGTTTGCTCGCTTTTCACACGCTTTGGACACGCTTCGATTTTCGTTTCAATCGGGTTCTCTCGGATTTTTACTTTTATGGTAAGAGTTGTTTTAAAATGGTACGATATAATAGAAATAATGATATTTCACAAATAAATCTTTTTTTTAAATCGGCATTATTGATCTTTAATGAAAAATATTTCAATCACAGAAATAAATAGAAGCTACAGAACATGCACGTACATGTATTCATTGCTCGAAAGAAATATCGCTCGTTTTAATGTCGTAGGAAAAATGAAAATTGTTCCGTAAAAATAATAATAATAAATACAGAAAATGTAAAT